>CM031242.1:551760989-552308706 GCA_018340775.1 Taxus wallichiana var. yunnanensis | reverse complement strand
TCATAACTTATTTCTCCATGAAAAAGAATAAAGAATGAAAGAATAATTGTACAAATAATGAGAAAATACTTGGTGCACCACTCTTCCACGGGAAGAATTAAATCAGGATATTCTCGCTTTGATCTCACGCCTCTAATTCATTCTACTCACTTAGTGCTTTATTAGTCTTATCCAAAATGTATACAAGTACTGCTTCCATCTCATCAAGAGTCATGTTCTCACCCTTTTCTATAGCACTTTGATAACATTGGCCATGCTTGAGACCATTCCATCCATGACATCCATTTTATGTGTTATCAAATTCATGATGTCCTATATTTTCTCCTTGTGTGGGTCATGGGATTCTGCAAGCGCATCACGCTTCTCTCGTTATTAAATCAAGCTTCTTCACACATCTAAGTGTTTCATTATTTACTACTTTCAGAACCTCATCCTCTTATGCCATGGTTCTTTTCTTGATAATCACATTTGGGGCCATGCACATGTTCAATGCCAAATCTTCTTTCTTTAGTTCATCCTTCAAAGTTTGCAGTATGGACTCGTAACTTGTAATTTTGCATGCAATTTTTACCTTAGCCTTTTGTGTACTGCTCTACAACATCCTTGGGTTTTTACATTCTTATGGGCACTTCATCTATCACTATATGAAATAAGGTGCATAAGTAGTATAAAGTAGATGGAAACTCTTGTGCAAGATATGACCTCTTCTTTAGAATCTCATCCCCAATCTGTTTGGACATACTAAGTATCGAACACACCGTCGCCTCACCTCACTGTCTCTTTTTTTCTTCGTCGGGCACTTGATCTCAATATCCTTGTCCTTCTTATCTTCCAAGAGCACTCGAATGGTTGCTGCTTTGTCTACCAACACAACTTCTCATGTAGACACCTTTATGAGTTCATTGCTCACCTGTTCATCAAACATCATAGTAGCCTTAACTGTGACATGGTGTGAGTATGGTTCCTTTTTCAACCTACATGACACACATGATTCCTCACATGCATCGAATTCAGGCTCATCCATATGATTTTTCATGCTCCAAGATAGTTGTTTCCATGTGTGCATAGTTTTCATGTCTTCATCCATCATCTCCCAACCATAAAGGTCCTTAGGTTCCAAAGTGCTTTGGAACCGCACACATATGATCTTGGTTGGGTCATCAATGTACCCAACTATTGGTGTTTCATATTTTTTTTCCTCCTTTCCTTTCCTTGAATTCTTACCTTTAGGGGTTTGCACTCTCGAATCCAACAATGATCATTTACCTATATTTTTAGTATGGGGTGCTCTGAAGGCTCACCCTTATCTATTTCTAACTATATTTCCTTCAACTCCTCTATGTCCTTCTCCAATTCATCTTCATGAGGCTCTTCTACATCCTCATTCGACCTAGAGTATTCGGCAAGATGTCTTCAAATTTATCTTCCTCATCATCCTTCCGAGGAATGTACTTGTGTATTTTTTTTCTTTTTTGGCTCTACCTTCACAAGTGAAGTTCTAAGTGACCTTTTAAGGGGTTGTGATGTCCCCGTGCTCTGAGTCCTTATTCTTCTTAGCACTCTTTTAAAATGAGTTTCCTTATTAGTCTGTTCTATGTCCACCTCCATTGTGTCGGTCTCCAACACTTCATCTTCTTTCTGTAGTGGATGGGTTACCTTGCACTCTTGTTTCTCTCCAACAGTAGGTTGTTTTCTACCATTGTGCTCTAAGTCACCACTATCTTCTTGAAGTTATTATTCCTCTCTTTCTTCTTCTTCAAGGGGAAGGGTGTCTTCTTCATCTTGTAATGTGCCCATGGTATGCTTTCCCTTGGGTGCTCCAGGGATCTTGAATTCATTCTCAACATACTTCCCATTTTCTAACCTTGGTTTGTGGTTAATATACACAAGGGATGATCCAAAATTCCCAATAGCAAAACTCATAGCCTTCATGTTAATATCATCTGAAATTAATTTTTCTATGTATGTAGACTTACTTGGATAAATGTAAGTCTTCTTGAGGGTGTGGTAGTCACAATCTACCTTGTCTGTATTAAACAACAACCGGTGTGCATCTAAGAACCTGTGTATAGATGCTTGAAAATAGCATGCTGTGAAGGCATATGGGAGCTTGCACCAAGGGCTCCACTTTCCATCCTTCATACCAAAATGCATGATGTAGAAGTGTTGATATACTGCAAATTGTACTTGTTTTCCTAATACCACATAAATCTCCTTTGGTATTTGTCATTCCTCTTCAAACAAAACACATAAGAACTCATACCACAACTCCACTCTCTGCTTAAAGGGGCCACTCATGATCCCATCACATGTGTACTTAGAAAATATCTCTACTAGATATTTCTTCTCCTCGGGATATTGCCAAATTTTATCCTTTGGCCCATTAGGCACTCCAATTTATTTATCTTATTTTCCACCTTGTATGCGCTTCTTCAATGATGGTCTCTGCAATGTAACCAACCAAAATGTACACCACTCCTTCAGTCATCTTCTTTTCTACATGCAACCATGTCTTGTTTACCTATGACCAACACTCTTGATTGTTCAACTTAGTCAAGAGGTGCATTGATGCCTAAACAATTGGATACTTCTGCAACTTAGGGATATCCACCCCGTGCTCTCCTTTTGTATACCCTAGTTCTTTCTTTGTTTCTTGTATCACCTCCTTGTCAGTGAGGTCACTTCTTAATTCAATACTCAAACTCCTTAGTCCTGTCAAACTCCAAATCCAGGGCATGGTGAGTCTCATTCATCACCCAACAAAATAGAAAAAGTCCTCATGGACTCTACTCATCAACCACTAGTACAAATTCTTTGGTTTGCCAAAGTAAGGGAGTTCATACAACTACAAAAATCCCACCTTTGTCAATAATTTTTCACCTGCGTCATCATACATGGCCATATTGTCCATTGTTCTCTTTGTTGTCTTCACTACTAGCAACTTATCCAATTCATCCTTGTTATCTTTTTTTTGTGATTATAATCACTTATTTTACAAAGAAAAATGTGTGAGTCCCAATAATGACCCATAAAACCCCTTTTGGGTATTGCATCTTTGAGAAATGGATTTCAGGGGTGTCCTCCACTTGATCTCAAATTCCTTCTAATTCTTCCCTTTTTGGCCACTCCAGGTGCTCTCTTAGGTGCCATAGAACAATAAAGGTGTGTTCTTTCAATAGATTCAAGCTTTGTAACTTAAATATGCATGCCCTAGCTCAAATATGTGTTCCCTATCTTGAATCTAAAAACCCTAATAATTGATTTCTCCTTCCTGCATGCCTTTGTGTTGCTCAAACACCTTCTTCGATGGAGAGTTAGACAATACCATGCATAAATATGACAAATCGAATGGTTCATAGCTCTTTGCACTTCACAAATTTCTTGCTAACTCACTCAACTTTAACTCTCTTGAATGCTCTTGATCACAAAGGTAAAAATGATTTCCCAACACCTCCTTATATAGCTTTTCAAAAAAATCCACATTTATTACTCTCCACCTACCACCATACTCATATTAACTTGGCATTTCTTTCCTTTTTCTGCGCTCATTTTTCCATGCCATAGTCATAACCTTCTAGTGCGCCTACTACTCCTCGGCCACATACCTCCTTTCATGTGCCTCCATTGAAGTACTTCACCACTTGTGCCTTTCACCAAGTAGTTTCCACTGATGTAGCCTACCTCACGTTATACTATGTGTCCATCCATCCATATGTGGTTTTTAATCACGAGAAAAATTATTTCTTTATCCACACCTTTACTTAAAGCACCTATTCAATATCTCTCTATGTATATTCATCTTTAGAGAACATTCAAATCTGGTCCATGTACCCTGTATATAATCCACCCCACACTAAGGGAATGTGTGGTCCTCTACACATGAAAACACTTAGATAGTAATTGGCTTCTGGTGCACAAGTGTGTTTATTACACTAAAAAATGAACTAAATTGACAAAGCATAACAACGATGAAAGGAAACACATATAAAGAAAATCCATTAAGGAAACCTAATCTAATGAAAATACCACCTTATTATAAACACCAAGAAGACTTATTTATAGTAGGGCTTCAACCTACTCCCATTGAAGTAACCAGGAAACCGTGTTCCATCCAACAACTCTAATTGGAAAGCACCTAAATCAAGTATATAATTCACAATATACGGTCCCAACCAATGCACTTTAAGTTTTCCAGGGTGGCACAAAAACTTTGAGTCATAAAGAAGAACCATATGTCCAACTTCAAGCTTCTTATCCTTAATATGTCTATCATGCCATGCCTTTACGCCTATCATTTTTCTTGTCTTTTGACTCCATCACGTTATAATGTTCCTTTCATCCAACTGCATCAGTTTATCAATGTGCTCTTCAAGTGCTTTTCATTAACCAAACCTCATGCACATGTAATACACAAAGAAGGTAACATGAATTCCACTGGTAGAACAACCTCTGTGCCAAACACCAATTGAAAAGGTGTGGCCTTATTCAACCTCTTGTAGGTTGTCCTATATGCCCAAAGTACAACAAAGACTTTATCATCCTAGTATTTCCTTCCAAAATCACAAATTTTTTTGTCAAGGTATGGCTCAATATCTTGTTGAAAGCCTTAGTTCCATTTTCCTGAGAGTGATAGGGTGTTGTTTTATGGTGTGCAACCATAAATTTATGCCAATAGTATTCTGATGGTGTCATTAGGAAAATGAGTACCCCTATCACTTATCAAACTTAATGGGCATCCATACCTATTGATAATATTTTCCCACATAAACCTTTTACTACCATAGTTGTTGTGTAATCCTTTGTAGGTGCTGCTTCTACCCACCTTGTAAGATAATTTGTACAAGTTATAATATAGTGTGATCCAATCTAGTCGTGCATGGGTGGGGAAATAGGACCCACAAAGTCAATTGCCCACTTCTCAAAAGGTTTTGCACTAGCAATAGGCCTTAAAGGCATTTCATCTCTATGCGTAGGCTTTCAAGGCATTGAAATGGTCACAGGACTTACAATATTCTTTGCAATCCTTATACAATGTTTCCCACCACAAACCAACCAATAAAATATTGTGCACGGTGGCATCTCCTACATAATGTCCACCTACAATACCACCATGATCCTCCTCCATAATAGCTTCCCACTCATGCTCAAGTACACACCGATGTAAAACTTCATCCCGACCTAGTTTGTATAAGTCTCCATTGATCAACATGTAAGGCGACACGAATGACAAGTTGTTTCTTTTCCAAAGCCTTCATCTCTTTAGGCACCACTTAGTTCACAAAAATAAAAAAATATCTTCTAAGTCAGAGGGCACGTGGTTCAATATAAAAAGATGCGCATCTGACATTGTGTCCTCAATACTCTGCATGTCCTCTCATGCATTAATCTTGATAAGTGATTGGTCCATAATTTCTCTTTCCTAGCTTAACCACCACAGTAAAATCAAATTCTTGAAATACAAAATCCAACGACATATGTGCCCCTATAGAATGGGCTTGTTCACCAAGTAATTCAATGCCATGTGATCTGTATAGAAAATAAAAGGTGTTTCAGTAAGTATTATCAAAACTTATAGTGCGTAGATCATTGACAAGGTCTCACACTTTATTGTTGTGTAATTATGTTTTGTTGGAGTTAACTTCCTACTTATAAAGAAAATAGGATGATCAACAATCCCTTCTCCAAGCTGGGCTAATACTGTGCAAATGGCCATGCCAAAGGTGTCCACATGCACATGAAAAGGCTTAGTCCATGAAGGAAAACACAAAATAGGTGTTTTAGTAAGCCTTTCCTTCAGTGTCTCAAAAGCGCGTTGTTGTGTCTCACCCTAATAAAACATGCCTTTACTCTTCAATAATTCTTCTAGAGGTGCGTAAATCTTAACATAACCTTTGATGAAATTCCTATAATGGCTTGTGTTCCCTAAGAATCCATGCACCTCACTCTGGTTAGTAGGCTCCTCTAAACCCAAAATAATAACAACCTTAGTAGGATCCACTAATAGGCCTTCCTTATAGATAATATGTCCCAACAAAGTCCTAAAAGGTGTAGCAAAAACACACTTTTTGATGTTTAAGGAGATTCTCAATTGTTAGCATCTCTCAAACATAAGCCTAAAATTATCACAATGATCTTTCACGAGCCCATAGACTGTCCAATCATCTAGATAAACTGTAAGAACTTATGAATAAAGTCTTGGAATGCTTTAAAACAATGCACAAAAATATTGTAGGCACATTCTTTAATCCAAAAGGCATAACCGTGTATGAAAAAATTCCCCATTCAGTGGTAAAATTTGTCTTTTCTTGATCCTCCTTAGTAATCCTTACCTGATGATATCAAGAAAAACCATTAGTGAAGAGTAGATCTCATGCCCTGTAATGCCTTCCAAAATATCCTCTATAAATGGTGTGGGAAAGGATCTATCACACATGCAACATTCAACTCCTATGTAATTCACACAAAGTTTGATTCTTCCATATTTATTATACTGATCACCATAGGTCTAACCCACTTGACTCTCGATGGGATCAATGATGCCAAGATTCAACATCTTGTCAATTTCTTCTTTCACCTTAACGCCTAGGTTAGGATTCATCCTAAAAGGCCTCTTCCTAACTGAGCACGCACATTCCTTTAGCTTGATTCTCATTTCACCCAAAGATTCTTGTAATCCTTTCAATCCATGATATCCCATATGGAATAGGTCCTGTAAGTCACACAATAGCTAAATTATCTTAGCAACCTTAGAGTCAGACCAATAATCTCCAATGATGGCCTCCTTAGGTTCAACATCTATCCCAATGTTTACCTTCTTATTTTCATAGGCTCATGGTAGGCATGCACCTTCTCATCAACATTGTCTAAGACCTCATGCATACCCTCTATTTTCTCAGCATCCGTATTCTCCATTTATTCATCATCAATCACATAGACCATCTTACCCTTTTCTTTTTCTAGGCAGGTGCACCCAAGCTATTTTGCATCTGTCTCTTCCTCTTCAAAGCACGCCTCAGGTATGACTCACCTAGTAATTCTTGAATAAGTTCTTTAGCCTTTGCACTATCCCCATAGTCAAGCACTTCATAACCTGTAATGCCTCATTCACTAGAGGTTTAGTGGAAAAATAGTCAAAGGTTTGAATCATACTTGTAGTTAGTTCTTTCCAATTCCTTTATCTCTATTCAACTCTGCATAGACATACCATGTGTGCGCGTAGCCTCGCAAGGTGTAGTAGAGCTTGTGCACCCATAACGAAGGTGGTAAGGCTTCTTATCCCTCTGTCTAGAGTCTCTCAAACTATTGAACATGGTGTTGAACAAGATCCTTTCCATGGAATTCATAGATCGAGTAGGTGCATTTCTCCAGAGAAATCTAGCAGAGAAGGTGATTCTCACTTCTCGCCACTCTAAGAGATTATCCCTATGAACCATCCACCAGCGTGTTGTTGTCTTGCGTAGAGTATAAACTAGCATATTCCTTATTTCACATGATCTATCCACTGAACCTCCATAGCATGCATGAATACTTTATGATTTCCTTCACTAGTGTACTTTGGTACCTAGTTACTACCCAAATGCCTAACACAGTGCGTGGCCTACTTACATGTAATTACACTTCTTACTTCATGCCCAACCATTTCATAAGTTTCATGTGCCCAATTGTCACATGCAACACTTGTAGTATCACTCATGGATTGTGCATCATCCCACTAGAGAACTCCTTCCTTTGATGGCTCAATTACTTAGGATCTCTAATGGTGTGCACATAGATTTAGTTTAAATACTCTTCACTTAAGGGCTCTACATAAGGTGCAAATTTTCCATCTATGAAAGGAATGATGACACACTCTTCCTTGTTCTCAAAACTTATATATCCCTTGTTAAAGTGTAGGTCAATGTTGTTGGCATAACACCAAGGGCACCCAAGCAATGTTGGAAAACTGTCTGCTTCTGCAAGTGCCAAGACCTCAAAATCCCCAATAAACTTGGCCCCTTGAATAATAATACTAGCATCCTTCAAGACTCCAATGGGCATGGCTTTAGTCTTATTTTCCATAAACAACACATTTGAAGATGGCTGTAATGGTGGTCTCCCCATCTGAATCCACACGTCCAAAGTGAGTACATTCACTTCTGCACCTGTATCAATCAAAATGTTACTCAAGATCCATCCATCAACAATAGCATTCAGAGTGATCTCTTTTTCATAATCCAAACTATGAGGAGGAAGGTTAGCATGCAAAATATGTCTTTCATGCTCAATTCTAGCACGTGGGGTGTTTCCCTTTAACCATTCTCCCAATAAAGGAATGATGTTCTCTTGTTGCAACATCTTGCAAACCTCCTTTAAATCATTAACATCCATCTGATGGAGCTCAATTTTTTTCTTTTTCTAACTTCCATGATTATTCTTTCAAACATTGTATCTCACCCTGTAAATTCCTAATCACCTCCATGGTTTCTTGATAAACCTCCTTCTGATGCATAGGTTATGGATACTTTGCATGTAGTACCTCCTCCTTTGTAATGGTAGGATTATTCTTTGGAACTTCCCTGGCATGCACGCAACCTCAGTGCGTGTAGTGATCTTCACATGTACCAACTCAAGATCATGTGCTAACTTTGGCATCCATTGATCTTCCACATAGCACATGTTGCTACACTCTAACCATCCCTACACCCTTATCCTGCTTTTTCTTCTTACTCAAGTGTTCATACAAGTCCAAGCATTCTTCATAGTTGTGGTTCTTCCTACAAAAAGAACAAATAATGTTTATAGGGAATTCACTCCTATAATGATCAGGGGATACGTAGGTATAACATGTTCCATGAAGAAACTCACTTCTTCCACCGCCGTGAGATCAACCTCTAAATCCTCCATGGTAACCTCGACCTCTACCTTGGCCTCCATCAAAACACCCTTCATTGTGATCATGGTCATGATGCTCACTTTTTTCCTTTGAATTATTTGTAACACTGGTTTGACATACACAATATCAATGGAATCATGAATCTGATCAATCAACTTATAATTTTCAGTATCATGGGTGGTAGACCTAAAAATCTTACAGTAACAAGACACATTCTTTCTTATACACGTTGTAGCAAAGGGCACCAACTTGAATAATGATCCAAGTGACAAATCTTATAGTCCAACAAGATGGCATGCATTGATTTACGATGAAAACTATCCTTAGTATGCCCTTCTACTTCACAATATGTGCACCAAATTCTACTAGGCATCTCATGTGTTGAGTTAGCTAAAAATTTCTCTAACTATTTCTCTATCACTGTAATCTAAGCTTCCAAAAATGGGGTCACTCCTGTGTCTACACTCCTAACTACCTCAAAGCACACAGGGCTACTTCAAGTGCCTCACATGGATTTGTATAAGTCTTATGTGAGAGCACTCTTTTAAAAGGCATGATCAGTCCTCAATGAACCATTGAGCATGCTAGCTCGGGTGAATGTCCTAAGATAACTTTGACAAGAGGGTTTTGAAATGTGCATCATACTCCCAAACACTCTCAGTTGTACCCTGCTTGATGTCCTTTAGCATGTTGATGCTCTTCTTCTCAAAATTGAGTATATAAAACCCTTTAAGAAAGCATCCTACAACATGGTATAATCTACACAAGTCTGGTCTGGATCAAATTTCCTATACTAACTATGAGCACACCATTACAGTGTAGTTACAAAATGACTTTCCTTGCACTCTGGAGCTATAATCCCCTTCACGTCATAGTATCTCACACATATGCATGTGCTCAACTGCATCTTCTATTCCTCTGTATTCTGGGGGATGAAGAGAAATCTCCATATAAATTTGCTAAGGTTGGTGCAAACCATGCCCACTAGATCCAGAGCCTATATTACCTCTTGTGTTTCCTCCACCCCCAAAACCACCAGATCCACTAGATCCCAAGCCACCTGATCCTCCTGTTGTAGTAGGTATCAAACCAGAGGATGCACTACCTTGTGTTCCAACAATTGTGTTAAACTGAACTCCTATAGTCTGCAAAGTTTTACTACTTCTAGATGTTATGCCAACATTTTTGCATGCCCACGTTTATGTGCGATGATGCCCAAAAAATATACCTCCAATAGGACCTCAAATAACAATAATGGTGATTTGCCACCATAGATGAATAAAATACTTGATTAACTCCTGAAACTTGATTGCAAACCAACTCTATTTGTTGTTATTCTCTACTACCTACACTAGTTTTCTCATTGATAGTTGTCATAGAAATTAGAAAACCAAATGCAAGGGCTAGGTCGTTAGGTAGGATCGGATGCGTGCCTTTGGTCCATGTAGCTTCCACCTGCATGCTCTCATCTGAGGTCGAAGAGGGTTCTCTACCATACTTTCCCAAATGGGGGAGTTCCAGATGCTCCGGCTCCACATCCTCTGCGTGAGTTCTAAATCCTTCACAAGCCATCTCTCTCCACAATGCCATTCATTCCACAACCTCACATTACTTCTCTAAATCCCTCTCACGCACCTCATTAAACTTAAGTCACCTTTCTTCTCTTTTTCTTTCTCGCCGATAGTTATGCCATCTTTCACACCACAACCTGCACCTTCCCCACGCGTGGTGGGGTTTAGCTAGCCATAGGTTTTTATTCTAAATCTAGGGTCATAATCAAGATATTAATCACCAAAGTAATACGACAGGCTCACAAATAAGATCCTCTAGACAAGAGTAAGTAGAAATTGTGTACTCCAAAATATAGCTATTCAGAACACCATGGAACCAATGAACTATAATACTGTCCTAAGTCAGATATGCATCATATAAAGCATGGAATTCTTCTGTGTCCAAACAAGTGTATGAAACCTCCAATTTCTCTTTGAAGTGTAAGAAACCAACCACTCATACAACTCTATAGGAAAGATAACAAAGAATGTCTCATACAACTTGTGATATAGACTCTGTTTAACCATCATGTGTGCATTAAATTCAGGTCCAATGCTAAATTTGTGAGCATACTCTTCCTCCAAATCATCTAACCACTCTTCAATACTAGCTAAGGTCAATCGGTACATCTTCATCATGCAACATCTGCTAAACAATTGAAAAAGAGGTCCTAAAAAAGAACCAAAATGTAGCCTAGATTTTACCACCAACAACCCAAGGCTCACTGACACATCACTTAGCCTAAACTGAGTGCTCACTCCAAAGTGCACAAGGGTACTAGGTTCCTATTTTATGTCATCTTGTTCAAGTATTTAGCATGATTAAATAGATATTCCAAATCCATAACAAATAACTAAACATATTGTAGTGCATAAACTAGATCTAGATCTTAACCATATACAAGATTAACTAAACAAGAACCATAATCAAATTTACCATGCAAGATCCATTCTTAGTTATGTCAAACACCAATATCTAGCCACAAATATCCATTATATTAATTTTTGTAAAACATAGAAGCTTCATACATACATAGTACCATCATCATAGTCATGCGCGCTCATAAACTCACAACATAACTGTACAAAACATAGAACTATCTAAACCGTGTAAATCAATACATATTTATAGGGGTGGGAACTTTCCCTTCACTACCCATGCACCTTTAAAAAATAGGCTACATGTTAATAATAGCCATGCACCCTTACATGATAAATACAAGAGCATGCAAGCTCGCTAATAATAGATCATATAATAATACAATAGTGGTATAATCCTATTAATAGCTCCAAAACTATGCATGGCACTCAATCTTCTACTTGTCCAAAATAGCCTTTGCATGTTCTTCAAGTCTTCTATAAAACATTCTCCACACTCTATGTCCAAAATTATCCCCAAACTAGAAAACGACTAAGTCCCGATTTCATGCCTTCCTAGGTGTGCCCTGTTTCACTATAGTTGCATGCACGTATACGTGCCCCATGTCCGTGTGCCCAATCATTCTACATTGTCCATACTTAGGTTGTATTTCATCAGCCAAACATTCAAGCTGGGTATTTCACATGCACTCCCAAGTGTATGAGCCCCTGCTTCACTAATGTTTATGTGCCCCTCAATCCCAACTACACTATATAACCAACCGAGTGGGATTCAAACACAGGTGGTCGCTCTAATACCACTTATAATGAATTATTACAACAAAACCTTGAAGAATTAGTGAATTCACATAGTTTGGGTGTTATGTACCTTGGGATATGATATTAGAATGTATATTTATGAGTTAATGGAAATGCTGACATGTGGCACACATCCCCCTTAGTTATATGTTTATAATATATGGGGTCACATAGGAATTAGTTATATTGGGTAATGAGCCGGCCTACATTAGGGTTAGGTGTTATCCATCCATTAAGAGTAATCTATGTCTATTTAAGGGATATGGGTATCATTATGAATTATATCATGGATGTATGAGTTGAGTATTCTACTTGGTAGATTTATATTGGAGGTGTCCCCTCGAAGTGGATTCCCATCTTGGGAGATTATTGAGTTACTCCTTCCTTAAGGAGAATTACATGGTGTTTCCTACCTTAAGGATATTATTATGTATATATTGAATATTTAGGCATATTTTCCCACTAATATCTCTTGTGTTGCATTATATTATGCATATTATTTACATTATTGATGTATTATATGCAAAGATCTTATCAAGTGGTATCATAGCATCGATCTAGGCAATTTGTGGGATGAAACCCTAATTTCAATGATTCACCTATATATTGAGATAGAGTGAAAGTTTTCAAATTTTTTTGTGAAGTGGAGAAATAATTCAAGGAATATTCCCTCAAAATTTCAGATTTTTGGAGATGTTTTATGAAAGATAAGTCAGGTTTAGGGTTGAAACCCTATTTTTCATATTTCATCTATAACTTTCACATTTTGGTGAATTATTTATTGAATTTTTTTGGGTTGAGGTGAATATATTTTATGGTAACACGCTGAAAATTTCAGAAATTTTGGATCTGTTTTGAGCAAGTTATTGCAATTTTATGGTTTTTCACAAATTTGTTCCATAGGCCAAAATATTAAGAAATTTTCAAAATTGATTACATTTTCGCAAAGATCTCAAAAATATAATTTGGGTTTTTGTTATGATTTTTTTTTAAATTTTTTTGGACAACTTTTGATCAAAAGGGTTTATTCTTAAAATCCTAGTTTTTGTCAATCATGACAATACAATTATTTTTTTGTGACATGTAATTGATGCTAGAGAATGGTGGATACAATTTAAAGAGAAATGTTTTTAGATATATTTCCAGATATTTATTTTCCAATTTGGCTTTGTGGTTTTACATGACCTTGGTGGTACATCAAGTGATATGAGAAATGATAGATTGGTCTTGGGAGGAAATGGAACATGTTTTCTTAGATCGATGAACCAAAAAAATTGAAGAATAAGAGGATGTTGTAGATAAGGATGAAAAATAAAATTCTGATGAAGAAGATAAAGAATATGAATAAGACAAATTTGATCAAGAAGAAGCTATGTAGGATTTAGAAGGAGAGATGACATATCAAGTTACAAGTTTAGATAATACATCTCCAAGGAAGGAAGCTTCAATATTTTAGTTTGAAGGGTGCATTCAAAGTAAAAAGGTAATTGTTTCCACAAACCTTAAAAAAATTTAACTTCATCAATATGGATGTATCTCAACATATACATGTTCAAGCAAAGCATATCAAGGAATCTCAAGTGGATGGTAAGAAGATTCAAGTTTTTGAAGATTTAAAGATTTCTATGGATAAATATGTTTTGCATTCAGATTTTTATGCTTTAGATATGGATGGTATGGATATTATTCTTGGATATCCTTGGTTAGAGACATTAGGGAAAATTAATATTAATGTGCAAAATAAATTCATGAAATTATGGTACAAGATAAAGAAAATTACATTACATGATATCACACTTAACAAGGAAAAAAGTAATGTCAAGATAGAGCATGAGTATGAATTTGAAGATGGTGAAGAAGGGAATAAAGATGATTCAGAAGGATAACATGATGAAAAAGATGAAAATAATTCATCTACTCAAGATAAAAAAGAAATAACAAACAACAAGGTGGAAGAGGAAAATGTTGATAAGGTTGAGGATACTAAGGTTACACCATATAGACACCCACATCATCATGAGATGAAAAATATGGATACATGCTAGGACACACGAGGGCATAAATCTATATGGATATACAAGGAATTTGAGGATCAATCGTTATGGCTATATATGACATCAATGGAGAAACAATTATATGATATGGAATCACAAGAATAATTATTATGGATATGCATGGATGTTGATGAGGAAAAAATATGGACATGTATGGAATCAGATTTGGAGAAGTATTACCCACTAATATTTCATACAAGTGGTTGGATGATTGAGGATGATGATATACGTGTAATTATTTAAAACACACTCACTATATGGTTTCTTCTTATGTTTGGGGATGAAACATGTCAAGGAGGAGGGAATGTTATGTACCTTGGGATATGATATTATAATGTATATGGGTTGATGGAGATTCCAACATGTGGCACACATCCCCTTAGTTAGTTATATGTTTATAATATATGGGGTCACATAGGAATTAGTTATATTGGGTAATGAGTTGGCCTACATTGGGATTAGGTGTTACCCATCCATTAAGAGTAATGTATGTCTATATAAAGGATATGAGTATCATTATGAGTTATATCATGTGATGTATGAGTTGATTCTTCTACTTGGTAGAGGTATATTAGAGGTGTCCCCCTTGAAGTGGATTTCCATCTTGGGAGATTGTGGAGTTACTCCTTCCTTAAGGAGCATTACATGGTGTTTCCCTACCTTAAGGGTATTATTATGCATATATTGAATATTTGGGCATCTTGGCCCACCAAATATCTCATGTTGTGTTATCTTCAACATATTATTTAGCTTGTTGATCTATTATATGAAAGGATCTTATCACCTAAGAGCCTCAATGGGAATCATAGAGAACAATGTCAAGCCTCATGCATCATGTGATAACTTGTATATATCTTGCATTCACCTTAAAGTACCATGTAAAAATGCACGTGTACATGTAAAATGATAGAACATCCTATGAATCAAGCTCACATGATAGACAAAATGCAACATGTAATAGTATAAGCAAAAAAATATACATCCAATCAAGATCTAAGATAATGCTTTTTTGTTTTTATAAATATCTAAATGTTTTTATATTATTAGAATGTGATATCCTATGACCAGAGAAGGTAAGTAAGGACATCCTCCAATGCGTATGTGTGAGTTTGATGTATGTAAGTGCGCCCTGAAAAAATATTTTGAACCTAGAACAAGAGTACACCATTGGTAGCAAGGGGGATAACACAAGACCTACCAAAGAACATTCTCAACATAGTGGGGGGAGAATCTTATAGAGTCAAATATCCCAACTGCATAAGTAGTAAGTGTAATATCATAAGCAATAAGATTGTGTCCATTAGGAGAAACTATAATATGTGTAACATTGGTAAATGATAGGTGCAATTTGGGAAGATATTGTTGGGTTTATAATATTAAGCAGGAAACTACTTATTTATGAAACTCGCAAAAGAACATATGTTTTTGGTTTATAAATTATATTTAAAATATAAGCATGATAGACCCAAACAAGTCAATTTTTAAAGTGGATCATGACCACCCACCTTGTATATAACAAGGTGATATCATTAGAGATCGATTACTCATGTTGTGACATGTATGTAAGATATATGTGTAAGATGATTATAGATACATGATGTGATGATATGAAACACATGAGAAAATGTATGAGGTGGTTTGTAATACCTTTTTGAAGGTGTAACTACAAGTGGAAATAGTGGGAGTGCTAGGTGAAAGTTTATTCTCAATAAAGATAAGTGATTTTTTAGTTGTTTATTACCTTCCATGGATTTCCCATTTATATCTTATGTCTCTGTGTACATTTACTTTATGTTCAAAATTCTTACATTTTGTAATCTGCATTATAAACATCTAAATATATGTTCTTAATTATTGTACTTCATAAACTATAATCTTTGGCAATTTATATTGTGGATTTATAATTTATAACATTATTCATCCCTTAAATTTCCTAACATGGTATTAGAGGTTTTGTTTATACATGTGCAAGATAGATTTTGATGTTTTTGATTTACACGTATGAAGAAACTTGAATTTTTTCAAAACTGCAAAACCTTAGCTTGCTTCATGGCGTGCTTCAAGTTTATCAAGTTTGAAACTCAATCCCCACAAAAATAATGAGATTATTGGATGATCTAAAATGATTAATCATTTTAGTTTATCATATCTTTCTTGTGCATGTGTTTCTATCCTCCACTATCATTTGTGTGCATAGATCTACATTTTTCACCATCCATGAATTTTTCTAAGTTTATTAGGCCTTTGCAGAAGTTTCTATGTCATTTGCGGCTTCTCTAGTATTCTACAACTTATTTAAATAATATGTTCCTTTAGTAGCCATTTTATAGTTGTTTAGTGACGTATTTGAATATTTTACTTCTTTTAGTCATCTCGCATTCTTCCACAACTTCTCCAATTTGTCCACAATTTTTGGACTTATGCACTGTCTCTAAGTCTTACATGGTGTGCTTTTCCTTGTTACATAGATTTGTGTGTTATGTGACTTATTTTCTTTAATTTGTGGACTTGGATTTGTTATGCATAATTATCCCTTTTTTCTACATCTATTGGCCTAAGTATTATGTGGAAAAACAAGATTTCAAGAATCCACGGAACACTATTTCTTTATTCTGTGGATTTCAAAATTTAATTTTTTTTTATAACTTTTTCTCTATTGCATTACGGCCTCCCATGGCTAGCTTTATTTGTTTTGTGGGATTCCTCCTTTGTTATAGTACCTTTTTTGAGTATTTTTATCAAGTTTAAAATATTATATTTGATTTTTAATCTATTGTTTTTTTCTTTGTATTGCGGATTTCTGTAATGTAATGAAAACATTTATCTAGGAGATAACTCTATCATCAAGTCTAATGGTTATGGAAATATTAAGTTTTAAAGTGGAATAATTAGGAATGTGATAGTTATTCCTATCTTAAAGAATAAACTTTTATATTATTCTCAATTAACTAAATTTGACTGTAAAGTTGTGTTATTACAAGATAAATGGTATGCTAAAAATAAGCTTGGTAAAGTAATTATAGCTAGTTTACAAAAGAATGGATTGTACCTTTTTCATATATTTGTTGTTGAATCTTGTCTTGTCACTTCTTGTAAAATTGTTCAATTATGGCATGAAAGGCTTGGACATGTGAATTTTAAAATTTTGAATGAGATGTCCCGCCTTAACCTTGTTATAGGTCTTCCTAAGATAAAATCAGATCATGAATCTTGTGAAAGTTGCTTGCATGGTAAGAAACATGTACAACCATTTCACAAACACCATGAGTCTAATTCCTCTTTCTTACTTGAGTTAATTCATAGTGATGTTAGAGGTCCTTTGGAAGTACCTTCTCTTGGTGGTGCTTTATATGTTGTTAGTTTTATTGATGATTTCTCAAGAATGACTTGGTCTTATTACATTAGGAAAAAATATGATGTCTTATCTAAGTTTCAAGAGTTTAAAGCCCTTGTTGAAAACATGGCTAATATGAAAATTAAAAGAATTAGAATTGATAATGGAGGTGAGTATGTTAATAATAAGTTTGATGAGTTTTGTGTATCTAATGGAATTCAAAGGGAGCTAACAACTCCTTATTCTCCTCAACAAAATGACGTAGCTGAAAGGATGAATGGAATAGTCATAAAAATGTTTATGACTATGATTCATACTTCTAATGTACCTAAATTTCTATGGGATGAAGCTGCGAAAAATGATGTTCATATTCTCATAATAATTCCAACTAGTTTGTTGCATCAAACCACACCTCATGAAGTTTAGACTAAGAAAAAACTGATATCTCATTTAAAGACATTTGAAATTCATGCTTCTCTTCTTATTCCTAAAGTTAAAATAAAAAATCTTGATCTTACCTCTTACTCTTACATTTTTGTTGGGTATGGTAGTAAAAAAATGATTAAGATTATATGATCCAATTAAGTGTGTGATTGTAGAAAATAGGAATGTGCATGTTCTTGAGAAACCTTTTTTAAATCTATCGCTCTTCCCTCTTATGAGCTTCCTAAATATGAGACTGATGATAATCCTTTCTTAGATAATATGGAAATTGATTTTCAAGAGTCTTATCATCCTTCTTCTAACATGATGGATGTAGACATTGAGGGGGAGTCTTCTCAATCCTTGTCTCAATCTAGGATTCCTAAATGGGCCAAAATTATGGTTTTAAACTCTCAACCTAATGATTTGATAAAGATGACCCATAGTAAACATTCTTATCATGCCTTGTCAACTGTTTATGATGTTTAACCTCAATATTTTGAAGAATCCATCCTAGATGAAATATGGGTTGCAACTATGAAAGCTGAATATAATGCTCTAATCAAGAATAAAACTTGGGAATTAGTCCCTCTTCCTCCTAAAAGAAGCATTGTAGGATCTAGATGGTTGTATAAAATCAAATATAACTCTACTGGTAAGATTGATAAATTCAAGGAAAGATTAGTTGCTTTATAGGATTTACTCAAAAATAGTTTGGATTATGTTGAAACCTTTGCTCATGTTTCCAAAATGAGCATTGTTAGAATTCTTCTAGCTTTAGTTGCTCAACATGGTTGGGAGATTCACCAAATGGATGTTAAAAATGTGTTTTTAAATGGTGACTTGAAAGAATAAATTTATATAAAATAGCCTAAAGGTTTTGTAGAACTTGAAAAAGAATTATATGTGTGTAAACTTAAGAAATATCTATATGGTCTTAAACAAGCTCCTAGAACTTAGTATGCTAAGATAAATATTTTCTTTTATGAGCTTGTTTTCTCTAATTTTCTATTGATAATGATTTATTTTTCAAGTATGAAAACAATCATGTTATCATTATTGTCTTATATGTTGATGATCTCTTGATTACTAGTAGTGATAAGAATCTAATTCTTAGAATCAAAGAGAAGTTAAGACAACATTTTGAAATGATTGATTTAGGATTGTTAAATCATTTTCTAGGCATGATTATTTGTCAAAATCACAAATCTATTATTGCATCTCAATCACAATATGCTACTAATATTATTAAAAGATTTAATATGATTGATTGTAAGTCTATATCTATTCCTATGGAAGTTGGTGTTAAATTAGATCCAAAACCTTCTTGTGATAAATTTAATCCTACTTTATATAGACAACTGGTTGGTAGTTTGATTTATTTAACTATCACTAGGCCTGATATTTCCTATGCAGTTGGAATTATTTCTAGATTCATGTAGGATCCTTATGAGGACCATTGGAAAATGGAAAAAATATTTTAAGGTATATCAAAGGTACAATCAATTATAACTTGTGTTATTATTCTTCTTATGATAATGTAATTCTATTTGGTTATTGTGATTTTGACCATACTGATGATATTGTGGATAAAAGATCTACTTCTAGATATGTTTTTAAGTTGGGTGCAAGTGCAATAACTTGGAGCAGCAAGAAACAACCAACAATATCTATCTCTTCTACTGAAACAAAGTATAGAAGTGCTATGGAAGTATAAAATAAGCCATGTGGCTCAAAAGAATATTGGAAGAACTTCATATGGGTGTTAAAGGAAGCACTCCACTTCTATGTGACAAAAAATTTGTATTAATCTTGTAAAAAATCTATTCCAACATCAAAGAACAAAACATATTGAGATTCATATGCACTTCATCTAAGAAAAAGTTCTTAATGGTGATATAGATCTCAAGTTTTGTTCCATTGATGAGTAGGTTGCAAACATTTTTACTAAGCCCTTGGGTGCTACAAAATTCTGCAAGTTCCATTCTATGTTGGGAATTTTAGATATTATCTCTTATGATCATATGGATGACATTTATCTCCACATCTAAATCAACAAAAAATATGTTGTTTGACTCTTATGATCATGTGAATGACGTTGATCTTCACCTCTGAATCACATGAGTTTAGACTTTGAGCTTCCCTTGAGGGGAAAAAAAAATGGGCATGTTTCATGTTTTTTTCTCATGCAATGCTATCTCTTAATAGCTTGAATGTGTCAAAGTGGATACTCTCGAGACTATTTCTATGTTGTTTAAGTAAATTTTCATGTATGTGAAATTTACTTGTAATCCCCAATGAAGCATTATATATGAAGAGTTTATTAACTCCATAGTCTTATGTAAGGATTCATCCTTAATCACTTTATCTTGAGAATTTGTAATGTTCCTTTGTATTATGGTTTTTATGGAATATGTGGAACATTGATTTGAATTGCAAAAAAAAGTATCTCACGACTCCTCTAAAACTTGTAATGTGTTTCTGATTATTCAAAACTTGTATAAGTCCATGAGCAATGCAAGTTTAACATGGAGTTGAAAAACCCATAGGAATTTGTTATAGTCCACCATGGAACTGAAAAACCCATGTAACAAGTGTTTTTTCGATGCTAGCCCAAATCATGTGTTGATTTATGGATTGTAATTCTTTTTGTACCAAAAGGTGACTTGGCATAAGGAACAAAATTTGACATGTTTTTTCATGTTTCCCTACTTAACATTAAGGGGGAGTGTTGGGTTTATAATATTAAGTGGGAAACTACTTATTTATGAAACCCACCAAATACTATGTTTTTGGTTTATAGCTTATATTTAAAATATAAGCATGTTGGACCAAACATGTCAGATTTTAAGAGTGGATCATGACCACCCACCTTGTATATAACAAGGTGATCTCATTAGAGATTGGTTACATAGGTTGTAACATATATGTGAGCTATATATATGAACTAATTACGAGATGCATGACATGAATGAGGTGAAACTCATGAGATTATGTATGGGAAGGGTTGTAATCCATTTTTGAAGGTGTAACTTCATGTGGAAAGAGGGGAATTGATTGCCCCCATGAATGCAACAAGATGAGGTGCGGCCATAGATATGAGTCATGTAAAGAAGTTTAGAAAATGGGCAAGGGAAGAGGATTATGAATCATTAACAAATCATCACCGTGTTTTTACTTGTGGTAGGAAGTTGGAGCAAGTGATAATGGGATTCAATAAGCATAGGATCATTAGAATTGCATCAAGAGTTGTTCCAAGAAATAAATTTAAAATCCATGGTCATGGTGACATTTTGAAGGGGATGTGAGTGTCTCCCAACACCTTAAGTATTGTAGATGTAACAACCACCATAGGGGACAAATCTATAGATATAGGTAAGTGTGCAACAATATGCATTAGAGATCGAGCACCATTTAAATGAGAGTGAGACATAGTGGGAGGAGTATTATGGGTGCCAATATAAAGTTCATCATGTAAATCAAGTAGTATTGTAGTCCATCATAGGAGGATAATGATGTGCAATGTAAGTAGTGTCTTCATTATCATGTATGAGAGGGATATCACAAAGATTAATAACATGAGGTATGGAATCTATTGTAGCATTATCCATGGAAGAAGGTGTTGTAAGGGACTTATGTGTTATGACATGGGTAAAAGGGATTACATGTATAATACGTAACTAAGGATGGCCTAGATGGATATTATAATTGAGATTATTAGGCACAACATGACATAGAACATTAATACTGCAAGGTCCTACATTTATGGGTAAAGTGATTTCTCCGAAGACTTGTTTATGTGTATATTCAAAACCATTAATACATAGAGTATAGGGCTTGATGGAGAAAAGAGATGTTACAAATATGAAGACCATATCCATTATAAACTAAAACAAACTTAATAAGAACTCTATGAATGTGAACCTAAATATACAATGTGGAAACATTGTCAATAATTTTTGGGGAAGGGATATCCATTTTAACATGAAAGAAAGTAATACACAAAGAATGAAGAATGGAGACACTATAAGAATCTTATGGAACACTAGGTTTTGATCAAATGTCAAGTTCACACAATGATTTAACAAAATTAAATATTAATCAAAGGACCATGATGAATCAGATATATCAGCAACATGCAATACATCAAAGTACAATGATGAGAAAGTAAAACTAATGAGAAGATAAGGGTGACTTAGTGGATATCTGGTTATCGAATTGAATCTAGGATGGATCATTGGTAGAGAAAGCACAATACATTTGGAAAATAGTATTATGAAGGTTATGATGGATAATATCACCTAAAGGGGGATAGTATCACCTAGGCACTAGTGTCCTAGTGATGGGTGCATATCTAGTTCTTTCAGTGTCTGATAATGTCACCTTCACTTCACTCTATGTTGCATCCACTTCGTTGTATAGTTCTCATGTCACACCAATACCTACGAACAAACCCTAACTACCTACACAAGACTCAAACACACATTATACTAAATAAAATGTGTAAATTATTGATTCAGAACCTTGGTGGTCAACGCAATGTGATTATTACTAATCACTACACTACATTTAAGACTTTATGTAGTTCGGGTGTGTGTGATAGAAATAATGTCCCTTGAAACTAGGTTTCTCTTTAATCCGTAAACTAGGTGGATATTACACACTAAGTTTCACTAACACAGATCCTATACATTCCTCACAATTCCCATCATTCATTAATATAATATTTGATTTTAATTTGCATAAATATCCATTAAATGTTCTTTAGAAATGAACTAGGAGTGTTGCATAATCAAAGAAATACTAATGAAAGAGAGAAAAATGGAATAAAAGAGACACAAGATTACCCTGGAGAAACTCAAATTGAGAAAAATCCAGCAAGAGTGAAGCAATGCTTCCTCATCTCACTATCATGTCTTTAAGTACAAGCTTATTACCTTCTCAAGGCCTCCATGAACATTATGATGTTTAAACACTCATACAATCTTTACAACTCACTCACTTACACCTTCCTTACACACTCCAATTTAAAAATAAAATATGATTAAGAATTAAAAAATTACTTGGAATCTCTTCCTTTCCTTACAAATACCTTCCCCACACATATATACAAGTTTTAAACCAAGGAGAGCTTGAAGTAGAAGTCCAAAAGACTCAGAAGTCAAAGAGGAACCATCTACAACCGTTTACGCTTCCGAGGACTTTCTTGCATGATAGAACCACCATTTTCCACATAGATGAAAGTTGTGTAACTTTTTGTGGTAGTTGTGAAACCACCGTGAAATTGTGAAACCACCATTTATAGTTTCACAACTTTTGGTGTAGTTATGTAACCGCCGGTTTGTCTTTAGGGGTAGTTCTTTCACCATACAAAGTTAGCTACCTTTCGGAGGTCATAAATTTTACATACAAACTCGAAATCGGGCTCCATTTTTTTGAGCTTGCATGATTTTTTGAGAGGAACATAAATATGCAATAAAGTTTTAATTTTGATGACATGATCATAATTTTTAAGCCTTCACCAAAACCTATCTTTTTGAGGTCTCATGGTTTGTAACTTCAGCTTGAATCCTATTTATATGGTTACATCCAACAAGATCCATATAAATAATGTTACGTGATAAAACAATTACATAATCACAATGGAGATTTTTTTAGCTCATGATGCTAACATTATTGATCAAAATTCAGATCATGCCTCCCCAATTAGAGGATTTTGGTCCCCAAAATATTAGGAAATCATATGGTGAGGAATTTTCTTCCCCCACTTCTTGAACCTCTCTTGTATACCGGAGGTGCATAAGATGAAATACATTATCTATCATGTAAAATTTTTGGTCCATATTTTCATTCCCTTGAGGTGGGTCCTTCCCTTCCTTCCATGTGTGGAGATAACCTAGTGGCAACTACATCTCATGCTCCTTGTCAAAAGAAAACTATGGAGATCCTTACATTATTTCTTATCTTTCAAAATGAGTAAAGAAACCTTCCTGCTAAATTAAACAAATGATTATCTTGAGTGGAAATTACTAAGGAGAGCTTAGATTTTCCTTCATAGGATTTTATGGTGTATTTTTTCTCATCTTTAACCAACGGTATTGGTTCAATTCCTCTCTTTAAAATATCATCATTTGACATACATAAGGGCTTCCAAAAAAACCAAAAATGTCAATAGGCGTAACATATACAAAAACTTCATCAATGAAATGTTCATTTATTAAAAAATTGACTTTGCATTATTTAGAAACCCTTATCTCTACTCCTTTTTTCACCCATCCTAAAGCATAAGGATTAGGATGATCATACATTTCTAACCCAAGTCTATCTACCAGCTCTTTTCCAATAAAATTTACTTGGGAGAAAGAATAAAAAGAAGAAAATTTTACCATCTTAATTTGTACCTTGATATGAAAAAGCTTAGAAGGTTCACCTTTGTTTTGAGCATCATTATTACCCAAACATACCTTTTTCTAAAGGCTGGCGGTATAACACAACTGCTCATCCACTTCTTCATTCCTCTCAATATAAATTGGTTCTCCTTGAAGTGATGACATGGAATTATTTTTATTTTTATTATTCTTAAATGGATGAAATTCTAGATGCAACTTCCAATAAGTCTCATCAGTATGACCATCAACATCAAAATGCCCACAATTCTTGGTCAAATATTTCTTGGAAATTGTAGAAGTGACATTGACCCCACCTTTCTTTTGGAGCATTAGAAGAATTTGAAGAGGGAGAGAGACCTTTTTCTCATCCATCTCAAGATAATGGGATTGAGAACAAGCCTCATCTATGTCCTTTGGATTTGCAAGTAGAACAAGCCTCCTTAAGTGACTATGCAGCCCTCCAACATACTTCATGAGGATCTCATGGTCAAATTTATCATTTCCCATTTGGACCCCTTTTTTCAAAACTCACTTGTATATACCTACACACTTTGACCTTATTTTTACCTCAAATATTGCCAATCAATATAAACCTTCCTTTTCATAACAAATAAGATATAATTTCCCCTTAATCAAAGTTTTAAATTCATCCCATTTAGTAATTGGGGCTAACCTTTTAACAACCAAGGAATTAAGATAACTCTCAAACCAAGTTAGAGCATGACTTGCTAGCTTCAACCTTGCAAAAGAAATTTGTTGCTCTTCACTAACTTTATGCAAATGAAAGTATACCTCTAATTGAGCTAACCAATGATCAAGCTTATCTGCATTCACCTCACCTTCATATGGCTGAATATCAATTTTTCCTCTGCTTTGAATGGAGGTGGAGCTTGGTTGGAATAGGGTTGTTCTTTCTCATGGTGGGAAGACTTCGCTCCTCACTTGCTTCAGAAGTATCCATAGAAACTCCTAGCTTTCCATGAAAACCTTCATAATCTTCCCAAGCTCATCCATGGAGTGAGATATGTGGGCAACATCCTCCTCTAATATACAGAATATTTCTTCACCATCTTCAAATCTCCTCTCATCTTCATGGGCCATACTTCTCACTTCTCTCTTCCACTTCCTTGTGGAGATGTCTTGTTGCAAAGATACCAAATCACCTTTTCCAATAGCACTTGTTGCTCTTGTAACAGGCATATATCCATGTCTAATGATCACTAAAAAAATCACACACTATGGAACATGAACCAAATCTGATCCATAAACTAGGTGGATATTACACACTAAGTTTCACCAACACAGATCCTATACATTCCTCACAATTCCCATCATTCATCAATATACTATTTGCTTTCAATTTTCATAAATAGCCATTAAATGTGCTTTAGAAATGAACTAGGAGTGTTGCATAATCAAATAAATACTAAGCAATAAAAGAGAAAAATGGAATAAAAGAGACACAAGATTACCCTGAAGAAACTCAAATTGAGAAAACTCCAACAAGAGTGAAGCAATGCTTCCTCATCTCACTATCATGTCTTTAAGTACAATATTATTGCCTTATCAAGGCCTCCATGAAAACTATGATGTTCAAACACTCATACAATATTTTACAACTCACTTACATCTTCGTTACACACTCCAATTTAGAAAACCACATATGATTAAAAATTAAAAATTTATTTGAATCTCTTCCTTTCCTTACAAATACCTTCCCCACACATATATACAATTTTGACACCAAGGAGAGCTTGAATCATAATCCCAAAAGACTCATAATTTTAAGAGGAACCATCTGCAATCATTTACTCTTCCCAGACACTCCCACGTGACAGAACCACTACTTTCCACAGACCGATGATTGCGTAACCACCATGATAGTTGTAAAACTTCCATTGACGGTTGCGTAATCTCCACTCTATCTTTAAGGTTTGTTTCATCACCATACAAAGTCCACTACCTTTAGGAGGTTATAACATTTACATATGAATGTGAAATCATGAGCCATTTTTTTTTTTTAATTTTATAATTTGTTGAGAGAAACACAAATATGCAACCACGTTTTGATTTTGATGACATATTCAAAGTGTTTAATCCTTTGCATTGAAAAATATATTTTTGAGGTCCATGGTTTTCCAAATTCATCTTAAATCCCATTCTATGGTTACATCCAACAAGAGCTATAGAAATAGTGTTAAGTGATAAAAATTTACATAATTACAATGGTGATTTTGTTAGCTCATGATGATAACATTACTAATCCAAAATTCATATCACTCTTGTGTAATTTATTCCAAAATAGTGGGCTACAAATAATTTTACCTCAAGATAATGTGTGTCATGAAATTCTAAATTTTCCCTTCCTATGCAGTGAATGATGCATCCCAAATTCATTCCTTAAGTTGCTCCTTTTTCCCAAGTAGTAGATAGAAAATAATAACCCAATGCCCCTTAGAATAGTTAGTAGGTTGTGTATATATATGATTCCTTTGCTTGAATTTTCAACATTAAAAATACTAGAAGCTGACCCAAAGTGATCAATATAAGTTTAGAAAATATAAATACATGGTATACAATTATAAAATATAAGAAGGAAAGTGAAGGAACAAAAGTGCCCACATTAGACAATTGTGTTGGCCGTTACTAGGCAATTCTATCTTAAAAAGCTTCAAATATAAATTAGGAAAATTCCCAGCTAAGTAAAACACTATGTGATGTCCAAAAGTAAAAAGATAATTCTAGAAAGGTAGAGGATTAAAGTATGTAAAGATAAAATAATGTCAATGTAAAGCAAACCAAGTGTTATCAATGTCTATGTTTCTCACTTATGAATCATGTATATCACAACATACTAGAGGCATAATGTAATACTAATAAGTGCATACTTTTGTGTCTACACCTTGGTAGGGCTCTTTCCTTTTCCTTTGTTAGGTTTTGGTATCACATTAGAGTCATTAAATACCAATTCCTAGGTTATTACTTCTAGGTCAGATATCACCAACAAATATTAAGCTTTCTTGTTCTATGTGAATTTTCTCATAGAACTTTCCAAAATTGGTGTTGTATATGCTGCACCCAAAATATCATGTTATAAATGGTATTTGGAAATAAAAACTAAGTATGGAATACCTAATTTAGATATAATATTCATAATAATATTTTCATTATAATTTATTTCACCATTTTTAGAAAGTAGAAGTCGTAATTGTTTCATTAAGTTAAGTGATGAAATCCTCAATCCGAGGATAGTTATCTAGACTAAGAGTAGAAAGCTCGGTTGGCATGGTCACATCTTCTTGTACTTTCTCGAAAAGGTTTTTCAATATTTTCCAAATTGCATTTAAGGTGACATATTACCCTAACAATGAAACTCTAGATCTTAGATAGATATTAACTATCCAATGAGTCCTCTAGTATCATCACAATAATTTCTCCACTTTGGCAATTTTGTAAAGTCGGTAGGTGTTGTTTCTTATTCATTGTAATGTGGTAAATACCATGGCTAACAAGGACATAAACAATGTAAAATTTCCAACTGAAATAACTAAATCATGTGAGAAGTACCCTTTTGACATCCATAGTGAGTATTGAAATTTGTTATACATAAAAATATTGCAAAAGCATTTGTGAATTTTTTTTCCGAAATAGCATTTGAAATGATCACCTCAATGAGAAAATCACAATGGTGATATTTTCTTATGGGTAAAAAAAATTCAATTTTTCCCCAAAATTAGCCTGAAAATGGAGATCTATACAAGGGATTTTTTTTGTGAAAATTATTGTAGTTAGAATGACCACCTCAAAGATAAAATTACAATGGTTTTGGTCCTAGCAACTAAAAATTCCATTTTTAAAATCATGTGGAAATTCTTTTCACTACTTCATTTTATGCAAATAGTGTCATTATTTGGGTCAATTTCACGCTGAAATCGACCTTTTTGGGGGTTTCGGCCATGTTTCTTTGAAGAATTCGCGTCATGGATGTGATGCAAATCGTGACACAAACTTGATGTGACTAGACATTTTTAATTACGTCGCATTTGCATCACCTTTGCATCACTTTCTACCCCATGTTTTTTGTTTGATAAATTATTATCAAGTGGCACAAAAGTGACACAAAAATTGTTCAATAATTTTTTAAATGTAACATAATTATTTGATATAATGATCTACATTAATTTTATTAAATATTAAATATTCATACATACATATATACATTCAAACACAAAAAAAAAAATTAAAATGAAATTAACATATTTTACATCGAAATACATATGCTTTATCAAACAATATTCAATTTACTATTCCTACAAAAATTATTAATAAGATTTCAATGAGAAATGTATAAAATAATATAATTAATGAACAAAGTTATGTTAAAATAATATATCATGCATAGTGTGTCTATTTATTGTGCTTTATTTTTTTTTGAACTGTAATAATATTCATGTTTCTCCTAAAGATAAGTGTGATAGAGAGCAAGATAGAGAATAAATGAAATAGCGCTAGAGTAGGGGCAAGAGCAAGGAAATGGAAATGAAGGAGGTATCAATGGCCTGTCCTAGTAGAAATTGATCCTGGAAGCATGAGCAATGACGAAATGGACTTGAAGGAGTAAATATTCCTGGAGAAGCCACATAAATGCTTATACAAAATGGTTTCCGAATTAAGGGTGTCTCCTCTATCAAACCCTACAATACATTGCAAAAAAAATTATGTAGGGGATGGTGTTAGTGGAATAGAAAAGGGCATGGATCCATTTGAGTATGATAATAGCTTTTTCCCTACCCTTATCTCTATTTTCCTAACCCATACTATGGGAATAAAAAATGTGGTGGTGGATGTGGGTGCAAGTGTAGAGTTAGGTTAGAGAGAAGCCACAACTTTAAGCTCCTTAACTACACCTAGATGAGGATTTTTTTTTATTTTGAAATTATTGGATCTTGGGAAAGGGATGTGAGGGGATTTCACGACATGGTTCTTGTCTTAGTGTACTTCTTACCCCTCTTTTGTTGGTTTTTTATGAGAATTATGGTTTAATTTCGTTATGGGATGTCATTGAGTTTATTGAGGTGGAAGAAGTGGTTTTGGGGTCAATGTGGATAAAAAATCATATTATTTTTGAATAATTTGATTGAGAGATATTCCCTGGTGTGATGTGCCTTTCTTATCATTTTTCATAAATTTAACTAAAACTTGGCCCATTAGCTTGTTGTGACTAGTAGGTAGGTTGGAGTCTTAGGGATAGAGGAAGTGAAGAGAGTTTACACTCCCTTGATCAGTCTAGTTCCCCATTTCTTAGTTCTTGTTTTATCTCATCCTCTAACAAATATAAGGTTTGGCATGGTTATATTTTTGTGGGTCCCTTGGAGATGGGGTGGGATTTCATTCGCTTAGATTCAATTTGTGTGGTGGGATCGAAGAGAGTCTATGGTCAAGGATAGTTTGAGGAAATATCTCATTATGAAGTACACATGACTAATGGAGTCAAGTAAAATTTTCCACCCTAGCTTTATTGTGATTGTTAGCTGATCTGTGTGGGTGGGGACTTGGTGTACCTTGGTCAAGTCAACATGGGTTGGTCTTGGTTGTTAGAATGGGATAGAGGGAGTGAAGTATGATGGAGATTCCTACATTCATCTTAATTTCATTATGGTTTACCCTATTTTTTGTGTGGTTCATCTACTTTGGGGTATGTCACCAAGTCTCAATTATCTTGGTTATCTCTCGAAGACTCTAGTTTTTTGGATAGGTTTATGTTGGAATTTTATTCCTTGATTTCAGTTTTATCAACCTATTATGTATTCCAATAAGGTTAACCATTAATGGTTGTAGAGGAGATTGACATGTCCTACGGCTTATGATAATTTGAACAAAGATCCTTCCTAGTGTAGTATTTCCACTTATGTTTGTTAAATCATAATTTGATGTGCTTAATTTTATCTTATTACACCTTAGGTTTCTCTTTGTGTCCTAATGCCATATCTTTAAAGAATCATCCAATCATTCATCAAGTAAGTTTTTTCATGTTTGTGATGATCCTGTAAGTGTAAAAATATACATTCTAAATTTTCCTTTCCTTGAAATTTAATATTATAACAAACAAATCATACATAATTTTTTTTTCATCTAAACCAGATTTTTCTGCTTTACCAAGTCAATTTAGTTTAAGATGACAACTATACTTATGTCACAAGCCTAAAGGGGCATAATTACATAGTTATACATGATATGAAAGATAGACCTAAATTTTAATAATAAATATGCTTGGTTAGGCCAATACTATATATTAGCATGTCTCATATATTATTTGAAAATAAGAGAAAACATTAAAAATTTAATTCAAGTAATCATATTTAGTGAATGGGTATGGGTCCATGTCATTCCCATAGATTACACACCTAAATACAAACAATAAAATACTGGAATATTTTTTTATCTTACATTACTTGATACACGACACCACATGGGTCACTTAGGATAACTCACAACACATGAGACATTTGCACAAACATGAACCACATATATACAGGATGAGGAAAGGGTAATAAAACAAATAGAGACAACACCCATTTTCAATCCTACCTAAGAGGATTATAATGGGGAGAAAATATATCCACATAAAAACACATGATGCACATCAAAACCAAATCTTCCAAATGAGAAGGTACAAAATAACTATCCAATGCAATATATAATTATAGATAAGAACTTTCCACAACATAACATTTTCATGGTTACGTAGTTATTACCATATTATTTCATTATTTTCCCTTAATTACTTGGAGAGCACTTAACATGTAAAGCTTCATTCTTCTTAAAACTACACTACAATTTCTTTATTTCACTTAACATGTTAATTATAATGTTTGTATTTGATTTTTCTCATTTCTCGTATCAAAACTAATTTATATAGCTAGAATATTAAAAGGAACATTTAAAATAAACATGGGTCTACAAGTAATTTCTCTAAATATTTGCTTCTCAAGAGCATGTTTACTTGGTTTTGGATTTTACCTTCATTTCCCAAAGGGGAGATTTACGTGAAGAGAAAAGGAATCTATTAGATCTAAGGGTACAAGTTTCATGTTATTTTCTCAATATAACACTTAAACACTATGAATACACTCCTTTCAATTTCAAATTATTATAACCAACTATGTAATTTAACTATTTAGTTTGCATCACTCGTGATGTGATTCACAATCCAATTGCCACATTAGGATTCCTTGTTTTCACAAATAATATTACACATGGAAGGATACATTTCACTTATGTTAATGTTATAGAGGTCTTGCATTGAGTTTAAGTTATGAATATCGCATTCCACTTTACTTTTAAACCATCATCTTAAGAATTCCTTATCGATAGTTACACGTTAATTATAGGTTTTGGCCATAAATTTTACTTCCTAAGAGGTCCTAGGAAAAATATAATTACATTTATGCTAAAGTCTCTATTCCATATTAAAATTCAAAGATAGAGTGTGATATCCTTAACTAACAAGACCTTCATAAAATCCCAATGTATTACATTATTACCTACTAAGGGAACATTTGTTTTAACCCTAATGCTTAAGAATGCCTCTACAAGGATTTTTTCACAATGATATTTTGGCACCTTTAACAAGTCTCTAGTTCATTACTTGTAAAGGTGAAAATTTGGCCCATGAGGGTATATAAGGGGAATTCTCATGAACCATGCATGAAGGATGTATGAGGTACAAGGTTTACTTTCCCCAAAGAATTCATGAAGGCACAAGCAAGGCCCATTTTTTGGCATACGATAGAGCCTAATATAAATATAACAATGGAATGACATGGTTAAAAGTTGAAAAGTACGGTTCCACTATGGTGATAAGGCACATGGTAAAATCAAGGGACCATTCCTTATGACAAGGTTGTTATTTCATGTTATAAGTTTTATTATTACTTTTTGTCCAAATGTAAACACGCTACTACAAGTTGTTATTTTTTAGGACACCAAGAGAGTTCCCTAGGTCAACATATCACTAGTAAATAGAAAACATACGTCATTATCAATTTATCAAGTTATCCAATTTACTAGTACAATCTACATCCAACATTACCATGGTATAATTAGCTTTAAATAACAAGATTTCAAAATTCACCCTCCTCAATGATTCAAATACTATCAATAGGTTTATTTTTACACCAAATTGATAGAAATATGATATAAATAACTTAATTTACCTAAATGACATATAAAAGTATGACCAAGTAGGAATTTAGTCAACATATAAAAGAGCAACTAAGCAAAAAATAACACACTTTCCTAATAGACTAACAATGTCGTATTCATCATGAAAAACAAGGAATGACAATTCTATTCAATGTTTTCAAAATCACATGTTATTATGCAAACACCAATAACACTTCAATTTGTCCTTATCCTTATACATGTAATCAACACATAGTAAGCACAAACTATTGGCATGGCATCTACCCAAAAACTTGTATAATTCATGTTATCATACTTATACATTCACATGATTATAATACTTAGCAAGAAACATGAGAGAGTTAGAGATATATTCATTTCATTTCCTAACTAGAGAGAGAGAGAGAGAGAAGAGAGAGAGGAGAGAGAAAAACACCATTTTCCCAATATCCAATTTTCTCAAAACAAGCCAAAAAATAAAGTTCCATACAACCATATATAAGTGTCTATAAGTTTTCTCATCATTTATTTTACCTGAGAGAGCCCCATGACATTCTTTCACATTTACCTACTAGTTTGCAAAAATGACCAAATTTAACTCGAGGGCTAAGAAATTGCGTTCAAATATTGATTTCCGATGGGAAAACACACCATGAGGTAAATCATATATGCTCTCCTCTATACATATAATTCACAGGATTTTATAGAACTTAGAATTGGATAACATGGTATAAATGACGACTACTTTTCTAGAACCACCGGTTGTAATTGGGCTAGTTTTGACTTGGTCAACAAGCGGTCGAGGCCTACAAAAACCCCTTGAAAAACTAACTAGAGATGTGTTTTTATCATAACTAAGGGTTGAAAGTAATTTTCATGGATAAATACTAGAGGTTTATGAAGACCGATATCCATTTCTTTAATCAGGCCCAAAAGACAAGCCAAAACCAAACCCAACTTTTATTTTAGTAAGTAGCTTCCTAAAGCCACAAAAAGGGTTAATGTGGCTCTAGAGAGGTGAAAAAAATTACATAGAAATTCATTCGAGGGCATTCTAATATTTGATATAACACCCCACATGACAAGTACCATAGTCATAACTCAATTTCCCATTTCAGGGTTTGGAGGGGTGTTTTGTGAGTTACCAAAAATCACATTTTATTAACTTGCAAGGTTTAAAATAAAAATGGGTTGTTTAGTTGAAGACTCAACTCATTCTCACAAATTCAAGCGGACACATATATCTAGTTTTGATACCATGGTTTTCTAATGTATTAGGTCATGGTTGCAAGTACAATTGATGGCCAAATAATCATTCCTATTACGTAGGAAAAAGGCTTTTTTTGTCATTTGAAACAAGATTTATTAAATTACATCATAAACATGTCCTTAGTTTTTATTATAAATATGATATGGTAGAGAAAATGAAAACCACCAATACAAAAATTATGCAATTTTAAGGTGAGAAAACCATTCTTGTTAGATAATCAAAGGTGTATGAGGGACTCCAAGTTAATTAATCATGCATAAGAAGTGAATCCAACACCGGGGCATCCGTTAACCAATTTACACACATGGTGTAGTCTTCCCCATTATTTCATTGAAAAAACACTACTTTCATTCATTGTTTGATGGATTTACTTGACCATTCTAAAGCTTTTATTTTTCCACACAATGCAAGAATGTTGATCGAGGTTGTGTGAAATTTCTTTACACCTGACAACAACATTTGGTTTGCAAGTTTCGAGACATTTTCAACAATCATTTTGTGCACATCGAAAAACAATACTATCCCAAAATACCACATTCCCCTAAGGTATTTTATCAAAGAGTTTTCATGCCTCCAGTTTTACTTATATACCTTTTGAACATCCTCTTCCCTTCATGCTTGATGGTTATCTAAAACCTTTCTCCAAGGTTGTTGTTTACATGCATAAGATGGATGGATGATAACAACATGCTTCCAAAAAAACTCACTTTGTGTGTATTCTACAATCCTTGTAGGCCATGAGGCCACATTTCTTTATGATGTTTTGTCAATCACTTTGCATGCCTTAAGTATGCTACCACATTTCACACACATTTACCCGTGCACTTGTAACTACAACATATGCAAAATACTCATCCATTCTCCATTATGCTTTGGTGTAAGTTCATGCCCTATTTCAAAGCTCCCATTTTAACAAAGGCTAAGAGTATGCTAGTGAAGGTGAACCAATTATGCAAACACATGTAGGTTACATTTTGCAAAACAAAAAAATTCTTCTTAAGGATTCCCACGTATTTTATAAAAACTTCATTGATGTTGATGCACAACCACCATATATAATGGTATGCAACCAAATTTTGCATACACATCTACCAGGCACTTGCAACTACAATTTATGACAAACTATTTTCTCCTAGACTTTGAATGGATGGCCATACATGTTCCAAAGCTATTATCTTGGCTTAGGCATGGAGGATGAGAACAAAGGTTGAGGAGGGAAAATTTACACATGTCGATTGCATTTTCTTGAAAGCTTCTAAGGCGTCTTCAACAAGTCCATTTTTTTCATGCCTTGTAACCATGGAAATATTTTAGGACCCCCTTTATGTCATTTTTATGCTCACGTACCTATAGATCTACCAACGCCCTCATTTAAAAAAACCCTCCTTCCTTCTTTGGTGGACATTCAGATCCATTTCAAATATCTATATTTTTGGTGCACACAGAAAGAGTGTTGGAAAGGGTGAACCAATTGGTTGAAGGCATGTTAGATGTGTCTAGTGGAACAATGTACTTACCTTGTGAGGGATTCCATTCCTATCACACTCTAAAATATCTTGACAAGTTTTCCCCACGTCTCCATCCACTTCGCCATTCCTCCTTTCACCAAATTCACCAACATCCTTTACTCCACATCCACTATCACTTCTCCAACCCACTCACACTCATTTAAATATTTTCTTGCCTCACTCACTCTTATCCCCACCTACCTTTTTAAAACTTTCATTATTATCATTACATATTCAAATATATTCTTCTTATTATTATTTATTTAATTGTAATATTATTTTTATTTATTTATAAAATATAAACATTTCTTCATACTATATTAAAAAAAAATCTTATTTGTTTGATTATGTTGGCCATTGTGTGTTAGTGATGTCATTAATGTCAATTCCATTGATGGAAAATGGTTTCATGGTTTCATATCAATCTCCATGAGGTGTAAATCAAGTTCAAGTATGAAGGTTGATTAGTAGTGTCAAGATTTCGTCAAGTTTCCATGGTGTCTAGGTATGGTTTGAGGCATGGTGCAAGCATGGATGGTAATTATTTGAGTCCAAGTTTTTGTATGAGTTCCATCATGGTCCATGAGTTTTCTTAGAGGTGTATATGTGTCTTCATTGAGTCAACGAGCTCATTTCATGGGATGTATGGCTTGAGTCAAGTCATTCTAGGCTTATTCCTAGTCCTAGAGCATGCAAAATGGTATGAAAGGAAGAGATTTGGAGCTGATAATTTGTGTTAGAGAATGGTATAATCATGGTGACACTATATACGAAGTGTAAAAGTCCTATCAGCCTGTTTTCAAAGGTTTGATAGTGTTTCATGGTCCTTGGGAAGAAAGTAGGTGAAGACAAGATAAGATGACACGAGATAAGTCACTATGGATGGAGAGTTCCATGCATATTTGTGATATATGGTGAGTATGTAAAGTTATAGGATGTTTTTTGATGCTTCATGAAAATTTTAGGTCATATTGAAGAATATTTTGCAAGATATGAAGATTTTGGTAAAATTGGGTTTTCTAGAATGTGATTTTGAGGTAAAAATGACCTTTTGATGCTCGTTGTGGACTATGTAATTTGCATGGGGTATTGAGATATTTTGAATATATTTTTAGGTCAGATATGAATATTTTAAAAAAATAATGAGGTGGTTTTATCGTCACATTTTTATGAACGATCGTTAAGAAGATAAGTTGCTTTTTTTAAACCCTAGCTCAAAGTGACTTGGAGGAAGTTGAGTATACTGAGCTTGTTTTCATTCCTTTTACTAAATTTATTATTTAAGGTTATAGATTACTCCTCTAGATTTATAGAAAGGAAAGATAGAACATGTGTCTTTATGTGGGCCCCACCCAAACATGAATTTTTTTGAAGATGTTCAGTTTGTTGAAAAGTTTCTCAAAGAAGGTATAAAATACATTAACATTGTTTTTAGCCTAGGATTTTTCTACATGTACATGATGGTTTTAGATCATGGTTAAGGTTCCAAAGGGAATTTTTTTCCCTATTTATGAAGACTTGTCCTTGAGACCAAAAAGGGCAGTTTTGGAGTAGTTTCAAAGATTGATCTAGTTGAAGGCCTACCAAGTGGAGTTAGAAGAAAATGTAAGATGTCATGGAAATTTTATTTAGATGTATTCCCAATGGTGTAATTTTTGTATCTTTATGATGATATTTGATAGATCATTCAGCTCTGTTTGTGAAGAAGAAGGCTACTTTCTTTGTAAGGACAAGATTGCTCTGGTTGGAAGATTGAGGTAGAAGTCTCATATTTTGGATTGGTCTATGCTTGATATTATCTAGAGAGTTAAAGCAAACCAGCAGAGTTTGAAAAACTACTTTATAGGAATCTCAATTTGGTGAAAAGGAAAGTAAGTGTGGTTTGCATGTATGGATGTTTCATGAGATATATAAATTATGGATGTGATCTAAAGGTCAAGTGATTTATAATGATTGGTTACATGCCATGGCTGAGGTGTTTTGGTATGAGCTTGAGGTTCATAGGTGAAGATTGGTTCTTGAAACAACTATTTTGAGAAGGATACGAGCCTTCTTGACAATGTTATGAATAATATAAATGATAAAAACATTTATGACCATGGATGTTGTTTTTATTTCATATTTTACATGTGTGAGGTATTTGGAAGCTTGAATAATCATGGTGATGATGTTTGTGGTCTTTGATGAATCAAGTGATGGGGTTTTGAGCCATTTTTGGGCTTGTTTGGTGTGTTTGAGCATGGTGACCTACATGGTCCATTTTATGAAATGTCATGAATGTAATGTTATTTTTTCATGTTGTGTTGGTTGATATCCTTGTGTAGGACTGACTTTTTTGAGATGACAAGGGTATAAATCAAGTGTTTTAGTTCAAATTTTAACTAGCCAAGAGAGAGGGAAAAAGTGTGACCTAAGTGTGAGTGTAAAATAGGTATGAAGGCATAAAATAAGATTTGAGGAAGGGTGTAAATTTATGAAGAGTGTTAGGGAGCATGTGTGAAAGGTTTTGAGATCAAATTAAGTCAATTTTTATCAAGTTTGAGTGAGTTGGAAGGAGGTGTGTTTGAAGGAGTTTGGAACTGAATCTTGTGATCACCATTAGTTGAGTGTTTGCAGACTATATTCAGTGATATTATTTTCAAAATCTTGTGTGATTATTCATAGTCATGAAAGTATATTTTTGTGAGTAATATCAATAAGGGTTTAGGGGTTGGTGCTCCTTGTAGGATTGGTGCTCTACTAACTAGGGGTTGCTGCTCCTTATGGGGTTGGTGCCCCACTAAATCAGGGGTTGGTGATCCTTTTGGGGTTGGATCCTTGCTAAATAAGGGGTTGTTTATTTTTTGAAGTTGATTCTTGACTAAATTTCTTTGCTTTGAGTAATATAAGCAAAGTTTCAAGTGGGTTTTATTCCCCTTGAGGGTTTCCCACTTATATATGGTGTTCATGTGTTGTGTATATTGTTTCATGCTCTTATGATTGAATCTTTCTTATCTTAATAAGCTCACATGGTTATGTATGATGAATGGAAAACTTAAATTATGAATGCATGGTTTGGTTTATAATGAAGTAAAAATTGTTCAATGACTGATTCACCCCCCTTTTAGTCAATGTGATTCTAACAATTGGTATCAGAGTTGGTCCTTATGAAGAAAATTTTACAACTTGAAGGAAATCCTCTTGAAGCACATGTATGACAGATAATTAAGATCAATTTGAAGATAATCCATTGGTTAGGATGAGATCATTCTTAAAATCATTAAGGTTTAACATTTGGTATAATGTTCTTGGTATGTGTGCTCCCATTTATAATCCAACTAATGAGAAGACTGGTGAAGGTGTCAAAGTAAGTATTTGTGTTGATTTTTAAGAAGGATTCCCTAAAGATAAGGATGGTGAAGTTGGATATGACCAAGGTTTTTATCTTGAATGTGTGATTGATGCTTGTAGTCCCAAACAAGAAGATGAAAGTGATGATTATGACCTATAGGTAGAAGAAGTATGTTTTGAAACCATATTCTTGGAGACTAGCTATGAAATGATCCAAGAGTATCTTGAAGTAGATTTGGATTTGCATAAGAAGGAAATTAGTTTGTTTTAGACAACTAGGAGTGAAGATGATATGTATGAAAGTGTTGAAAATTCAATTTTAAGGAGATTTACAGGGTTTGAAGTTAAGAAAAGCTGACATTCTCAAGAAATGAGCTATTCAATGATTCATCAATCCATCAAGCAAGGTTTACATGTATAGTATTTGAATACTCTTTCTTTTCAAGAAATTATATCACAAGTTAGTTGATAAGTGGATAAAGAGAAGAATTTTGAATATCTTATTCAGACTAGCATAAGTGTCCCCGAGCTAGTAGATTAGAAGTTTTTAGTCACGCTCCACTTCTTGTCATTCATAAGGAGTTGTTGAGTAAAGGTATGTGTCTATTCATCAAGTATTGTATTTGAAACATGTAAATTATCATTAAAAGTAAATAAATTTGTGCTAATTTTCTGGTCAAGTTGAGAAATGAGTATTTGAGGTCATCAATAGAGGCTGTGTTGTTTTGGTAAATGGATGTATGCATTCATCTTGAAAGGAATGGTTTGTATCTTAGTTTGAAGTATGAATTTAAGAGAGAAGTCTTTGTAATTTGATAAAGTGTACAAGTAATATGTGTTATGTTTAGTTTCAATTCCATGAGCCTTAATATCCACCATGGAGTCTTGGTCAAATTGGTCCTAAGGTATGAGGTACTCATCCATGCAATGGACATTTTAGTGTGCAACCATGAAGGCTTGTATCCGAGTTAGTAACCTAATAAGGTGTGTATTTGAGAAAAGAGAAGTCATATAAAAGATTCTTATGTTCTTATTTAGTGTCTTAATGCCAATATGTTGATGCAAAGTGTAATCATTTTCTTGTTAAAGTCCTGTTAAAGGTATGGTTGTCATAAAAACATGAAAGTGAGTTAGGTCTATCAAAATATTTGTGTGTGCACATTAAGGTATTAATTGTGTTTTTAAAAATAAATAAGGATATGATAAGTATTTAAAAAATAAGGACATTTAATTATGAGAAGATAAAAATAACATGTACATGATTGATCATAGGCTTTTGTAGTAGCATAGTCTAGGTTAGGGTAGTAAGACTTGAGATCTAAAGAAAATCACAATGTTGGGATATATTAATAGCGATTCATGAAAATATTCCTAAAGGGAAAGTTAACCAAAGTTTATATAGGTATTTTTATGTTAGTTTGGAGTTTTGAAACCATATGATAAGTGATTTATTACAAAAAAATCCCTCTCATGCTCTATGAAAATCCTCACCTATGGTTTATGGGGAAAATTCCATAAATGGAGATGGAGTAAATGAAATCTTATGAAATTTTAACCATACGATCTTAACATGTTAAGGATATATATTTAAATGTTTCAAGGTGTTCTAACATTGTTTAATCACTCATTTTACTGACAATATTAAATTTTGCATTGGATACCTAATTATAATAGCCAAATTCAAATCTAGGCTAAACTAGTTAAAGAAGGGTTTGTGTGATGAATGGGACAAGTGAATAAGTCAAATGAGTCCCTGAATCTATTATTTTTTTTCTCTAATTTTGAGGAATACAAAATTTGTTACTATAATACTAGTATGTCAGGGCTAGTAGATGTGTAAGGCAGTTTTGAAGGCAAGAAAGGAGTTATGTTGAAATTTGTTGATTACTCATGATTGAAAAGGACTAATACCACATGAATAACTTGTTAGAATTGATAAATTATTAATGAAGTCTTTAAGAGGTGATTATATGAGCCCAAGAAGAAAGTATAAATCACGAGTGATCCGTGAAATCCCAAGTGATATGATATTGAACCAAGGTAAATAGTTTGCAAATATGTAACTTCCTTGTGAGAGGTCATTTGAGTTTGAAAACATGAAGAAAGGATATGTGACAAGTATGAAATCTGGGCAAGATTGGATCACTATCGATAGTAAAGGTATGGAAATTAATATGAAAAGAGAGTGAAGATATGATCTTGATGATAACATGACTTGAAGAAAGGTGAACAATGGTTTAAAATTAGATGTGCACTTGATGATGCTACAATCAGTTGTAGGAGATGGTCTATATGTTCTTGAAGGTCTTCAACATGTCTTTGAATTTGGATAGGAGTTGTATTATAGTTCTTGATCCATATATAAATCTTTCTATGTTTAAGATGGAAGATGTATCATGACATGTCACAATTTGTTATAAAGTGTTGTAGATGTAAGATACATGTATGAAAAATTATGAAGATTATTCCACAATGGAATGTAAGGTATGAATGATATCATGGTGGTTGGTTATTAATATTTCATTATCCAAGATGAGTCAAGTATAGTGGTCTATAAGATGTTTGAACCACATATGTTCGAGTTTGTTGCTCCAAAATTAGAGGAAGAGAAGGGTTTTCTATCCCGGGTGGAGCTTTCCTTTGACCATGTAAAGGTATGAGAGGTATTATGAAGCTCAAATATGTAATAATATTCTAATTCAAGAGTATTGGTTCCAACAAGGTATGCCAAATACCTCATCCAAATCTATTGTTGACTAGTAAGATGTTTGTATGTTGTGTATCATACTAGGAAAGAATTTTTCAAGAAGATTTAAGATACACAATATTAAATTAAAGAAGTTTGGATCCCATGTATGGTTCATGACGTATGTAATAATTTTATGAGAAAGATCATGGAAATATGATGTAGGCTGCAAGTTTGAGATGATTCACAGAGTTGAAGAAATGTAGAAGTCATCCAAATCACAAGGGTGCTGTAGCATGTTTTTGGTTCATAATAATAAGATACATACATGAAGGATATAAAAGGAGTCTAGGGGATGCTTGCATGAATAATTCATGATAAAATCCTATAAAATATGGAAAAATTTGCAAATGATACTTAATATTGTGTTCATAAACACTTTAGAGGTAGAGTACAAGTTGAAAAGGTGTTCAAGAAGATTGTGCAAAGATGAAAATTATGAGAAGCTATAAAAAAACATAAGTATGATCTTCAAATGTATTCATAAGGTTGATGTAGTGTTGTAATGGATAGTTACAATTTGTGCATATGAATGAAATTCTAGGTTATATGTAGTGCAATAAATGAGTTTTTAGTTGCTAAGTATTGTTTCAATATATAAAAAGGATGTAAAATGACATTCTTTAGCTAAGACGGCCTAAAAAGATAGGGGTAGTTGATTTATACTTAAATCATGGGTCCTAGGTGTATATAATACCTAGTGAGTCAAAAAAATTGACATTGATGTGTATCATGACATTGATAAATCTTACGCAAAACAAGGCCATCGTGCCATCTCAAGATCCTGTGAATGTGGAAAGAAAAAGAAGAGACCTACATGTTTGATATTGCTCATCAAATAAGGGGAACTGAATTTGTTCCCTAATTAGGTGTGAAAGTTGGCTAGAGGTTTGTTTGGCTAAGTTCATGTTGATTGAAGGAATAATAACTTGTCGAGAAATTCATATGATCAAGAAGCAAGTATAATTGCATGCAACGAGGAAGACATAATACACTGAAGTAATGATTTGGTTTTGAGGAAATGAAGTTGATGATTCTACATGGCATGAAAGCATGGTAAGAACTTAAATGTTTACATTTTCAGTTAGATTGAGGATGTATGAGCCCATGGGGATCCATAAAGAGATGATTCATATTGTTTTTTAACTTCTAGAGCATGAAGAATTTTGACAAGAATGCATGAAGGAGTTTTTAGGGACATCGGTCCTTAAGGTTGGCATGATAAACTTGGAGGAAAAACTTATGTTCTCAAGCAAGATTTAGGTCTAAAAAGAGATACTTGGAATATTTGAAGATATAATGGAAGATGTCGATCGAGGGAGCTATGTGAAATCTCATTTCAAGTCTATGGATCATCATATGTTATTAAAGAAGGAAAGAAAGATAGAGTACAATCCAAGTGGAGAAATTTAAGCAAGTAAGTGTGTCTAGTACATTTTTTCCATTGTGTCTTGTCTAGTATTTTCATTTTCCACGTCTCTTCATCATTGTATCCCTTTTTTATAGATGTTAAAGGGGAGAGAATCATTGGAAACATGGGAAAATGTCTAGTAGGTATGTTTTGTCTTATGGTTGTCAACAATGTTTCTGAAGGTGGTTTCTATGTTTGCGTTAGCATTATAATTGATGTCAATTTTATTGATGGAAAATGGTGTCATGATGTCATATCAGTCTCCATGAGGTGTAAATCAAGGTCAAGTATGAAGGTTGATTGGTAGTGTAAAGATTTGGTCAAGTTGTCATGGTGTTTGGGTATGGTTTCAGGAATGGTGCAAGCATGGATTGTCATTGTATGAGTCCAAATGGTTGGTATGAATTCCATAATGGTCCATGAGGTGTAATAGAGGTGTATATGTGTCGCATTGAATCAACATGGTCATTTCATGGGGTGTATGGTTTGAGTCAAGTCATTCTAAGCCTATTCATAGTCTACAACATGAAAAATGGTATGGAGGTATGATATTTGAATTTGATCAGTATTTTTGGAGCATTGTATAAGTATGGTGACAATGTATATGAAGTGTACAAGGCTTTTCAGGTCATTTTTCAAAGGTTTGATAGTGTTTCAGGTTCTTTGGAAAAAAAAATGAAGACAAGCTGAGATGACAGAGGTAAGTCATTGTGGTTGGAGAGTTACATGCATATTTGAGATATATGGTGAGTATGGAAAGTTAGAGGATGTTTTCATGATGCTTCATGAAAATGTTTAGGTAGAGTGAAGCAAGATTTTGCAAGATATGAATATTTTGGAAAAACGGGGTTTTAGAATGTGATTTTGAGGTAAAAGTTGACCTTCTGATGTTCGTTGTGGACTGAATGATTTACATGGGAACATGAGATATATGAAATATATTTTTAGGTTAGATATTAATATTTTATAAAAATAATGAGGTGTTTTTATTGTCAAATTTTTATGAATGATTGTTAAGAAGATAAGTTGTTTTAAAACCCTAGTTAAACCCTAGATCAAAGCGACTTAGAGGAAATTGAGTATATTGAGAATGTTTTGTTTCATTTTTCTAAATTGATGATTGGAGGTTATATAGGACTCCTCCAAATTTCCATAAAGATAAGATAGAGAATGTGATTATATGTGGGCCCCACCCAAAAATGAAACTTTCTGAAGATGTTCAGTTTGTTGAAAAGTTTCTCAAAGAAGGTATAAAATAAATTGACATTTTTACCCTGGAATTTTTTTATACATGTCCGTGATGGTTTCAATTCATGGTTTAGGTTCTAGAGGGAAAAGTGTGCCCTATTTATGAAGACTGGTCCTTGAGACCAAAAAGGGTAGTTTTGGAATAGTTTCAGAGATTGATCTGGTTGAAGGCCTTCCACTTGGAGTTTGAAGAAAATTTAATATGTTATGGAAATTTGATTCAAATGTATTTAAAATGGTATCATATTTGTATCGTGATGATGATATTTGAAAGGTCATTTAGCTCAGTATGTGAAGAATAAGGTTGCTTGTTTTTCATGACAAGATTGCTCTGGTTAAAATATTGAGGTAAAATTCTCATGTTTTGGATTGGTTGATGTTTTATATTTGTTGGAGATTGAAGAGGGAAGATTTTTTTACTTTTTTAGGAATTTAGAGGTCTTGAAAGTGGTAGAAATGGTGTAAACTAGTTAAGTTTCCAAAACTACTTTCGGGCAACTAAGTTTGGATAAGAGGAAAGTAAGTGTGCTTTTCATGTATGGATGTTTCATGAGCTCTATAAAGTGTGGATGTGATATATAGGTTAGGTTATTTATAATGATTGGTTACATGTCATAGTTAAGGTTTTTTTGTATGAGCTTGAGGTCCATAGGTGAAGACTGGTTCTTGAAAACAAATGTTTTGAGAAGGATACAAGCCTTCTTTATAGTGTTATGAAGAATTTGATTAGTGCAAGCTAATGTATGACCATGGATGATGTTTTTATGTCATATTTGACATGTGTGAGGTATTTTTAAGCTTTAATAATCATGGTGATGATGTTTTTGGTCTTTAATGAATCAAGTGTTGGGGTTTTGAGCCATTTTGGGCTTGTTTCATGTGTTTGAGCATGGCCGACCTACATGGGTGCATTTTTGAAATGTTATGAATGTAATATTATGTTTTAATGTTGTATTGGTTGAGATGCATATGACATACTTGTCTTATTTTTTTGAGATGAGAAGGGTATAATGAAGGTGTTTTAGTTCAAATTTTAACTAGAAAGACAAAGGGAAAAAGTGTGACTCAAGCATGAGTGTAAAACATGTATGTAGTCATAAAATAAGAGATGAGGAAGGGTAAAAATTTTAGAAGAGTGTTATAGAGCATGTGTGTAAGGTTTTGAGATCAAATCAGGTTAATTTTCATCAAGTTTGAGCGAGTTGGAAGGAGGTATGTTTGAAGAGGGTTTGAAGGAGTTTGGAGCTTAATTTTGTGATCACCATCACTTGAGTGTTTCAAACAAATCTTAAGTGATATTTTTATCAAAATATTATGTGATGATTAATATTCAGGCAAGTATCTTGTTGTAATTAATATCAACAATGGTTTAGGGGTTGGTGCTCCTTCTAGAGTTGGCGCCTCACTAAATTAGGGATTGGTGATCCTTGTGGGGTTTTTTCCTCACTAAATCAAGGGTTGGTTCTCCTTTTGAAGTTGGAAATTCACTAAATTTATTTTCTTTGAGTGTAGAGTTTTAGTGGGTTTTCTTCCCCTTGAGGGTTTCTCACTTATATATGGTGTTCATGTCTTGTGTATATTGTTTCACGCTCTTATTATTGAATGTTATACATCTTAATAAGATCACATGGTTATGTATGATGAATGGGAAATTTAAATGATGAATGCATGGTTTGTTAAATGAAGTAAAAAAATTCAATGAATAATTCACCCCTAGTCATTGTGCTTCAATAGATTAATTATTTATAATTATTTTATTATTATTATTTTATTTATTTAGTTTATACATTGAATTTTAATTATTTTATTATTATTATGACATTTTCCATAGTTAGGATATGAGTGACACATAACTTAAAATTAAAAACACAAAATGCAACCAAGGCTGAAAATGGTGTCCAGTAAGGTGTTTGAAGCTTCACATATGACTTGACATCAACACATATGCGATTTGACACCCTCAAATGTTCGAGTAGATGATGAGATAAAATCTCATACCAATTGGCGAGTTTGGTAATGGGACCAAATCCTCACTAATCAAGTGTAAAGGAGTGGGAATCACAACATGTATGTGGATTCAATACGGTAGAAGTGGGAGGGAAATACATCTCCCTCCCCTTATAAGATCATTTTCCTCGATGCGACATGATGTCAACGGTAGATAAAGGATAATAAAACTAGGAAATTCAATGTCGTGAAACTCCATTTTGGGAAAATGCCTCTATTTCTTAAAACATGAATTCCTTAAAGGCAAGAAATTTTTGACAACTTCTTAATTTTGTATGAAGATTGGTAGTTCAATTTTACATTATTACTTATTCTTTTCCATTATACTATTTCTTGATCCTACAACTCATAATATTCCATTATTTAGGATTTATATTGACTTATTTTCATGGGTTCCCAACAATAAATGACATCACAATGCCACACAAATACCGACCACATACTAAATACCCACAAGACATCTTGTTACACACTTTCATGATTGTACCACACCGCAAGATCTCAACCCAACCATGGGAAGAAAACATGCAATCCACACAACATAGTACTTGACACATACATGCCCCCAACATAAATATCACTTGTAACATAAGTATACAATAAAAACAAAGAATCCCCAATAATACCCACACTCAAGTTTCACGTAACTCAAAACCACAACTATATCTACACAATGTTAAGATGGGATCAACATCATATAGTCAATGAGGAACATCAATCCTCCACAACATAAAACATAACTACAATCACATAACTACTCATAAATAATAATACCAACTGCATATACCTATTTTTGTGAAATCACAACACTCCCAAATGAGTTATGGATTTGATTTTCTAAGGAAAAGTCATTTGGTGTGATTGCACAACATTGAGCTTTCCCAAAGTGTGGGACCTTTGCAAATGGGGAAAGCTCTCCAAAGAAGGCCGGTTCCTATTTCTAAACTACCGCCACAAGCTATTCCAGTGCTGAGCAAGATAATCTAACCTAATCTAACTTCCAAGGAGAAAAGAAGAGGAAGAAAACAAGGAAAAACAAAGCCTACACTAAAACGGTGATACACCAGAGAAGGAAAGTGTTGATTATCTATCAAAACTGCCATGGAACAAGAAGAGTTTAGCAATGGAAAGGATGGACAAGTGCATCACAAAACAAAGATAGATTTCACAAAGAAAATTTTACAAAAAATCCATGAACATAGCTCTAAAACCTGTAATGAAATTGGAAAGTTTCAAAAACTCCTCCACAACCCCACCACTCTGATGACACATGGTTCTTTCTAATTAGTCATGGGGATGTGGCTCCATTTTTGCCTTTGCACTTTTCACCACTTTGGCAACAATTCCAAAATCCTCCCGATGCCTTGATCCCCGTTGATGAATGAACACGTGGTGCCTTTTGATTGGCTACGGGCCTTAAGAAATTTCGTTTCCTTTGTGGGCTTGTGGGAGTGCAAATGAATTTTGCACTTTTAGCCCAAAAAGTGCTAAGTTCTCAATTTCTTCCTCCACTCCACCAGCCTGAGCCTCTTTGGCAAAAAAATCTCCCAAGCTCCGCGGGCCCGCCTTAGGAAAATTTCCCCTCCAAACTCCGCCGAGCCATAACTCAAAAAATACAAGGAGTTAGGAGGACTTCTTTACCTTTCTGGAAAGGGGAAGAAAAATCCTATCTTATGAAGCCATTTCTAGAATATTTTAAGTACTTTAAATATGTGAAAATTGAAGTTGAAGCAAAAGGAAGGAAAGAATGAAGGCAAGTTAGCCAAAATAAGCAGGGGCTCATTTTGGATAACAATTTTGGCGACTCAGAGAGGTCATCTACCTGCTAGATGAATGATTAGTGACCTTTTGAAGCATCCATTAGGCATGGAGTCAAGATTGATAACCAACTATGATCTAAACTATGAAAATATGACCTTTGAGCCACTTGGAAACCCACTGAAACTTGGAGCTGATCTTCACCAAAAGCCATTGAATGAACTGTGCAAGAGCAACCAAAACAACACCAAACAACTATGCACAAAACTGAAAATCATACACGCTCCAAATGGAACATTTAGATTGTGAAAAAGAACTTCTTCTACTAAAAAAAAACCTACCTACACTACTCTAACTAGAAGCAAAGGTAAGCTAAACAAACCCTGCAACTGGTTGTGCAAAATAGCTTCCTTTCTTCAAAATTGGCAGCCATGCAAATGATTTGGAGCTGATCATGGCTGTTAGTATGAGTGGAAAACTAAGAAGAATCCATTCCTCCACCCAAATCATCAAGGTGTCAACTGAAAAAAATTGAATACCTCTTTTAGTTGCTCTGCATTTGGATTGTAGAGGTATTGCAGTTGATCCTTGGTACCTTGCATATCATCCTCATGCCTAGAAGCAAGCATGACTAGTGGAAACTCCCTTTTTGGCTCCAATGAAGCCAAGTACCTGATAGGGCATGGTCTGGTCCTTTGAATGTGCCCATTTCTCTAAGATTCAACCCCAACAATGGAGTCTTCTTGTAGATATTCTCGGATGGATGGCGTGGAAGAAATGATGAAGTTCTCCTACTCTTTCTCTTCTTCCTCCAATGAAGAACATAGAAGATTCTAATCTCCCAAACTTGATTCCAAAGAGCTACTATAAAGTGCGAAATTTGTTGTAAATGAATGCTCTCCTTCATGGCATAGGCTATTGTGTTCAAAATATGGATGATGAAGGAGAAAACAATGGAAACTCAAACAGTTCTTCTCCATCAAAACAATCCTCCAAATCAGACAAATACATTGCCTCATTGTTGTCTGTTACAAGTGTTCAACCTCTTCCATGGTGTTCTCCTGATCTGTAATTTGATCACCATGGTTCTCCTCATCCTCAAATATGAAGTTTGAAAGAACAAACTCGTCTTCAACATTGGATCTTGAAGAGAATGAAGTAAATGGAAGAATTGAAGGTTCTTCTATAGTCATTTTTGTGTTCAAAGCTTTTGGTCTGCACTTTTCTCCTCACACGGCTGAAAAGAACTCCTATTATTTTTGTAGATCTTCATCTCTGATTACAACATCCACTTGCTCCTTTCCAATGGGACTTTGAGATGATTTTCTTTCCTCTTCCATGGCTGATTGTGCAACTTCTATTGGATCAACATCTTCTTCCAGCAGAGTGCCAACATGGACACTATACTCTGAGTAACTTGATGATTGATCTTCTTGCTTCTCTGCTGCTATAAAATCAGCCTTGGACACTACTTGTTCTTCAACCCTAACCTCCTCCATTGGCTTAACCAATAAGGGGATCTTTGTAAACCCAAATTTAGCAGCCCAACTCATCAGATTATCTGGTATTTCTTTTTGTTGGGCTCCTCTTCTTGCTGTCCTTGATTGAATTCTTGAGTATCTTCCCAACATGGACTTGGGAAAGTAGGAGGTGTGACAGGTTGGGGTTCAACCAACTTTAAAATTTTTTGTGGTGGGGAGGGAGGTGGAACTTCTTGTTTTTTCAGAGGGGATGAGTGTTTGGAAGGGAAAATGGTAGAAGAACTGAAATGGGATGGAAAACTAAGGGATGGAGATATGGAACCAACATTTGGAGTAGCATGGGATGGATTTGAAATTTGGCATTCAAAATGAGATGGTGCTGCTTGAGGAATGGAAAGAGAAAAACCAAATGATGGTGTAGAACTTACCCATTGACAAGGTTTCTCAGCACCAAATTCATAGGCCCCTATCTCTTTAGTCCATTGTGCAAGTTGGGGCAACATCTCCACCATGAATTCCAGCTTCTCCTAAGGGCTTAAGTGTCTTGGAAAAGGGCCATCCCATGGACAGGGTGCCCTGAAACCAATATGAAATGCCTTCATTTATGCTATGCCCCTTGACTGAACCATGCCAACCTCCATTTTTTGGATCTTCTCAGCAGACTAGCATCTTGTATTTGATTGTCTTCATTGTTTGCATACCCCTGCTCTTGGAAAGCTCCATAGCCAAACTAATTTTGGCATTGCTGCTCATAGGGGTAGACATATTGATTTTGCCTTTGCTCAAAATGTTGATTTGAAGGAGTTGTAAAACATATTGGAGGTGGATTTCTCTGTTGTTGTAAGTGTGAGTCCCAAGAAGGAAATGAAGTCATGATTGCACAACCTCATGGAATGGGAGAAAATGAAAGAGATGGAAGAAGAAAATGGATGAAAATGAGTGGAAATGGATGGAAAAGGTCTGTAACTCAGAGAATGGGTTTTTGACCAGATGGAGTTGCCAGATGTGTTTGTATGTGCCTCAAAATGCTAAATCCCACCAAGAATAAATCAACTTGATGAAATAAAGTGAAGACCTCTAGTCCCACTGGGCATGCCAAAACTGTTAGTGCAAAATCACAGCACCCCCAAATGAGTTATGGATCTACTTTTCTAAGGCAAATTCATTTGGTGTGATTGCACAACATTGAGCTTTCCCAAAGTGTGGGACCTTTGCAAATGGGGAAAGCTCTCCAGAGAAGGCTGGTTCCTCTTCCTAAACTACCTACCACAAGCTATTCCAGTGCAGGCAAGCTAATATAACCTAATCTAACTTCCAAGGAGACAAGGAGAGGAAGAAAACAAGAAAAAAAAATCCTACACTAAAATGGTGATACACCAGAGAAGGAAAGTGTTGATTATCTATCAAAACTACCATGGAACAAGAAGATGTGAGCAATGGAAAGGATGGACAAGTGCATCACGAGAAAAAGATGGATTTCACATGGAAAATGTTCCAAAACTCCATGAACACAGCTCCAAAACCTGTAATGAAAATCTAGACATGTAAAAATACCCCTGTAATAAAGAGAGGTAAGGAAAACAACAAAGAAAATGAGCCAAGGATGGACAAATGCATCACAAAAACACATTTTTTATTGCTTAGAATTTACACAGTGCATCATTTCATGGGTAAGAGGAAAAAATGCCATTACAGAGAAGGGGAGGAGGTTCAAACTCCATTTTTCAAACACAGGGGGAAGAAAAGAAGGGAGAGGCTAGAGAAGAAGGATGAACAACCTTTTTCAAAATGAGCCAAAACTAACTTTTATCACTCGAGCAGAATGAAGGAAATGAGAAAACATCGGAAAATCAATTTTAAAATTCGACCACTAACAAGATACATTTAATTAGCCTAAAAATGATGGGTTTCCATGAAAAATCCTAGACTTCATCATACATTGCTTCGAGAGAGTAAGAAAGAGGCCCATACTTCATTAATTTTGGTGGTTGGGGTTTTTTACATAATTTTTTATGCTTATAGATGTTTTCCCATTTTCTCCCACAAAAATCCATCAAAATTTAAAATTTAAGTTTCCATCATGTAGATGATTTCAATGATTTCCATTGACACCAAAATCGTAAAAATTTGAGCTATGGATCGAAATATATGGCCTTAAAGATTTAGGGAAAACAGGGGCAAAATTAGGGCAAAAATTGGGTTGCGAGGCCAAAACTTGAACTTTTTCCCCTTTTCGTGAAATTGGAAAGTTTCCAAAAATTCTCTCATACCCTGCCACTCCAATGAAATGTGGCACTTTCTAATTGTTCATGGGGATGCAGTTCCATTTTTTCCTTTGTGCTTTTCACCACTTTGGCAACAATTCCAAAATCCTCCGATGCCCCGATCCCCACCGGTGAATGGACACGTGGCACCTTTTGATTAGCTGTGGGCCTTAAACAATTTTGTTTCCTTTGCGGGCTTGTGGGGACACAAATGAAGTTTGTAATTTTAGCCCAAAAAGTGCTAAGTTCTCAATTTCTTCCTCCACTCCGCCAGCCCGAGCCTCTTTGGCACAAAACTCTCCCAAGCTCTGTGGGCCCGCCTTAGGAAAATTTCCCCTCCAAACTCCATCCGAGCCATAACTCAAAAAATACAAGGAGTTAGGAGGAATTCTTTACCTTTCTGGAAAGGGGAAGAAAAATCCTATCTAATGAAGCCATTTATAGAATCTTTTAAGTTCTTTAAATATGTGCAAATTGAAGTTAAAGCACAAGGAAGGAAATAATGAAGGCAAGTTAGCCAAAATAAGCAAGGGCTCATTTTGGATAAAATTTGGTGCAACTCGGAGGGTCATCTTCCTGCTAGATGAATGATTAGTGGCCTTTTGAAGCATCCATTAGGCATGAAGTCAAGCTTGATAACCAACTCTGATATGAACTATGAAAATCTGACCTCTGAGCCACTTGGAAACCCATTGAAACTTGAAGTTGATCTTCACCAAAAGCCACTGAATGCACTGTGCAAGAACAACCAAAACAACACCAAACAACTATGTAAAAACTAAAAATCATACATGCTCCAAATGGAACATGCAGAGTGTGAAAAATCACTTCTTCTGCTAAAAGCAAACCTATCTACACTACTCTAATTGGAAACAAAGGTAAGCTAAACAAACCCCAACTGTTTGGTTGTGCAAAATAGCTTCCTTTCTTCAAAATTGTCATCCATACAAATGATTTGGAGCTGATCATGGCTATTAGTATGAGTGGAAAACTAAGAAGAATCCGGTCCTCCACCCAAATCATCAAGGTTTCAACTGAAAACAAATTGAATACCTCTTTTATTTGCTCTGCATTTGGATTGTAGAGGTATTAAGTTGATCCTTGGTACCTTGCATATCATCCTCATGCCTAGAAACAAACATGACTGGTGGAAACTCCCTTTTTGGCTCAATAAAGCCAAGTACCTAATAGGGCATGGTCTGGTCCTTTGAATGTGCCCATTTCTCGAGATTCAACCCCAACAATGGAGTATTCTTGCAGATCTTCTTGGATGGATGGCGTGGAAGAAATGATGAAGTTCTCTGCTCTTTCTCTTCTTCCTCCAATGAAGAACATGGAAGATTTAAATCTCCCAAACTTGATTCCAAAGAGCTGCTATAAAGTGTAGGCTGCTGCAAATGAATTCTCTCCTTCATGGTAGTAGGTTCTTGTGTTTGGAAGATGGATGATGAAGGAGAAAAAAATGGAAACTCAACCGGTTCTTCTCCATCAAAACAATCCTCCAAATCAGACAAATACATTGCCTCATTATTTTCCTGTTGTAAGTGTTCAACCTCTTCCATGGTGTTCTCCTCATCTATAATTTGATCACCATGGTTATCTTCATCCTCAAACATGAAGTTTGAAAGATCAAACTCCTCTTCAATGTTGGAGCTTGAAGAGAATGAAGTAGAAGGAAGAATTGAAGGTTCTTCTATAGCCTGTTTTGTGTTCAAAGCTTTTAGATCTGCACTTTTCTCCTCCACAACTGGAAAGCATTCCTCTTCTTTTTACAGCTGTTCATCTTTGATTACAACATCCACTTGCTCCTTTCTAATGGGACTTTGAGATGATTTTATTTCCTCTTTCATGGCTGATTGTGCAACTTCTATTGGATCAACATCTTCTTCCAATAGAGTGCCAACATGGACACTACACTCTGAGAAACTTGATGACTGATCTTCTTGCTTCTCTGCTGCTATAAAATCAGCCTTGGACACTACTTGTTCTTCAACCCTAACCTCCTCCATTGTCTTAACCAACAAGGGGATCTTTGTAAACCAAAATTTAGTAGCCCAACTCATCAGATTGTCTGGTATTTCTTTTCTGTTGAGCTCTTCTTCTTGCTGTCCTTGATTAGATTCTTGAGTATCTTCCCAACATGGACTTGGGAAAGTAAGAGGAGTGGCAGGTTGGGGTTCAACCAACTTTAAAATTGTTTGTGGTGGGGAGGGAGGTGGAAATTCTTGTTTGTTCGGAGGGGATGATGTTTGGAAGGGAAAAGGGCAGAAGAACTGAAATGGGATGGAAGACTAGGGGATGGAGAAATGGAACCAACATTTGGAGTAGTATGGGCTAGATTTGGAATTTGACATTCAAAATGAGATGGTGCTACTTGAGGAATGGAAAGAGAAAAACTAGATGATGGTGTAGAACTTACCCCCATGTGACAAGGTTCCTCAGCACCAAATTCATAGGCCCCTATCTCTTAAGTCCATTGTACAAGTTGGGGTAACATCTCCACCATGAAGTCCAGCTTCTCCCGAGGGATGAAGTGTCTTGGAAAAGGGCCAACCCATGGACAGGCTACCCTGAAACCAATCTAAAATGCCTTTATTTGTGCTATGCCCCTTGACTAGACTAGGCCAACCTCCATTTTTTGGATCTTCTCCAGCAGATCAACATCTTGTAGTTGATTGTCTTCATTGTTTGCATACCCGTGCTCTCGGAAATCTCTATAGCCAAACTGATTTTGGCCTTTCTACTCATAGGGGTAGACAAATGATTTTTCCTTTACTCAAAATGCTGATTTGAAGGAGTTGTAAAACTTATTGGAGGTGGATTTCTCTGTTGTTGTAAGTGTGAGTCCCAAGAAGGAAATGAAGTCATGATTGCACAACCTCATGGAATGGGAGAAAATGAAAGAGATGGAAGAAAAAAATGGACGAAAAATGACTGGAAATGGATGGAAAAGGTCTGCAACTCAGAAAATGGGTTTTTTGACCAGATGGAGTCGCTAGATGTTTTTGCATGTGCCTCAAAAGGCTTAATCCCACCAAGAACACATCAACTTGATGAAATAAAGTGAAGACCTTTGGTCCCACCGGGCGTGCCAAAACTGTTAGTGTGAAATCACAACACCCCCAAATGAGTTATGGATCTTCTTTTCTAAGGAAAAGTCATTTGGTGTGATTGCACAACATTGAGCTTTCCCAAAGTGTGGGACATTTTCAAATGGGGAAAGATCTCTCGAGAGAAGGTTGGTTCCTCTTTCTAAACTACTTGCCACAAGCTATTCCAGTGCATGCAAGATAATCTAATCTAATCTAACTTCCAAGGAGAAAAGGAGAGGAAGAAAACAAGGAAAAACATAGCCTACACTAAAACGGTGATACACTAGAGAAGGAAAGTATTGATTATCTATCAAAAAAGCGCCATGGAATAAGAAGAGGTGATCAATGGAAAGGATGGACAAGTGCATCATAGACCAAAGATGGATTTCACAAAAAAATGTTCCAAAACTCCATGAACATAGCTCCAAAACCTACAATGAAACATCCGGAACATGCACAAATACCCTATAATAAAGAGAGGCAAGGAAAAAAACAAAGAAAACGAGCCAAGGATGGACAAATGCATCACAAAAACATGTTTTTTATTGCTCAGAATTTACAAAGTGCATCATTTCATGGGTAAGATGAAAAATTCCATTATAGAGAAGGGGAGGAGGTTCAAACTCCATTTTTGACCCTAGGGAAGAAAAGAAGGGAGAGGAAGAGAAGAAGGATGAACAACCTTTTTCAAAATGAGCCAAAACTAGCTTTTATCACTCGAACAGAATGAAGGAAATGAGAAAACGTGGGCAAATCAATTTTAAAACTCTAACCACTAACAAGATACATTTAATTATCCTAAAAAATGATGGGTTTCAATAAAAAATCCCATACTTCATCGTACATTGCTTCGCAGAGTAATACTTCATTAATTTTGGTGGTTGGGGTCATTTTTTGAAATTTTTTCATGCCAGAGACGTTTTCCCATTTTTCTCCCACAAAAATCCATCAAAATTTAAAATTTAAGTTTCCATCGTGTAGAGGATTTCAACATCTTTCCATTGATACTAAAATCGTGAAAAACTAAGCTTTGGATCGAAAGATATGACCTTCTGAAGATTTAGGGCAAATAGGGCAAAATGAGGGCAAAAATTGGGTCGGCGGGCCAAAAATTGAACTTTTTCCACTTTTCACGAAGTTGGAAATTTTCCAAAAATCCTTCTTGACCCCACCGCTCCGATGACACATGTGGTTTCTAATTGGTCATGGGGATGCGGTTCCATTTTTGCCTTTGTGCTTTTCACCACTTTGGCAACAATTCCAAAATCCTCCCGATGCCCCGATCCCCACCGATGAATGGACACATGGCACCTTTTGATTGGCTGTGGAGCCTTAATCAATTTCATTTCCTTTGTGGGCTTTTGGGAGCATAAATGAATTTTGTGCTTTTAGCCCAAAAAGTGCTAAGTTCTCAATTTTTTCCTACGCTCCGCTCGACCCAAGCCTCTTTGGCACAAAACTCTCCCAAGCTTTGTGGGCCCGCCTTAGGAAAATTCCCTCCAAACTCCGTTGAGCCATAACTAAAAAAATACAAGGAGTTAGGAGGACTTCTTTACCTTTCTGGAAAGGGGAAGAAAAATCCTATCTTATGAAGCCATTTCCAAAATCTTTTGAGTGTTTGAAATGTGAGCAAATTGAAGTTGAAGCATAAGGAAGGAAAGAATGAAGGCAAGTTAGCCAAAATAAGTAGGGGCTCATTTTGGATAAAAATGCCTTCTAATATCCATAAGCCTCCAAAAATAACTCCACAAACCTCCCAAGTATCAATCATCAACTATCACCTCCACCAAAACAAAATGAATAATTTTTTTCCTTTTCTCTCCTCCAAAGAGGTGGGTCACCTTATGACCGTAGGCATATAGTGTCCAGGAACCTCTAACCCAAGTGACATAATAACTAGTAGTTTAACAACCACACTAGTTATTTTTAACACCTTGGGGTGTACCTACATAAAATGAAGTGGGTCCATATGTACCACTAGTCCACGGTGAACACATGTCCTTATTATGACACATAACAACATTAGAACTAATTGTTAGGTTTTGGAGGTTGTTTTCATGTGTGAAAGTGTTGAAGACTATACACTAAGAGTACTCTACACTTTCCACATTTGTATTGCTAGGGTTTGGGCCCCAAGTGGTGATCCGGGGGTGTAGTCCCCGAGGAAAAAAATTGGCCTAAAAAAACATGCCCAATATACTAGGAAACGTGATTTTTCATATGGGCGGGATTTTTAACCCATAGGTTTATAAGATGGTTTTGGCCTATGGTTTTGATACCCATGGTTTTGTAAAAATACTTAAGTAGTTGTCTACTTATGTGATTTTGAGCATATGGTAGGGTTCATGTAAACATTGTAGATGTGTGCAATTCGGGTGTGAATTATGTAGATTTTGTTGAGCATAGCTCCAAATAGATCTCGATATTGTATTGAGAGAGTGGTGGCTTGTAATAAAATCTAAGCAAGTGATTCTTGGTGGATGTAGCCCAAATTGGGTGAACCACATTAAATACTTGTCTCTTTATGTTGTGTTATTTTATTTTGCACTTTTATTTGAGATCGTAATATTTTACGCATATTAGTTTCTCACATTACGATTATGTGAGGGATTTTTTACATATTTTATCCCTAATTTCCTAACAATTGGTATCAGAGTCTAGTTTGGTTTTATGAAGTGTTGAATCACAAGGAAATTTTTAGCTTGAGTGGGATCTATGGTAGATGATGGAAGATCAAGCGTTGATAAATTCAATGGGTAAAATTTCAGTCTTCGGAAGATGTAGATGGAAGACTACCTTTATCAGAAGGATCTTTATATTTCACTATCTGAGAAGGTGAACAAACTCTCAAATATGACAGATGCATAATGGGATTTTCTGGATAGGAAGGCACTTGGGACAATCTAGTTATGTCTTGCATCTTCGGTATTATTTAATGTTCCAAAGGAAAAGACTACAAAAGAACTGATGGATGCATTAGGGAAGTTGTATGAAAAACCCTCTACCTCTAGGAAGTTATTTTTAATTAAAAATTTTGTTTACTATGAAGATGTCTGAGAATGGTTTAGTAGTAGATCATTTAAATGATTTTAATATGGTTGTAAATATGCTAGCTTTGGTTACAATAGAATTTGATGAAGAAGTTAGGGCTTTATTAATTCTGTGCTCTTTACATGAGAGTTGGAATATCTGGTAATGGAGGTAAGAAACTGGTTCTAGCTAAATCAAAGTTGAAGTTTGAGGATGTTGTAGGGGTTATTCTAAGCAAGGAAATGTAAAAAAAAGTTCTGGGAATCTTCTACTTCAAGGTTTGATTTGTGAGTGGAAACTAGATGGAGAAAAAGAATAGAGGAAGCCATGGAAAATCGAAGGATCGGAAAGGTCAAAATCGAAAAGAAAGATAGTATGATGGCACCATGGAAAGTCGGGCATGCAAAGAAGGATTCTTGGGAGCTTCGGGACAAGAAGAAACAACAAGAAGAAAATAAGGAGGTGAATGTTGCAATGGGTAATGTATATCGGGATGCTTTAATTATTTCTTTGCACAATATTAATGAATATTGGGTTTTAGTTTGGGGCTTCTTTCCATGCTACTCCACATAGGCATTATTTTGTTGATTATGTTCAATGAGATTTTGGGCATGTTTTTCTTGGTGATCATGATCCTTGCAACATAGTTGGAAAATGTTTTGTTCGGGTTAATATGTAGAATTAGAATACTTGGTTATTGAAGGATGTTAGAAATGTGCCTAAATTAGAAAAAAATTGATATCGGCGGGGTATTTGGGAAGTGATGGGTGTACTATGATATTTACGGTGGACTCTTGGAAGGTTACCAATGGTGCTCTTATGGTGGCAAGAGGTAAGAAGGTTGGAAAATTATATTTAACCACTTATAGCACTAATGTTTGTAATCTTGTGGCTTTGAAGTAAACACAAAATTATGGCACTATAGGCTCATCATATGAGCTATAAGGGCACGAAGATCATAAAGAATGATTTTCCCGGATATACAAAAACATGTTTGGAGTTACGTGAGGAATACATATATGGGAAAAAAAGTGAGTAAGTTTTCTTAAGGTTGGACCTACAAAGAAAAGATTAAGTTAGAGTGGTGCATTCTAATCTATGGGGGCTGGCTCAAGTATCATCTCTTGGGGTTCAAGTTATTATGTTACTTTTATTGATGATGCAACAAGGAAATTTTGGGTTTATTGTATTAAAAAAATCTGATGTATTTGACACTTTTGTTAAATGGAAAGCCTTTGTAGAGAATGAAACAAGTCTTAAGCTAAAATTTCTAAGGTCGATAAAGAGATTAAGCAATGAATTTGGGGTGTCTAAGGATTAATCGTAAGAAAAATAATGGAACAATTGGAATGTGCTAGGAACATGAGGTTACATGTAGGAATTCCTCTTTCTTTTTGGGTAGAGGTGGTGAGCACTGTTTGTGTACTTAATAAATAGAGGACCCTCAAGTTCCTTGGATGGAGGCATACCTAAGGAGGCTTGGTATGGTAAGAAAGTTGATTATTCATTTCTTAGAGTCTTTGGATGTGAGGTGTTTGTTCGTATAGATAAGGATGATAGGACCAAGCTAGAAGCTAAATTAGAAACATGTACTTTCATTAGTTATGGTGGTGATGACTTTGGATATAAATGTTGGAGTATTAAGGACAAGAAAATAACTCGATCTAGGGATGTGGTATTTAATGTGAAATTCATGTATAAGTAGCGATTCATAGAAAACAAGGAAGAATCCAAGAAAGACTATGCGGTGATAGAGGATCTTATGGATGGGAAAGTGACACATGAATCAGTTTAGGAATCTCCTCAACAGGAACCCCAAACTCCTATATTGAGGAGGTATTCTAGGGTAAGAAGAGAACGTAAATGTTTTCTCCTTCTCTTTATTATTTATTACTCACCGGCGGTGGAGAGCCAAAGAGATTTTATAAGCAATGTAGGTAGATGCTAGGAAAAGTGGGAGCAAGCCATGGATGAGGAGCATCAGGCTCTCATGGAGAACCAAACATGGGATTTGGTGAAGATACTCGAAGGAAAAACAACATTACAAAACAGGTGGGTGTATAGAGTCAAAGACAAAGAAGGAGGCAAGAAAATATATAAGGCCCAATTGGTGGTTAAGGGGTTTGCACAAAAAAAAGGTATAGATTTTGATGAATTTTTTTCTCCTATAGTAAAAATGAATTATATTAGAACTATTCTTGGAGTAGTTGCAGCATAAGACTTGCACTTAGAGTAGCTTTATGTAAAGACTGCATTAATCCATGGTGATTTGGAGGAGGATCTATATATGCATACGCCGAGGGCTATGAGGTCAAAGGTAAAGAGGAGATGGTGTGGAAATTGGAGAAGAGCTTGTATGGATTGAAACAAGCTCCACATCAATGGTATAAGAAATTTGATAGCTTCGTGATGGAGCAAGGTTATATTAGATGTCATTTTAACTATTGCATGTATACAAAGAAATTTGAGGATGGAAGTTATATTATACTATGTTTATATGTGGATGACATGTTGGTTGTAGGTAAAAACATGCATGAAATACAAGTACTCAAGAAACAACTAAGTGACTCATTTTCTATGAAGGATTTGGGGGCAGCCAAAAAATCCTTAGTATGAGGATATATTGGGATAGGAAGAAACATAAGATGACTTTATCTCGGGAAGAGTACATTAAGAAGGTCTTGGAGAGGTTTAATATGTAGGTTTGGACTCCTTTGGTAGGCCATTTCAAGTTATCAAAGGAGTAGTGTCCCAAGACAGAGAAGGAGAGAAAATAGATGTCCAAGGTATCTTACTCATCGGTGGTTGGAAATTTGATGTATGCCATGGTATGCAATAGGACTAATATTTCTCATACAGTAGGAGTGGTGAGTATATTTATGAGTGATCCAGGTAGAGATCACTAGCGAGCGATAAAGTGGATCCTTCGGTATTTGAGATGGACCATGGAAACAATTTTGTGTTATAGTGGATCGAAACCACTTTGTGTGGTTATGTAGATTTAGATATGGTTGGAGATGTAGACATTAGGAGGAGAAAAACATGTTATATTTACATTGTAGGTGGGGCAACAATGAGCTGGATTTCATGACTACGAAGGTTTGGTGGATTTTTCAACCATGGAGGCTGAGTATGTTGCTACCACAGAGGAAAGTAAAGAGATGATTTGGCTACAAAAATTACTTGAGGACTTGGGACATAAGCAGGAGGAAGGAAAGCTACATAGTGATAGTCAGAGTGTTATACACCTAGCTAAAAACTCTGCTTTCCACTCTAAGATGAAAACATATAGCTTAGGTATCATTTCATTAGGACAACTTTGGAGGAAGAAAATTTAAAGATGGAGAAGATTCATACCAATAAGAATCTTGTAGACATAATGACCAAGTGTCACTCAAGGGAGAAAATGAAGTTGTTTTATCTTTGGTTGGTCTTCACGGAGACTAGTGAAGGGTTGAGAAGCTTGCTTATAAGAAAACTAGTCTCAAGTGGGAGATTGTTAGGTTGTGGAGCTTGTTTTCATGTGTGAAAGTGTTGAAGACTATACACTAAGAGTACTATACAATTTACATGGTTGTCTCACGATTGGGGTGGGGCACATCCCGAGAAAAAAATTAGCCTAAAAAATGTGCCCGATATATTGGGAAACATGCTTTTCTCATATGGGTGAGATTTTTTACCCATAGGTTTATGGTACGGTTTTGATACCCACGGTTTTACAAAAATACTTGAGTAGTGTCTACTTATGTGTCATTTTTAGCATATGGTAGGTTCATGTAAACATTGCAGATGTGTCCGAATTTAGGTGTGAATTATGTAGAGTTTGTTAAGCATAGCTCAAAAAAATCCAGTATTGTATTGAGAGAGTGGTGGCTTGTAATAAAATATGAGCAAGTGATTCTTGGTGACGTAGCCCAAATCAAATGAACCACGTTAAATACTATCTCTTTGTGTTGTTTATTTTATTCTACACTTTTATTTAAGATCTATAATATTTTTCGCATATTAGTTTTATTTTTGCGATTCTATGAGGGATTGTTCCGCATATTTTATCCCTAATTTCCTAATATTAGCAAAATTGTGAAGGGCCATCAAATTTAAGCACCTTGGGAAGAGTGGAAATATAAATCTAAAACTCGAGGAAGGATTTCAACTCAAATAAAACTAGTAAAATAAATGGCTAATTAGAAGCATTCAAGGAAAATTTTAAGATCCCCTAAAAAAATTTAGAAATTGGTTGGCGAATTTGGGAAAATTGACATTCGCGCTAATGGAAAATTTGAAAAAAATGCAAATATGTTATCAGTTGGTAGCATTTTTTATGCTATCGGTCGACAACATATATTATGTTATCGATTGATAGTATATAATGTCGGCCAAAAATATATGTAATTTTTGAAATTTTTTTACAATACTTGATTGAAACAACAAGCTCGATGAGTAATCTATCCTCACAAAACATGGCATAAAAAATAATAATAAATGATTTTTGTAAAAAAACATATAGATTTCACTAATTTTGTATGAGATTTTTTTTTTGAAATTTCTTGATGTTAGCGATTAAAATGATTCATCTCAATTGGAAATATGTCCTCCCAAAATTTGGCGCCCGAAAAAAATTCCCATTTTTTTTCGGTTGGTAGCTTTTTTGTATGTTATCGATAGGTAGCATAAAAAAATGTTGTCAACCGAAAGACAACATATAGTTATGTTGTTGGCCGATAGCATTTTTTATCTTTACTAAAACGACAACATACTATATGTTGTCAACCGCATTAAGCATAAAAACATGCTCCCGATAAGATTATATTCAAGTGAATTTTGTGAATTTCTATTTTGTGGGAATGATGAATTGACCCATAAAATTAACTTGTATCCATAAAATTTGGCAAGCCGGTCCTAATTCCTACCCTAAAAATTCATCAATTTCAAATTTCAAAAACCAAAATATTTGTAAATTAATGAATATTTACCACAAATTTCCCCTGGCCACAATTAGTGTGAAAATCATTATGTTAGTGAAACTATTAGGTTAAATACCCAAAATTACAAGTAGTATCTCAACCAAAAGTTAAATGACATAACTTGTTGGTTCCAAAAAGGAAGAGAAAAGAAAAGTAAAATTTATGAATAAAATATGTATAGATAAATATCACATCATGATCACTATGTAGCCTTATATGGCCACCAAAGGGGTACTCACCAAGTTGTTGGCACTCAAATATCAATATTCAACGTGTAAAATATATAACAACATAAGCAACATCAAAAGTACATCGGATCTCGTCTGACATCAAGTGTACATCTCGACATCCTAATAAGGGCATAGACCTTGTCCGACATTAAGTGTGACTCAAAAAAAAATAAATAATAATTGATAAAATAATATAACTATCATAATCTTTGTCTGAACAATCCCTCTAAACTCCCACAAGTCTCAACATAGTTGGTATCATGTAGGATTGTTTGATGGATAACCCATTTAAGAGAGAGAAGGGACTCGGGTTTGTATAAGTTAAGCCTAAGGTGGTGTGCAACCATAATATATTAAGAAATCTCAAAGTATACCAAATGGATAGAATTGGGTTTTAAATCTACATGAGACTCCACTTCCAAACTCATATTCGGATCAAGGTTATGGGCACCTGGACTCACGCCTTGTCTCTCCACACATACACATTTTTCTAATTTCTTCTCTTCGGGTAGATGAGTGTATGGTACACAACATAACACATAACTATATTACCATCACAATGGTGATTTATGCATAACCATAGCATCTTACATGTGGTATATTTATGGGGTATAACACAACATTATTTCCATAACTTATAACTCATCACATTTCCACATAAGCACCCAAAATTGTAAGTATGGTACAATTGGGTCATAAGATCACCATATGGCCCTAATTCATGACATGAATCCATCACATGGTGAAACATATGTACAATTCACACAGTGACTAACATCACATAATACAAAAATACAACATGGTGACACAACACATACATCACAACACAGTGGTAACATCATAATATGATACAATTCACTACAAAGCAATTTTTTCATACAACACATTAGCACACATACAATATCATAGAATAATGAAGCACTACAACACTTTTGTAGTCCACAATAACATTTATTTCACACAACAAGGTGGCACATCACATGTGAAATTCTCATTGAATTCATGAGAGAGAGAGAGAGGGCATGAATAATATCATCATGAAACATAATAAATCCACACTAAGTGGTATGCACAACATGTGCATTCATAATATCACAAGTAGAACATTGATTACATTACAACATAATATCACATTACTCTTCCAACTCCTCCACCATCATGCATAATCATCACAACACCAACTGTGTCAAATATTCAAGAGCATGAACCAATGCTCTAATATCAAATGTCATGCCCACATATTACACACCCAAATATAAACAATAAAATACTGGAATAAATTTTTTTGTCTTACACTACTTGATACACGACACCACATGTGATCACTTAGGATAACTCACAACACATGAGATATTTGCACAAACATGAAGCCACATATATACAGGACGAGGAAAGGATAATCACACAAATAGAGATGACACACATTGTCAAGCCTACCTAAGAGGCTTACAATGGGGAGAAAACATATCCACATGAAAATACATTATGCACATCAAAGCCACATTTTCCAAATTATAAGGTATACAAAAATTATCCAACTGCAATATAAACTTACGGATATGCACTTTCCATGACACAACATTTTCATGGTTACATATTTATTACCATCTTATTTCATTATTTTCCTTTAATTACTTGAAGAGAACTTAACATGTAAACCTTCTTTCTTCTTAAAACTATACTAAATTTATTTATTTCACTTAACATGCTACCTATAATTATTCCATTTGAGTTTTCTCATTTATTTTATCACAATAAATTTATATAGCCATATTTTTAATAGGAAATTTCAAAATACACATGGATCTACTAGTACTTTCTCTAAATATTTAGTTCTCAAGAGAAAATTTACTTGGTTTTGGATTTTACCTTCATTTCCTAAAGGGGAGATTTACATGAAGAAAAAAGGAAGTCATTTAGATCTAAGGGTAGGAAGATTTCATGTTCCTTTCTTGATATAACATTTAAACACTATGGATACACTCCTTTCGATTTCAATAATTTAACTATTTAGTTTGCATCACTTGTGATTTGATTCACAATCCAATTGCCACATTAGGACTCCTTATTTTCACAAATCATGTTACACATGGAAGGATACATTTTACCTATGTTAACATTATAGGCATCTTGTATTGAGTTTAAGTAATGAATCTCACATTTCACTTTACTTCCAAACCATCATCTTAAGAATTCCTTATCGATAGTTAAGATTTAATTACATGTTTTGGCCATAAATTTTACTTTCTAAGAGGTCCTAGGTTAAATATAATTCCATTTATGCCCAAGGCTCTATTCCCTATTATAATTCAAAGCTAGAGTGTAATATCATTTACTCACAAGATTTTCGTAAAATCCTAAGGTATTCCATTATTACCTAATAAGGGAATTTTTTTAACCCTAAGGCTTAAGAATGTTACTATAGGGATTCTTTTTATGATGAAATTTTAGCACTATAAACAAGTCTCTAGTTCATTACTTTTGAAGGAGACAAATTGGCCACAAGGGTAGAGAAAGAGAATTCTCGTGGACCATATACAAATGATGGGAGAGGTAAAAGGTTTACCTACCCAAGATGATCATGAAGGCATAGGTGAAACCCATTTTTTTGGCATATGGTAGAACCTAATATCGATATAGCAATGGAATGAAATTGTTAAAAGTTGACAAGTTGGTTCCACTATGGAAATAAGGTACATGGTAAACTCAAGGGACCATTCCTTACATCAAGATTAATATTTCATTCTATAAGTTTGATTATTACTTTTCATCCAAATCTAAACACGTTACTAAAATTTTAATTTTTTAGGAGATTAAGAGAGTTTCCTATGTCAACACATCACTAAAAATAAAAAACATATGCCATTATCAATTTATTATTATCCAATTTCATGGTACAATCTATGTCCAACATTACCATGGTATGATTAGTTTTAAATAACAAGATTTAAAATTCACCCTCCTCTAATGATTCAAATAATATCAATAGGTTTATTTTTACACCAATTTCTATAGTGACATGATATGAACAACTTAATTTACCTAACGAACATATAAAAGTATTACCAAGTAGGAAATTAGTCAACATATAAAAGAGTAACTAAGTACAAAATAACACACTTTCCCAATAGACTAACAATGTTGTATTCATAATGGAAAAAAGGAATGGAAATTCTATTCATAGTAATAGACCTTGATATATCATATACAAATACAATGTTTTCAAAATCACATATTATTAAGAAAACACCAACAACAATTTACTTTGTCCTTATCTTGGTACCTACAATCAACACATGGTTAACACAAATTGTTGACATGACATATACCCAAAATCTAGCATAATTCATGTTATCATGGTTATTCATTCACATGATTATAATAATTAGCATACAACAAGAGAGAGTTAAAGATGCATTCATTTCATTTCATTTCCTAACTAGAGGAGGAGAGAGATAGAGAGAGAGAAGAGAGGGAAAGAGAGAGAGAAAAAACCATTTTCCGATATCCAATTTTCTCAAATAAGACACAAAGAGAGTTCTATACAATAATATATAAGTGTCTACTATTTTTCATGTCAATTATTTGACCTGAGAGGGCCCCACAACATTCTTTCACATTTACCTATCGATTGCAAAAACAACCAAATTTAACCCGAGGGCTAAAAAACCGCATTCAAAAACTAATTTTGATGGGTGAATGCACCACAAGGAAAATACTATATGCTCTCCTATATACATAAAATTCATAGGATTTTATGGAACTTATATTTGCGAAAATAGGTACAAATGATGACTACTTTTTCGGAGCCACTGATCGTAATTGGGCTTGTTTTGACCTAAACAAGTGACTGGAGGCCTACAAAACCCCCTCAAAAAACTAACGGTGAGGTGTTTTTCTCATAAATAAGAGTTATAAGAAAATTTCATGGATAAATACTAGAGGTTTACAGAGGTCCATATCCATTTTTCAATCAATGCCAAAACAGAAAGCCAAAACAAAACCCAACTTTTAATTTTTAGCAACTTCCCAAAGCCACAAAAAGGTTTAATAGGGCTCCTAGAGAGGTGATAAAAAGTAAAAAAATGATCATTCGAGGGCAATCTAAGGTTTGATACAACACCCCACATGACATGGAACCCAATCACAACTTGATTTTCCATTTTTGGGTTAGAGGGGTGTTTTGCAAGTCACCAAAAATCATGTTTTATTAACTAGCAAGGTAAACAAAAATGGGTTGTTTAGTTGAAGACTCACCTCATTCTCATCAATTTAAGTGATAGATATATGGTTTTGATACTGTGGTTTTACAATGTATTAGGTTTTGGTCATGAGGGAAATTTATGGTCAAATAATCAGTCTGGTGGCGTAGGAAAAACACTTTTGTCATTTAAATATATGATTTATTAAATTAAGTCGTAAACTTGTCCTTAGTTTTTATTAGAAATATGATTTCATAGAAAAAAGGAAAACCACTAATACAAAAATTATTCAAGGTGCTAAAAACTATGGATGTTAGAGAATCAAAGTGGTATGAGGGACTCATAGTTAATTGAGCATGTAGAAGAAGAAATTCCAAAACCATGGCATCCGTTAACCAATTTACGTGCATGATGTAGTCTTTCCCATTCTTGGATCAAACGAAACTTGTTTCATTCATTGTTTGATGGCTGTCTTTTACCATTCCAAAACATTTATTTTATAGCACAATGCAAGAATGTTGACCGAGGTTGTGTGAAATTGCTTTACATATGACATCATCATTTGGTTTACAAGTTTTTGAGACGTTTTCAACAATCATTTTGTACAAATCCAAAAAAAAATGTTGTCCCAAAATACCACATTCCCCTAAGGAATTTTATCAAATAGTTTTCACGTCTCCACATTTTGCATATAGATATTTCAAAAATCCTCTTCCTTTCATTCTTGATGGTTGTCTAAAACCTTTCTACAAGGATCTTGTTTACACACAAAAGTTGGATAGATGTTGGAAACATGTTTTCAACAACTCGTTTTGTGTGTATTCTACAATCCTTGCAGCCATGAGGCCACATTTATTTTTGATGTTTTGTCAATCAATTTGCATGCCTTGATTATGCTTCCACATTTTTCACACACACACATCTAAACATCCACTTGCAACTACAACATCTACAAAAGACGTGTCCATTTTCCATTATGCTTTGGTGTAAGTTCATGCCCTATTTTAAAGATCCCATTTTAACAAAGGCTAAGAGTATGATAGCGAAGGTTAACCAATTATGTGGACTCATGCTAGTTGCTTTTGGTGAAACATTGAAAATGCTTCATGACAAGGATGCTCATGTCTTTTATAAACTACTTCATTGTGTGGATGGAACACATGCCATACATATTGGTATGTGACCACAAGTTGCATACACATCTACCTGTAACTTGCAACTATAATTTATGACAAAATATTGTCTCCTACAGATTGAATGGATGATTATACCTATTCCAAAGCTCTTATCTTTGCTCAAGCATAGAGGATGACAACAAAGGTTGAGGAGGGATAATTTACACTTGTCGTTTACATTTACTTGAAATCTTCCATGGCGACTTCAACAAGTCCATTTTGTTAGGCAACATGAAGTGGCATTATTTCGTGACCCCATTTCTATCATTTTGTTGCTCACTTACTTGCAGATATTCCGTACGTGAAATGTTGTGTTAAGTCTACCCCCACGATCCATCCATCCACCATTCATCCTTTTACCAATTCCACCAACATCCTTTACTCCACACCCAACGCCACTTATCTAACCCACTCAACCAATCATTTAAATCTTCACCTACCTCGCTCACTCTTCTACCCCCTTTTAAAATTTTCATTATTATCATTACATCTTTAAAGATATTCTTCTTATTATTATTTATTTAATTTAATATTATTTTTATTTGTTTATTTGTTTAAACATTTCTTCGTACTATATTAAAAAAATGTTATTTATTTGATTACTTATTTATCATTATTTTATTATTACTATTGTTTAGTTTATACGTTAAATTTTAATTATATCATTATTATTATGGAATTTTCCATAATTAGGATACATGCGATACATATAACTCAAAATTGAAAACACAAAATTCAACCAAGGCGAAAAATGGTGTCTAGTGAGGTGTTTGAAGCTTTTCATATGACTTGATGACAACACATATGGGATTCAACACCCCTCAAATGTTTAAGCAGATGGTGAGATAAACTCTCGTACCAATTGACCAAGTGTGGAAATGGTACCAAATCCTCATTACTTGGGTGTAAAGGAGTGGACATTACAACATGTATGCTAATTCAATAAGGTAGAAGTGAGAGGGCACTACAATCCAAAACATAAATTATAATTCAGTGTTCCCTTTTAAAGAGGCATACAATTATGAATTCATGGCACCGTATGAGGTAATCAACTTTGGGTACAAACCTCAATAATTATACCTACAAGAAACATATATGTCATCTAAAAAATGAGTATATCGTTACTATGTTGAGATAAAATAGAATCCATATATTAGGAAAAAATTATACAATCCATATGAGAAATTATAAATGAATCTAAAATTTATATTTATTTATTTTTACATCACATAATTATCAATATAAAATTCCATATATAATTTTGAATATTATCGATTAACACACCCATTATGTTTGAAACCATTGCAATAAATCACAACATGCATATAATGGAGTAAGCTTGTGCACATGAAACTAAGCATAAGGAGTAAAAATTAGATGAACAACATCTCTCTAACACCCGTAGAGTATCTCAAGCTTCTTATATTTGTGATTTTGTTGAATAACCCAACAATCATATACAATTATCTTATAACACCATTATCATAAACTTCTAACTTATATAAGTTGTTAAAACAACTCATTTATACAAATATATTAACCCAAATTAACAACCATGTGAGTACTAACACACTAATTCCTAACAAAGAAGTGACAACTTAAAATACTCATTGATTAAAGAATAAAGTAATTAATGATGACATTAATGGTTAAAAAAATAAATAATTTTTTTAGCAAAAGGGTATTTGTTGTAGGGGTGACTTAGCTTATGGGTCTTGGTTAGCCTTCGAGTTTCTAATTTTTATATTTTTTATTTGAGCCCTATGTTTCTTTTACCTCTCTAGTTTTGGTGAAGCCATCGAGATACCCTATGCTCATATCACCTCTCAACTCAAGCCAACCTTGCGTGGGCATGGTCATAACCATGACTCTACCATATGGTAGATGTGTTTTTCTATTTAAAGACTAATCATGTAGACCACACATTGCATGTGGGATTAATCCCAATTTATGTTTTAAAACAAGGTTGCACTCACTTTGAACAAACCAACCAAATATGTGTCACTTTGTATTCCACAAAGCTACCTCATGTTATATCGACATAGATCATGGCACACTCAACCACCGATTCGATTCCTTATATGTTGCATTATGACCAAGATCAATGTGGTGCACAAAAAAAAAAACTTACAAATAATGCATAATCACCAACCTCATCGATCACATCACATTATTTATATGCAAGGATATAGTAAAATGCCACGTAAAGGCAATTTAAATTACAAGATATTTTGAGTATAAAAACTAGCCTTATATAATCCCATGTGCATGTGGGATAATGTTTGGAGTAATATAAATGAGAAATGAGCTCCAACTCGGGCCGATCTCGAGTAGGCTCTCTGCCACTAAAATACCATCGCACTTTAGTGGTTCCCATGTGGCATGATTCCTAACAAGATATGCATTAGAAGAATTATCCCCAAATAGGTAATGGGAGGGGGAAACAAAAATATAGAAAATAATAATATTAGGTGCTAAATGTAAAGACATGGAGTCTGAAAGAAAAAGAAAAATGTGCATTTCTAAAATAATGAGTGAAGGGGAACGATTAACTAGAGTTTAAAATCCAAAAATAAAATAAAAAACATAGTGGATTAAGGAAATCGTGTGTAAAAATAAAAAGGGAATTAGGTAGTTAAAATAAAATACAATGGATGAGCTAATTATAGCTCTAGGAAAACTAGCTAGGATCTATTCATAACTAAATGAGAGTTTATAAAACAAGAAAATATTAGTTATTAATAGGGAGAGGAAAGGGGGGAGGGGACATGAAAACAAAGAGAGAAGAAGACACACACATTTTATTGTGAGAGGGAGAACATTGAGCTTAGAACAATTTTCCTAAGTCTACGAATATATCCTTGGAGGGAAAATTAAAAAATTACACACAAGGAAATCATATACATGACAAAAGAAATTAATCAATTCCATTCCCAAGTTCCACAACACACCCCCTCTTAGATTACATGATTTGGTATTCACTTATGAGTATGTGTATGACATATTGTTTAAGACCCTAGTTTTCAAATAAATAAGTTACAACTTTAAAACCTAATATGATTTTAATTATTTTTGGGATATTAAACTAAAGAGCATGGAATAAATACTATACATGCTATAGTCTCACCCATATGAGATTTGTGGGAAAATGGTCATTGAGAGGTTTTTGGGAGTTAGGGGTCACAATGTCAACTCCTCCACTCTCTCATTCTTTTGTGGTATATTGGGGATGGGTCTATATGGAAACATTTGCAACTATAGAATATCAAACCCAAAACATGAAAACATGAATCTAACAATCCCACAAAATCTACAATAGTGGAAGTATAAACAAGAATAATCCAAATCACAAAAAAGTGCACACACATAACAAAATATGTACCATGGTTCACCCAATGTGGGATACATCCACCAAAGATAGAGATCTCATATATATAATATAACAAGAGATTACAAACCAACTCTTCTGCAAAAGATCACATGTATCTCTACAAGAGTATCTCTTCCTCCCAAATCTCCAATTAGATATGCCTGAGTACACTAAACTAGAAACACCACCAGATCTCACATACCTAAAAGCTACCCTATAAGAATCGCCACTATGTAACCAAGCTCTCATTGTACTATGAATCTATAAACAAGACCTCTATAAGGGTCTACCAATGTGTAACTATAACCATGCACCAAGAAGTAAGTCTCTCCTCCATCACTGCATCAACATGTGCAAACATGAAGACAACTTCCTCTACAATACTAGATTCCTATGGATCAACAATACATCATGATCTCATGGATCTGTAATACAATATCTCACAACATGTGGATCTACAAGAATGAGCAATAAAAATATCTCACAACAACCTATGGATCTAATAAGAAGAAACCCTATATGTGATTTGCATATTATGCATGCCATTATATGAGACTAAATAATACAAAAGGAAATACAATAGAAGATAATACCATCTTCTCACCAACAATGTACTTGCACTTTCCTTTTATTCAGACTTCTCTCTATGAAAGCTCATGTCTTCATGCAATCTAATTTTTCTTTTTCTTTTTCTTCTTCTTCATCCTTTCAACCTAAAGATAGATCAATTCATCTCTTTTCTTATTCCTTATATTCTAACCCTAGGTTTCTATCTTATATAATCTTAGACAAACTTTGGGCACCTTAGCTGTGCATTTATAACCTTTAAATCAACTTTAAAACAAAAGCTAGATTAAATTCCCATGAGTTAAATATAAACTTTCACGCACAAGTAATTGACGATGGTTAACTGACCCAATGATCGTTAGTTACCTTGTAGCAATGGTAACCCTTATATTGACTAACACCGATTACCCCGACCGAAATCGGTTACCCTCGGTGGTGTTGATTATTGTAAAACTAGTAAGGTGTAAATCATGCTAACTGTGAAGCAATTCAGCTCCACAATCCTAACAATCTTCCACTTGGAGATAAAGTGTTGAGCTTGCACACCTGTACTTGTACATCACCATCCTCTACATACCATGAAGACCCTCTACTCTTTACATCAACAATTCTCTCAAATGAAATCAAGAAGATTAAACCATCTTCTAAAACCAGGAAGATAACAAAACTATGACTTACCATATACCTACATGAAGCTACTCTGATCGTGATACACAAGTTATCCATATATGAGCTCCCACTAAATCATAACTCCAAACCTCTCATACAAACAAGTCACCATGACTAATCATACCCGTAAGAGATCCCATTAAAACTAAAGTACTGAGCTTCTATCACATCCATAGCCATCCCTATAAAACCAACCATGTTCTCCATCCATCTATCCATGTCTCCATGCAACCACTTATGTAGCTTACCAAGACAAGTCAAACTAGAATATGCAAAAGAAAAACAAGATCCTAGGTAAAGATAGCCCAAATGAGTTCTACCTACAATAGTGGGTGATCAATCCACAAAATTACATAACTCAAAGAATCCAAACACTACAATCTACAAATCCAACCCTGCATAAACAACTAACATGTCCAAGACAATCATTTGTAGATAACATCTCCCATGGAGTAACATAGTAATCAAGAGGAAATACAAACATCCCCTACTCATGCTCAAGGAATCCATGTGTAAAACAAACATCTGCATCATCATAGACTCACAAAACTAAATCTATCCACATGTACAAACTCACCATGTACATCCATCCATATCTCTAGGCTCTCCAAAGCTCTAAGTCTACCACCGACTAACTCCAAATCTGAATATGAATCTTATGCTCATCAATGTCAATAACAAACAACCATGCTAAACCATGCAAATAATACCAAGTGCAAATAGCAAAGATACGGGTCATCAACATACTACACAAACCAACCAAGATGAAAGCAAAACAAGGGAACCATATAAAAATGGTAAATAAACATTGTTGTCAAACTTGTGACCAAACCGACCATAGTTTCCTAACCGACCCTGGTCACTACCTGACCAACCACGGTTACCAAATGACCGACCACGGTTAACCCTAATTGACACCGTGTCTCTATAACTAACATATTTTCTCCTTTTTCACCCTTCAAACTCTAAAAATTTCTTTATCATCTAAAACTAGCTGAATCAACCATCAACTTCCTTCCCTAAGGAATATCCAAGCACACAAAAAAAAGCGAAGTGACATCACAAAATAATAAACTCAAAATACCTGCAAAGTCATGACTTCCTCCAGAACCAACTTATGCCTTCGCCACTTTGAATAGTAGCAATCTCCTCTCACTCCACATGTGCATCATGTATCCAATCCTACAATGCCAACAACCATGGCTTTCTCCCATTGAACACGAAATCCCTGCACTTCCTCTAACACCAAGCTCAAAATCTAATATGTCAGTGAGAAATAAAACTAGATGAAAGAACTATAAAATTGATTCCCTTTCTTCTCTGAGAATACTTCTACATCACAGAAGTTTGGACTTCTTGTGAAGTAGGTGAATCATCTTCTTTTCATCCATGTGTACTCAACATCTCTCATTACCTGAAACTGTGTCTAATCATGAATTTTCATTTGAGATCTCATCCTTATACTAGAAATCCTTGTCCTCAAGATTCCACAAAATCAGGAAATGAAAGTAAATTAACACCAAAAACCATGGTGTAAATCTATGCACACTATCCAAACATAATATCAATTGCTCCAAATGAAAGAAATAAAACATGAATCATATAGAGATACCTAACTCAAAATCTCAATGGACTAACCGAGCCAACTCCGTCCTCTTTTTGATCTAAACCATGAAGTGATCTACACCATTTTTGCCATGTACACTCTATGCAAGAAACTTGATCCTCCAAACTAGGAAAAAAACCATCTGCCCTCACCTACTGCAAAAAAACTTGTACAAATAAGTTTCCACAGAGACCAACCATGGTCATCCCCTAACCAACCATGGTTAGCTAAGAAATACTGGTTCCTTTGTGACTGACCTCAGTTCTAAGACCGATGTCGATGCTACTAGAATGAACCCAATGCCACACAGTTTGGCATAGTACACTACACCATGTGCTTACTTTAGTCGAAGCTGATAGTTGAGCTGAGCCAGTCATTTCAAGAAGCATCTGAATCATATAAAAACCAATATAGCAAATCCATGTAATAAATTACATCAAGATGAAATACATCACCTTACCAGCACCAAGATACTCAAATGCATCTTTAACTAGAGTACATGATTCTCTAATGGAATCCCCATCTTCTTTTTCGTGATACAACTTCTCTACTAAAGCCTATGCATCTAAGCGCGTACCAAGGATGCAAAAATTTCTCTTCTTTGTCTAGATCTACAATCCAAAACCATGCATGTGAAATTAAACCATATGCTGCAAAACCAAGATAAAACCATACCTCAATAACCAGATCTACAATATGAATACCATGTTTGTACCTCTAAGAACTAGGGACACCTCAAAAACAAGATACATTTCATGCATCTCTCCATTTCTTCAGATCTATGATTTTCTTTTTAAAAAATCAGGTTGTCAATAACCAACCACAGTCACCCTATAACAGACCATGGTCACCCTACTGATGTCAGTTGCCACTTAACCAACACCGGTCATGGTAATTTCCAAAAACCTTACCATTCCATCTCTCACTTGAGATTCAATATCTTCCTGTGATTTTCACATCAGGAAAAAAACCCTGCTCTCATACACCTGTCAGTAAACCACTAATAAAACCATGAAGAAAACCCTTACTCTAAAAACTAAATCCATCGCTCTATCAAAAAAACACTCGGATACCATTTTTTGGGGATGGTCTATGCAAAAACATTTGAAACTATAGAATATCAAATCTAAAACATGCAAATACGGATCTAACAATCCCCACAAAATCTATAGTAGTGGAAGTATAAACAAGAATAATCCAAATCACAAAAAGTACACACACATAACACAATATGTATTGTGGTTCACCCAATGTGGTCTACATCCACCAAAGATAGAGATCTCATATATATAATATAACAAAATATTAAAAACCAACTATTCTGCACAAGAGTACAGAGTATCTCATGTATCTCCCTATCCAAAGATCTTACCTAAGTACACTAAACTAGAAACACCACTAGATCTCACATACCTGAAGCTACCCTGCATTTTCCACTATGCAACCAAGCTCTCACTATACTATGAACCTGCAAAAATACCTCTAGAAGGGTCTATCAATGTGCAACCATAACCATACACCAAGAAGTAAGTCTCTCCTCCATCATTGCATCAACCTGTGCAAATGTGAAGACAACTTCCTCTATAATACTAGATTCCTATGGATCAAAAATACATCATGATCTCATGGATCTATAATACAAGATCTCACAACATGTGGATCTACAAGAATGAGAAATAACAAGATCTCACAACAACCTATGGATCTAATAAGAAGAAACCCTATATGTGCTTTACATACTATGCAAGCCATTACATGAGACTAAATAATACAAAAGGAAATATAGTAGAAGATAATATCATCTTCTCACCAATAGTGTACTGCACTTTCCTTCTATTTAGCTTCTCTCTATGAAAGATCCTATCTTCATGCAATCTGCTTTTTCTTTTTCTTCTTCTTCTTCATCCTTTCAACCAAGGATAGCTCAATTCTTCTCTTTTCTTATTCCTTATATTCTAACCCTAGTTTTCTAGCTTATATAATCTTAGACAAACTTAGGGCACCTTAGTTATGCATTTACAACCTTTAAATCAACTTTAAAACAAAATCTAGATTAAATTCCCATGAGTTAAATATAAACTTTCATGCATAGGTAATGGCGATGACTAACTTGACCGATGAAAGTTACATTGACCGGTGTTGGTTATTGTGTAAACAAACAAGGTGTACATCATGCTAACTGTGAAGCAATTCACCTCCACAATCCTAACATGGTATTCTTATCAAACTCAATGAATAAAACATTTAGATATAACATATGTCATATTAGACTTAAATTGATGTGTTATAAATGCTTGATGTGTTAGGTCATTGGTTATTGACATATATAGGCATGAAACACTTAAAAATAAAATTCATTTGAAAATAAGTTGAGACATGTTTTATTTGAAATGGAAATAATATGTGGTGAGGCGTAAATAGTTAATCGATGTGTGATGTTACCGAATGCTATTTGGGAGTGGGTTGCTTAAAAAAATCCCATTAGTTAAATAATTGAGGTTTATACATTGTAAGCATGTTTCAAATTAATGTAATTAATGTTATGGAACACACTCTCTCATTTTTCATCAATTTAATAATCATAATAATTTTTTAAATATTTTAAAATGTAATTTAAAAAATTCAAAAAAATCATCCTAGGGTTACCCAGAGAGATCTTAGTGTTTGCACATTTTGTCAAACACTTGGAAAATAATCTTATTTATGAAAATTTACTTATGATATTCCATGGAAATGATGATGCAACAATTATTAGGTCTGCAACTGCACATATATTTAGAATGATTACACTCATTTAAGAAATAAAAATTCATAATTTTCCTCTTTAAAAGTAAATCTACTAACCCATGTGAAGAAAAAAATATTTATCTAGAATTTTGGAGGGTAAATGTTATGGAACATGTAACAACCCTAAGTTTTAACTAGTTTTTATTCCCTCATCCCCATAACCCTATCTTATGCTTGTTTTTCGGTCATCCATAAATGAAATGCTCTAATTTGAAAAATTATTTCTAGATTTAGCTCCAATTTCTCTACAAATCCTAGGCATTAAATATTAATTAAAAAATTCAAAATGACATCTAAAAATGTAAAAACATGCATATTTTAGAAGTAAAAATAATGATAGAAATAATTTACTTATTTGGTTAAAACCCAAATGAATTCCTTTCAAAAATTTATTTTCCACCTCTAATCTTTTCCTCCAATTTATACAGAGCTTCATTTATTCCAAAACTTTTCAACCCTTTTCCCTATCACCCCATGCCATTGTAAGAATTTTTACATGTCCAAGTACCCATCCATATCACTTGTTCCATTCTTATCCTTCCACTCACTCCCCTTCTCTCCTTCCATTTACATTCTCTTTTGTTGTCTTTTGTAAATTCATAATAGGGCAACATGAAAAATGGATGAGAATGGGCCCACTGCTTTGTATTTTTAAAATTAGAGGTAGTGGTGGCACAAATATGACATATAAGTGAAACTATTTTCATCACCATATTCTCATCATTTTTACATCAAATTTTCCATAAAAATGTAAAAACATTATTTCAAATGAGGATCAATCCAAAAATGACACAAATCATGACATTTTTGCACTATGTAGTAGTGTTTCTATAACCCCGTGGGTCTAAAATCCAACCAAAATTGATAAATTCCTTCCAATCCCAAAGATATTACCCTTTTTGATCTTCCAAACATGCCATGTGCACTTCTTTCTCACTACTTTGTGGCTGTTAAAAATAGTTTTTCCTTACACATGGAACTATGGTTCTACCATATACTAAAGATCCGGCACATCCTTGAATAAAAGCATGGACTCAAACTAAGAACAAATTGGTACTATAACTGAAGATAGAATCTAAACCAAAATTGAAACAAATAATTTTTATCTTTTCGACCATATTTTTGTAGTGAAACTTCTAAACAAAATTAAACTAAGGCTATAACTAAAATATCATATCTAAACAATATTATGCTAGAATTCTAGATAAATCAAAGGGTCATTGGGCTATGGTTTATTTTTTGTGTAAGATATAATATACTTATCATGTTTGTAGAGATTTAATCATACCAATGTTTCAGGCCACTGACCATGGAGGATTCACCATTCCCATAACAACAATATTCCATATTTAAGGGATGTAGAGAGTAAATTTCTATGGATAAATATTTATTAATGCACCATAGAAACAAATTTATGAAATGATTCCTTTTGGTAAAAATAAAAAATCATAGCAACATCATACTATGAGATATGTGGAAGCTAAAATATATATACATTGTTGTCAATGGCCTTAGAAGTAGGGGATTACTCCTCACACCATGGTTTAGGTAAAATTGATGACAACTTTTCCCATATTGACAAATATTAAGGTTTAAACCACTAGAACATGGTTCTACCTAGGGGAGAGCTAAAAACATTACCTAGATATAAATCTTAAATAACCCACCACTTTTAACATTTTTTATCAACCCAAATATGATGAAGGGTGAGATGAGGGCATAATATTGGTTAATAACATTAGACTATTAGATCCATATAGTAATTATAGAAAAGTGAAATTAGAGTAGATGATTCACACAATAATAATATTATTCAACAATAAACTCTCATGTTTATATTATTTTAAATAATAAAACATCATACACATATATAGGATTTTTGTCTCCTATATTTAGGGAGATTGTCTAACTACTACATCTCCCACAAATATCTCCTATTATCCTAATTACGTGATTTGGTTCAACCTCCAACAACTCACTTACATATTACTAATATGATTTGTTAAATAATAACTCATTTACATATAACATACATGAGTTGTTTAAACAACCTATATAACAACTTAATAATTACTAACAACTATTTATTTCAACCACCACTATTCTTACTCACGTAAATATTATATTATCACATGAGTTTTATATTATAACTCACTTACATTATTTTACTCATATTAATAATCATCACCAAAATATTAATAATGTGAGCACTAAACACATTATTCCTAACAAAAAGCAATAAAAGAATATAATAAATATACATGTAGAAAAAGCATTAAAAAACACGGATCTGATATGGGCACCTACAAAAAATACTTAAAATACTATACATCATTTCTATAAACTTGCATGTAGCACAAAACAAAGCTTATATTGTTTTGATATAATATTATTTTTTTGTATTCTCTAGAATCGGTTTAAACAAATATAAGACAAACAACCACTTGCATGCATGCATATGTAATAAATAAATGAAATATTAAGTAAAGACACTACATAGATTTATCAAGGATAGCATGAGTATGCCTAAGATAATTTTATTAAGAATATCTATCTTGAATTCATTAGAGTAAGAATAAATCTCTTCCACAAATATTTTCATTCACACTGGCTCTATAATTTTATGAAAAACTAAAAATCTATAAGATTAGGGTTTAGAGAAAAGTGGCTTGTAAAGAAAATGTTAGGAAAAATTTAATACCATAAGTTATTCAATTCAATAATTTTTTTTGATACTCTTCTCTATTAATATATGTGGATAAGTGCACCAATGGGTGAATTATCCACATACTATATTGTGAATAATATTACAAGTTCATCTTAAGCTATACAATAATTTATAAAAGTTAAATACACTAAATCATAGCATATATTGTTATGCTAGGAAAGGAGAATCACTTTACATAATCATACATTGATGCCTTGTTAAATCCTCTATAACAATCTCATTTTCTCTTCTACAAAGACGACACATCATCATCATCATCATTTGGAGGCCTTGTAATAAATAAATGTTTTCATCTCTCACCTCTTGACCATAAATAATTACTTCCCTATTCCCATACACTCTCATTGGGTCTCTATAAAAATTCAATGATCTCAATCACTATGGGTGATACATAATCATATCCTAGTCTTTATAGTCACTAGTTTTGATTCCACTATTTAGAAGTCCTATGATCCACTTAATCTATAAAACTATACACATGACTACTCTCTGTAATATGATGCATGAGCATCATCAAATGAACATAGAAGATTAAAAATATCCTCCTTTCATATTTATATAGGTCAAATTAGGTGTGGTGAAGTCATGGAGGAATTCCTAGTTGGTCTAATTGTTTTAAAATTTCAAATTACAAGTTTTCCCTCATTTTTGCAATTAAAATTCTCAAGCTTGTAATGGTGGAGATCTAGTTTGTTAAGTATGTAAAATTGGTTTAAGAAGGTTGTGTGGACATTTTGAAAAGGGTCATAGGTTATACTAATTCATAAATGATGAAAATTATGTAATGAAGCTATATCGTGGTGTATGGGCATATGAAGAGTCTTGAAAGTTAGTTAGGTTTGCATGTGAGTTGGACTTAAGAGAGATGATTTGATTGAAAGAGTTAGTTAGAGGGATATCTCAAGGAGAATGAGAGAGAGGGAAGACAAGAACAATAAGATAAAGTACTGAAAGGTATGAAGACCCTCTATTTTGTTTGAAGGAACAATGTGATGTTAATAAAGAAAATAACTTTTAAAAGTAAATGTCATGGTTTGATGGCAAAGGTTGAATCTTTATTTCTGTGAGTTTATTCAAAGTATGAAATGTTTTTAATGTTGTTTGCATCATATAATAATATTTAATGTGATTAACTTATTTGGTAAATTCCAATGTGAGAATTTGGTACCTTGTTCTAGTCTTTAAAGAAGTCTCTTGATTGTATAATGATATGACATGACTTTGAAACTTTGGCAATGGAATAATTAGTGAATTTATTGAAGAATTTAAATGTATGAGGATAGTAAATATAGGTTATTGAGAATGTAGAACCATGAAATAAGACCTACTATTCTGGTATTCGGATGAATTATTTAGGAGAGTGGAAACTCTGTGATTCTCAAGTACTTTGTTTTGGTCTTGAAAGAAGTGTTCTCTAATTGTCTTTTAGCATATTTGAGAAATTAATTGTGTAATACATTGAAGAGTGTGTGAATGGATGTATTAAAGTGGTTAATAAATCATAATATAGGTTCCATAATCAATTATATGAAGACAAGTCAAGTTTTGGTGCAAATAACACTATGCATGTTTGAAACCCTTCTTACTCGGGCGAAAGAAGGATAAGAGGAATTTGACAAGTATAAGGACATGTTAGGCATTACTATAAATAAAAACATGTGATAAAACACTATTCATAACTATAAAATAATTTTGAAGCCATGAAATTGAGTTCATTACATTTTATAACCATTTTCAGCTTTTAAGGTTCTCGGGAAACCCTAACGAGGGTTTAAGCTACTTTCTTTGTTTGAAGGTTTTATGTATGGAAGAAAAAAAAATTAGAAAACATATAAGGAGTATGTAATCATATAATAAAAATGTATCAATGTGATCTTTTCACCAAAAGATCTATTTTATTTTACAACCTACTTGGAGAAAGACTGCTATAACTAGGAGACCTAGTTGAAACTAGGAAAGTGAAAAATTGAAGTTCTTTTTGTTAAGTAATGTCTAGACCCAAATATGAAAATCTCAAATGCGTAATAACAAATGGCCATTAGTTTTATTTGGAACCCCATATGTCAAAATTTATGTGCTAAAAACCCTTTGAGTAGGGTTAGTAGAAGTTAACAAGGTAAAAAGGGGGAAAAGGGGATTGAAGAAGAAATTTAAGGAGAGGAGTTATAAAATTTACCCTACACCATAATGATCCAAAAGGTTACTTGAATAAGTTTTTAGTTTTTCTGGGCATGCATGGATCATTCCAACCATGAATCATTGATGAGCATTGCTCTTAAGATCTTATTTAGGATAGTTTGTGAGAACTTGAGAAGATTGATGAATTTTCTTGATGTTTAAGGAGATTGATCACTTGAATAACATTTTTTCGTGTTGTGAAATATGGTGAGAGGTTTGGGAGTGCTATTTGAAGTAAAAATTCCAAAAATTGTTTGGTTTTGGGCAAGTTCACAAGTTGCTAATGAAGGATAATTTTGGAGAAAAAGGTAAAATGGGTTATTTCTTTTGTTGTGAATCATTGTAAGGGTTTATTTTCATTACATGAGGTGTTGAGCCTAGATGAATGGTTAGTGGAGTTAGATTATTCATGAAAAGATCAAGATTGTGCATGTTTGAGTCATTCATGGCTAGGAATCAGGACCCTCTTTGCAGAGCATTAGGTATAGTGGTTGTTTGGTCTTCTTAACTTGTTGAATTCATTGAAAAGTGATATGGTATATGCATAATATTTGTAACAAAACATGATTCTTATTGACAATTAAATATTATTTCTTTATAATAGTAAATTGTGGCTAACAATGAATTATGTGAGTTTGTAAATGACTATTGACAGGTGCAAGTGAAGAGATAAGAGGTATTGGAAGTGAAATTGGATTAGAAGAGTGTGATAAGGGTGAAAGAAGAGTGGAGAGACACCAAAATACCAGGTAAGAATCCTAGGTGAGGTGTGGAACAAAATCAAGGTGAAAGAACTTGCTTGAGAAAAGAAGAAAAGAGGAAAGATGGATAAAGAAGAGTTAGTGAAAGAGTTGGTGAAGTTAATAAGCCACAAGTAGAAAAAAATAAGAGAGAAATAAAAGGTAAAGAAGCCAAGAAGAAGAGAGAAAAGGAAACAAGACAAGAAGAATGGATGGAGTAAGAGTTGAGAGAGTTAATGAAAGATGTGGAAAAGTTTGGAGAGTTGATGATGAAAGAAAACAATGAGGTTGGATATGTGATGAGAAGGAAAGTGAAGTGGCCCATAGAGATAATTTTATGGAAGAAACTATTGGAAGCACACATATGGACTGGGGGGTGAATCAATCTATTAAAATCTTTCAGTAATTTCAATTAAACTTGAACATGCACCATTAACATTCAACCATGCATCAATGAGATCTCAACAATAAGCAACAACCATCCACAATAGCATAATCAATAAGTACACAAGGACACAATATATAAGTGGGAAACCCTCAAGGGAATAAAACCCACTAAAATCCTTTGCTAATATTACTCATAAAAAAGTACTCAAGTGAATATTACACATCACAAGATATTTCTTAGTGAGGCACAAACCCCACAAGGACCACCAACCCCTAAAAACTTGTTGATATCACTCATAACAAGATAATCTTATGAATATGATTCATCATAATATATTTTATTAGAAGATCACTTAAGATATTTTTCCAATAATCCCTTGATGGTGATCACAAAATTGAACTCCAAATTCCTTCAAACACAACTCCTTCTAACTTGCTCAAACTTGGAATTTCATGACCTGATTTGATCTCAAACCCTTACACACAACCTCTATAAATCCCTAGTAATTTTTCACACTCTCTCAGCTTTTTTTTTGATCTTTCACCTCTTACACTCTCTTCAAATAGGTCACACTTTTCCCCATCAAATCACTAGTTCAAAAATGAACCAAAAAAGCACTTTGTATGCTTCTTAACTCAAAAACACAACATAGGTTGGTACTTACCCAAGATCTAGACCACTAAAACTTAAAAATATAATATTAAATTCATAAAATGGACCCATGTAGGTCGTCCATGCACCAAGACAACCAAACAAGCCAAAAATGGCTCAAAACCCCATCACCTAACTCATCAAAGACCTCCAAACTCATCACCATGCTTTTCAAGCCTCTAAAGGCCTCAGACATGTAAAATATGTCATAAAAACATCATCCATGCTCACACATTAACTTGAACCAATCATATTCTTCATAACTCTATCAAGAAGGCTCATTTCCTTCACAAAATATTTGTTTCAGGAGCCAGTCTTCACCTAACATGCTCAATATCACACCATAGAACCTCAAATATGCCATGTAACCACTTATTATAACACTACTAAAATTTATAACACATACATACTTTCTATATTATAACACTACTAAAATTGTATAATATATCCATGCTTTTATACCTTGTGAAACATCCATCAATGCAAACCACACCTAATTTCCTCTTCACCAAACCGAGTTGCCTAGAAAGCAATTTTGAAACTCAAATATTTTTCACCCTTTTTGACACTTTCAAGACCTATAAATGAATTAACTAGGAAAAAATAATCCATAATCACTCTCAATAGATATAAAGCATCGAGAAAATCCAAAACATAAGTCTTTTACCTCCATCTTCTAGAATGAGAAATCATGTCCTAAAAAATAGTGAAATTTTTTTTTCAAAACTGAATTTGTTCACCTATAAAATCACCTCATCAAGAGATAAAAAATACATAATTGTAAATATATCTGAATCTACTTTCCATAAAATCTCACATTTCCTTCCAAATCTAAGTGGAAGGCATTCAACTAGGTCAATCTCTGAAACTACTCAAAATTGTCCTTTACAAGCCCAAAAACTAGTATTCATAAATAGGGCACATTTTCACGTATAGGACCTCAAAAATGACCTAAAAGAATCATGTAAATATACTACAACTCAAAATATGAAATCAATGTCAATTTATTTCATGCCTTCTTAGGAAAACTTTGTCACAAACTGAAAGTCCTTGGAAATTTACATTTTTAAGTTAGGGCCACATACATTCACAAGATTTATCTTACCTTTCTAGAAACCTAGAGGATTATTGTACAATATATAATAATCAAAATTACACAAGGAATTAAAATAGGCTCAGTACACTCAACTTTATCCAAGTCGCTTTGAGCTAGGGTAGGGTTTTAAAGCAACTTATCTTCTTAACGATTTTTCATAAAAAGCACATAATCAAACTACCTCATTATTTTTCAAAAACTTATTATCTCAATGTAAAAACATATTTTAAAACCTTTGGGTCCCATACAAATCATAAATTCACAACAATCATCAAAAGTTGTAATTCAAGCTAGAAAATGTGCTCTCGAGCACCTTGTTTCACAAAAAACACTATAAATTGAAAAAAATTCTTTATGAAACCTAAATATTTTCCCACATCATCATAAAACACCCTACTAACATATCCAATGCTCACCAAGTCATAAATATATTTGAAACTTCATGTCCCATCTCTTTGTATGAATAACCCTAAGGGTTTTACATGTTTTAAGCTAAGTCATAGTAGAAGAAACTCATAACTCATCATGAAATCACTCCAAAATGTCCTGACACACTTTAAACAACATGTATCAAACCATTTCATGTTTTCATGAGCTTACATGGCTCCCAAATTGAATCTCATGCTTTATTTGGCCTTTAAGCACCTATACTAGGTCTATATAAGCACATGTAACTAGATCTTAAACATGTACTTGCACTTTATGTAAATAATGGGAGTTACTCAAAAGAATCATATCATTCTCTACATGCTTATACCATGCTCCTGAAGTCACCAAGAAAATCAAACCATCATGCACCATCACCTAGGTTTACTAGGTCACCTAATTGGGCTTGTTATACCAAGCCATTCTCACCTTGTCGAATCTTTCCATCATGAAATGACCTAAATATCCATTTCAAAACCATGCCTTGCATCCTTTGGCAATTCTACATCATCCTATTTTTCATTAATTATCTTTTACATCAATGAAACACTTATACTCACTCATGCCAATAATATCCCCCTTTATCATTGATGGAAAACTACCTAGTCTTCTTCCCCTTTTTACATTAATGACAAAGTACATACTACACGAACATCATGGTCTTCATACAATTCAATATATTTGGATCCCTTATTGAGTGAAAACAACAATCAAATCCAACATTATCATTCAAATGTATCTTACCTTCTTTAAACTCATTTTTGACCCTTTTCAAAGCATTTGATTACTATTGGAATCCTTGAACAAATGCATACAACTCATCCACACATGTCAAAAAGCATAATCTAGGATTAAGGCATCATCTTACCTTTTTCTTGATCCGTCTCATCTTGATAAGTCACATAAACTTACCTAACTCTTCCATATCCTCCTTTAGGGCTAAGATCCCTAAAATAGACCTTTAGTGCATTTTGGAACAACTTTGGGCATCCATGAAAGCCTATTCAAACATGACATACTTCCTTATAACTCCCCTTGGAACCAAACTATACATATCTAATAGAAAGTACTAAATTAGGATCACATACCTCGCATATAAATCATGGGAGTGGATTAGTCATATTATCACTTCTGAGTCCTCTCTTCAATGTTTTCATCCTCCTTAGCATGATATTGCAACATCTTGAATAAAAAATTTTATTACCTCCAAAATACACCTACAAACCATCATTCACTCTACCTTTCTCTCCTTGACATCTAGAACACCTAATTGAAAACAAATCAAGCTCCCCCTTCCTCTAAAAACATTCTCTAACATGTAACAATCTCCTTTCTCCTTCTTCTTCATCTATTTTGGTACCCTAATGTCATGCAAAATTTATTCATAGAGTAAGAAAACATCCATACACACCCTACAAAATTTCAATTTTCATCTTCTTACACCTTGCACCCACTTTATAAAGTCAAAATCTTACTCCCCGTGTTCTAATAGACTCCTACATACTTGTAGTTCATCATTTATAGTGCACAACTTGTTATGGTTCTTAGTATAAAGAAAATTCATACAAAAGAAATCTCTCACCTATACAAGCTCTGCAAACCAACTTAAATTTTTCTCCTAAGAACCATGAGCCTGCAAGATCCACCTTAGATTTATGAACTATCAAAAATATGTGAGGAAAATCTTACACATAGCCAATATCACGTCATATTTCACTTTGATACTTTTTAATTCTTTATAGAAGTAACCTCAAGAAACAAACCTTAGGATTTGATGTATCTTACCTCTTCATGACCTTTAGAACCATCATCAAGCAAGCAAAGATCCTTACAATCACACTCTCTTCTCATGTTCTTGTTTAAATCACCACTACTGACCTCATTCATTGTACACATATAGAATCTGTAACCATTTTTGTTGATTTGTAGAACATATTTTCACTTCCATAAATTCTCAATCAAACATTATGTAACTACATAACATTATTAAGATGTAACATACCCATAAACTTACAACATTTTTATCACTTAAAATCATAGTCATACCTTATTTCATGATGGTATTATGCAATATTTGTTAACATTTTTGCACCACACCAATATCATTTTACCTCACTAGATCATTTTGACTTTCTTCAATGAACAAGAACAACTTCCCCTTCTTCATCAATCCTATGCAAAACTGTAGCTTGTCACTCTTCACCTTGCACCTTTAAGAAACATGCCATAGATTTAAATATCTCTTACTTTTGCACCAACTTTGTGAATCATTTCTAAGATACAAGTAAGCTTGCATACCACATTTACTTTCCATAATCTTGCTCAATATATTATTATATACCTTAGTGAACCATGCATATGCTTTGACGCAAATTATAACACCTTAAAAACTCAATTTTGACAATAATAGTCTCAATAATGCTTCATTCTTCTATGTACATACTCTATTATGTCTAAACAACTTTGATATATTCAACTTTTGATTCAAGGAATATGACGTAATATTTGATTTATGACATATCTTCATGATGCCTAGGAGTGTCATATCATCATAAGAAAAATATGAACCATCCATCAGATCATGAATCCATTTCTTTTATGTATACACATACTTTAACATGCCTCATGTACCTCCTTGCATCACTTGACTAGATTAGTGATCTTAAGATCAATCGAGTTTCTCAAACCATCTTAGAGAATAATCAACACTTATTTTACACCTAGAACCATCTTTGAACCTCGACACCTTCATACTTTGTTCCTTGAAGTAGAACACACCTTAACATGTGAAGATAAAACAAGAGACTCTTATTTGAGCCATGTTTAAACTTGTTCTCAAAATGTACTTAATAAATCATCAACTTACTCAACCTCTGTCATTTTACATGTACTTCAAGCATTGTGCTTTCGATCAATCAGATTTTTTTGGCCTTTTTTATGTTTTTTTCAAATCCATAGATGACCTTATAACTTATACTTTGGTATGAACAACACTTCAACAATACTTAAAACTATTTTCACCTTAACTTGACATTTACAAGATGAATAAAAATCATACTTCATAGACATTATTTTCAACTACATAGTATTATATAAAAGGAAATATATTGACCTTTTTAGGAACTTAGACTGAAATTAATTAGACCACATTGACTAGATATCACGGGTCACACTCTTTCTCTTCTTGACTCACCCACAATCTTTAAGATTCTTACACTATGGAAACTTTCATGAGACCTCATGACTAGTAGGATTATATATTCCCTTGATACAAATTTAATATTTTAGTACTTCAAAACATACACACTTTTCACAATGATAGTTCATAGATCCATACTCCCGACTTAGAATACTTTTGAAAAAATTCAATTGTACTTCACAAAAATAGACTTATACACAAATTCTTAGATTTAAACCTAACCTCATTAAAATTGATGTAGACCCAAAACACGGTGTTATCAAACCTCTTAAAGGACTAACAAGACTTCATACCCATACCAAGATAATTCAAACTCTCTTGATACTTCACAACTTGACAATCACTCAAAGTAGGACATCATAAACCTTTGATAACTTCTTATTCAGACCAAAACTCTTATTCAACATTGACTACTCAAATGTAGACCTTAGACACGTTTTTAAATACCAAGACAATACTTTAATAGATTCAACCATCATGCTCCTCATCATGATGAATATTGACCCAAATACATGACTATATAACATTAAGGAAACTTCATGACTGAAATCACACACTTTCATTTTTGAACACTTATATAGGACTATAAGACATTCTTTAACACTTTGATAGCATATCTTGACATCTTAAAGGAATTATACAGTAGCATACTTCAACCTAGTCATCCCCCTTCTTCCAATGCTTCATATGGATCAACATTTCTCTAAAAATCCTAATAGAGACATAATACTCCATGATCAATCTAGAAGAGTTACCTAAAGAGGTCCCAAAAATATTAGATACCTAAAACTCACCTTTTCCATCTTGTTTCTGACATGTACCTTGGTTAACTCCTTGATTAAAATTCATATATGTTCTAGGTGGAACCATATTGCTCCTTCTTGGTTCCCATATTATACCTTGTTTGTTGTCATTCCTAGAACCTTGAAAATCTCATTTCTTGCATCCTTGAACCTTGAAATCTCTTTATTTTCCTTGAGTAACCATAGTGAAATTCTCTAGCAACATGACCAACTTCATTACAACTAAAAACACTCCACTTCTACCCATGTAACCTACATTACCAATTATGACTTGAAGGTTCATGTAGACAATATCTAGTATTATGACCTCTCTCATTACAATTGAAACACGTTACATTCTTTGATGATTCAGACCTATTATCTCTCCAAGGATGATCATCTCTATAAAAACTCATACATTCCTTGGCCCTATGTCCAAAACCATTACAAGTGAAATAATAACCATTAAAAGATCTCTCATACCTTGAGACATTTGGTTTCCTAACCAATTTTTCTTCACATTTTCTTTAGTGGAGTTTTCTTTCTTTTCTTCTTTAATACTTGGTCCTTCATTATTATTCTTACCTGAAACCACTATATTTCTATAGGATCTTTTCCTTTGAGGTCATCTTTAAACCCTAAACCTATTTTATCTCTTATTGATTTCGATTACTAAGTAGATTATCAAGGTCCTTGGTACTTTTCTCAAATTTTTGAAATGATTGTTATATAATAAATACATTAGATAACTATCTCTTAAGAAGAGTCACTTCTTCTTCGTTGTATTGAAAATTTAGAGTCATGGAGCTCATTTTGCATCTCTAGTATTCTCATTGTCTCATCTAGATTCTCAGTTACATCCCAATGTTTCTCTTTAAGCTCATGGATTTTTCCTTCATATTATTTGACCCTTGTCTTTATCTTCTTGAAATTTTTCTCATCTTGATTTATCTCTTCTTGTACACACATTACTTTAGTTTCATAATGATTACCTTCTTCTTCAATTTAAGATTGCATATTTTCACCAAACAATGTGGAATTGTCACTCATAGACCTCATGACATCTTTGGTCATGAATAAGACATCATCAACAACCTATTCATTCTTTGATTCAGATTTAGAATCAGATACCTCATCATCAATGATGTTATCCTCATATGAATAACACTCTTATTTTTATATATACTCTTTTTGCTCTTCTTCTGGTAGTGAAACTTCTTGAAACCCTTTTTACCTTTTTCAAACTTGTTAGCCTTATTGTCATGGTATTCATCATGTTCATTCTCATCATGATCTTCCTCCTTATTCTTATAAGGAAATTTTATAGAAAAATTACCTACTTTACCACAATTGAAACATTTAAAAGGAAGCATACCTTTATATTTTCCAGAGCCAACCTTTAATCTTCTAGAAAGTATTGCAAAAATTTATTCATCATCAAACTCAACAGCATATCCATCATTCTTAGCTTTCTTTCCCTTAGAATTCATCTCAAATTTGAAAGTAATCTCCTTATTATTTGGTTTATAATAAAAATATCATTCATAAGTAGTCAAGGTTCCATGTAACTCATCCATAGTCAAAAGCGTCAAATCCTTTACTTCTTCAATGGCAAGAACTTTGGAGTCAAATTTAGTTGTTAGAGATCTCAAAACCTTTTGAACTACAACATATTCCTTTACTTCTTCACCCAATCCTTTCATGGTGTTCACAACCTTGTCAACCCTAAGTAAGTATGCAGAAATAGGATCATCATCACTTATTTTCAACCCTTGAAACTCATTTATGAAGGTTTGAAATTTTTCTATCCTTACCTTGGAATATCCTTCATACATGACTTGAAGTTTCTCCCACATAGATTTTTCTGATTTTAAATGCATCACCTTCATAATTTCAGGTTCATCTAGTCCACACATGATTGCATTCATAGCCATATAATTATTGCTATTGGTCTTCTCGGTACATGTAGAGTAGTTGATGGGGAGTAGGAGGAACTGTAAAACCATCCAACACCGATTGCAAAATATCAAATCATAGTGACATGATATGATTCCTCATCCTTAGAATCCAAAAATCATATTTCACTCCATCAAACAATAGTCTATTGCTAGAATAAGAGCCACTCTATTGAATCACCATTTATGTGCTTCAAAGGATCTCCTTTCAAGTGATCAAACTTCTCCAAAGGAACCTGATCTAATACCAATTGTTGGAATCACAATGGACTAATGGTGGGGTGAACCAGTCCTTGAAAACCTTTAATCAATTTCAATTAAAAATTCACACACCATTAATAATGAGATCTCAACAATAAGCAACAACCATCCACAATAGCATAAACAAGAATAAGTACACAAGGACACAAGATATAAGTAGAAAACCTCAAGGGGAAGAAAACCAAATGAAAATTTTTTTGTTGATATTACTCACAAAAAATTACTCAAGTGAATATTACACATCACAAGATATTTCTTTAGTGAGGCACCAACCCCACAAGGAGCACCAACCCCTAAAACCTTGTTGATATTACTCACAATAAGAGACTCCTATGAATATGAATCATTATAAGATATTTTTATTATAATATCATTGAATACATGCTTCCAATACTTATTTGATGGTGATCAAAAAATTTAGCTCCAAATTCCTTCAAACACAACTCCTTATAACTCACTCAAACTTGGACTTTCATGACCTGATTTGATCACAAACCCTTGCACACAAGATCTATAACTCTCATTATAAATTTTAACACTCTCTCAGCTCTGATTTTATGCTCTTGCACCTCTTACACTCGCTCAACCAGGTCACACTTTTCCCTCTCAAATCACTAGTTTAAAAATGAACCAAAACAAGCACTTTATATGCTTCTTAACTCAAAAACACAACATAGGTTGATCCTTACCCAATATATTAACAAATATAACTTAAAAATATAACATTACATTCATAAAAATTCATAAAATGAACCCATTTAGGTCAGCCATGCACCAAGACAACCAAACAAGCCAAATGGCTCAAAACCCCATCACCTAACTCATCAAATACCTTCCAAACTCATCACAATAATTTTTAAAGCCTAAAAATGCATAAATAATGTAAAATATCTCATAACAACATCATTCATTCTTTCACATAAAACTTCACTAATCATATTCTTCATAACTCTATCAAGAAGGACCATTTCCTTCACAAAACAATTGTTTCTAAGAACCATTCTTTACCTAACATGCTCAATATCACAACATATCACCTCAAATATGCCATGTAAAAAAATCAATTGAAATCAACTGAAATATAGAACATATCCATGTTTTCTATACCTCATGAAACATCAATCAATGTAAACCACACCTACTTTCCTCTTCACTAAATTGAGCTTCCTAGAAAGAAGTTTTGGAAAATTAAATGGTTTTCACCCTTTCTACCACTTTCAATACCTATAAATTACTTCACTATGGAAAAATATCATACCTCTTCACACTCAAATAGATAAAAATAATCAGCAAATCCAAAACATGAGTTTTCTACCTCTATCTTCTAGCATGAGCAATCTTGTCCTGAAAACAATCAAACTTGTTCTTCATAAACTAAGTTGGTTAACCTACCAAATAATCTCATCAAGAGAAAAACCATAAATAATTGGAAATATCTATGAATATAATTTATAAAACATCTTACATTTCCTTTTGAATCCAAGTGGAAGGCGTTCAACCAGTCAATCTATCTATGAATCGCTCAAAATTGTCCTTTACAAGCCCAAAAACTTGTCTTCATAAATAGGGCAAAACTTTTCCCTCTATGACCTCAAAAATGACCTGAAACAATCATGTAAATATACTAAAACTCTAAATCTAAAAATAATTTAAATTTATTCCATGCCTTCTTTGGACAAATTTGTCACAAACAAAAAATCTTTGGAAACTTGCATTTTTAAGTGGGTCCCACATATAGTCACAAGCTCTATCATACATTTTTATAAATATTAAGGAGTCTATACAACCTAAAATAATAAAATTAAAAAAATTAATCAAAATAGGCTTAATACACTCAACTTTATCTAAGTCACTTTGAGCTAGGGTTTAACTAAGGTTTTAAAGTAACTTATATTCTTAACAATTGTTCATAAAAATGAGAAGATAAAACTACCTAATTATTTTTAAAAACCTTATTAGATCAATGGAAAAACATCCTTTAAAACCTATGGGTCCCATACAAATCATACAATTCACAATGAGCATCAGAAGTTGCAATTTGAGCTGGAAAATGCACTCTCAAGCACCCTATTTCACTAAAAACACTATAACTTGCAAAATATTCTTCATGGAATCCTAATTTTTTTCCTAAATCATCATGAAACACCCTAATAATATCCCAATTCTCACCAAGTATAAATGAATCTGAAAATTAATGTCCCATCTCATTTTCATGACTAGCCCTTAGGGTTTTGTATGTTTTAACATAAGTCATAGTAGAAGAACCTCATACCTCATCATGAAATCACTCCAAAATTTCCTAAAACACTTGAGATAACATGTCTCACACCATTTCATGCTTCCGTTATCCCACATGGCTCTCAAATTGAATCTGATGCTTAATTTGGCCTCTAAGCACCTAAACTAGGTCTAGATAAGAACTTGTAATTGGGTCTTCATCATCTACATAAAATATGAGACTCACGTGAGTTCCTAACCACACTCCTATAATTCTCTCAATGCTTCTACCATGATCCTTTATTCACCAATAAAATCAAACCATCATGCACCATTACCTAGGCTATCTAGGTGACCTGATTGGGCTTGTTAGACCAAGCCATTCTCACCTTGTCAACTCTTACCATCATGAAACAACTTGAATCTCCATGTCAACACAATTCCTATCATCCTCTGGCACTTCTCCATCATCCTATTTTTCATTAATGATATTTTACATCAATGAAAACACCTATACTCACTCATGCCAACAAAACATAGATTGCATCTAACATAAACAATCATGAAAAAGGAAAAGAAGTTGAGGCAAGTGGAAAAGCAAGAGAAAGAGGTCATCAAAGAATTGAGTGAAATAAATATCCATAATAAGGTCTTAAAATAGTCAAAACTATGGATATTTGATTTCAAAACGGATTCAGAAATCAAAAGCAGAGAGAGAGAGAGAGAGAGAGAGAGAGAGAGAGAGAGAGAGAGAGAGATGATGACAAGCCAAAGCAAGCAATTAAAAGGACAAGAAAACAAGGACACTAAAAGAAAGAGAAAATAATATTTTTCAAGAATGATGCAATGCACAAGGATACAAAAAATGATATGACAAAGGAAGTAAATAAGGTGGTACATGAAAAGAGAATTGGATGAAGAACTCTTAGAAAACAAGTAGGTACAAGAGGATAAAGAATTGATGCATGTAAGGGATGATAACAAGGTGAGTAAATTTGATTATTTTGTAGATGATATTGATTTATCTTTATGTGAATTCATTTAAATTGTATAATATGACTCCATTAGTGCATTTTAGAAGCATGAGACAAGTAAGATTGAGTGGAATGATGAACAAAATGAAGGAGAAAGATATGATGATCAATATTTCATGGGTGAAGGGATGATCTCTTGCAAGATTTTTTGGATGTAATGGGAAAAAAATAGATGACTGAATCTATAGATGAGGAAATGGTTATTTATTTAGAAAATGGTGAACTAAATGAGGAAACAAAAGGAACAGGTAAAGACCTAGAGCAACTTGATATGGTGGTTTAGACACCAAAATTTTGTATCACCACCCTCCACCTCACGTTCGCTCTCTTTTCCTCATGATCACCCATTTAAATTTTATCTTCCCTCATAAATTAAATTTATCCCATTCATCACCATTTTCCCACCTTTTATCTTATATTATCCACCCTATTATTTCATCCCATTTGTGCTAATTATTATTAATTAGCTCCAATATTCATCTAATTATCTTATTCTCCCTAAATCATTCTTAATCATCCCTAATCCTCATTTAATATATTTATCCTCCCTAAATCCTTAATTTTACTCTTTCTAGGCCATCATTTAATGATTTTACCCATCTATGGAATTTATTTACTCATTTTAACCATCCACCTACCCATTTATCTTCCCTATGCAACCATATCTTGTCTATATCCATCTAAACCCTAATCTCACTTCATATGAGCTCCTTGTCTCAAGCTTATCATCCTCCCACCTTCCAAATGGATGGGTCCCCATAGTCATTGGTGACCCATTTGGGTCACTGTCAACCCTATATAGCTACCCTCACCCCTCCTTGTTTAAGGATGTAATTTTGGAGACTTCCACTTTCTTGTGATCTTTCCTTCATTCTTGAGTGCCTTTACAACTGCCACAACCATCTTGGAGTCTTCTTAGAGATCTTGTGCTTCCATTTTGAATTTTTAGGAGGTATCCACCATCTTTGCATGCATTGCATCATTATTATTATTTTTTCATCCATATAAATCTCTAACATCTTTTACAAGTTTAGTTGTCATAAAGGACTCAACCTTAGTCTTCTTTTTCATGTTCCTTTGTCTACAGTGTCTTTGTTTTAGCCCATCCAACCTTCATCTAAGTATAACTCATCCCTAGTCTCTATTGACCCTATCTAGTCATCATCGACCTGACCTCTATTACATCATTTTCTCTATCATTCAAATCTTCAACCATCTATTTGTTTGTTTCTATATCCACCCAATCTTAGATCCAGTCATTATGTCTCTCTATCAATCCAAATTCATTCTTTCAGCCCCCATTTATCACCGACCCAACCTAGTCATGTCAACCCAATCTATCTTTTCATTATTTACCCTTAGATATCTAATTTTCTTGCATCCTTTCTATTTATCCTTGTCTTAGACTATTATGTAGGTTTCTTTTCATCATTTCAATGCAACACTAGCTCCAGGTCTGCAATCAAAGCTCTTAAATCTATTTTTTTCATCACTATTTCATTCCATTTGCCCGGTCTCTGTAACTAGCACTCTGTAGTCTCAGGTCACCACTCACCTTCGACCCTATCAGGTTTGATTTATTTTTTCATATTTAGATCAGATCTTCTTTTTCTTCTTAGATCTAGCTTTCAGTTACTATTTTATTTTAGATTCTGCATAGATGCTACATCCAATTTATCAAATATTTATTTTATTTATCTTTATGAAATACAAGGGTTGACATCCATCCTATGAATTTATTACTTCTCGAGACTGACTTTGTAAGGAATCCCTCCCATCCTATCTACTAATCCAGTCTTTTTCGTTGATTTATCTTGATTTGTAGGTCATTTATCTCACTATGGAGAAGAATTCATCATTTTCACACATCCACATCATTAGTCCATCGTAAGGTCCATAAACCCTTCATATTCCAAGTTGATTTATTCTCTTTACTACTAATTCACTAATCGAGAAGGAAGAGAAAAATCGGTCAATATGTGGTGAATGTGAGAGATCAAACAATTAGGTAAGAAAAGGAAGATTAGAGCAAGACAAATGATTAAAATGTGTTGTAAAGAGCTATATAGAGATGAAGAACATCATGGAACATGAATAAGAGTATGTTTTTGTTGTTATGATGTTTGTGTGTGTAGGTACAATAGGAGGAAGCTTGTAAATGAAAAAGATGAAGGTGAAACTCAAGAGAGAAAGATGCATGTTTGAATAAAATGCAAGGATAAAGAGTAAAATATGGGATCCATGTGGTCATGAGGCAAGAAAATACAATGGGAGTGAAGAAATAACAACAAGAACATGTAAGGATGATGAAGATTCAACTAAAACATAGATATACAAACAAGATCATGGTTTCTTTTTCTCCACCTTGGGAGTATGATGCAGGAACATCATCAAATGAAAATCAAAGATGAAAAATACCCTCCTTTCATAACATTAAAGGTCAAATTAGGTGTGTTAAATTCATGGATGAAGTCCTAGTTGGTTAAGTTGTTCAAATTTTCAAACTACAAGTTTTCCCTCCTTTTTGCAATGCAAATTCTCAAGCTTGTAAAGGTGTAGCTCTAGTTTGTTAAGTATGTAAAATTGGTCTAAGAAGGTTGTGTGGACATATTGAAAAGGTCATAGGTTATAATAAGTCATAAATGATGAAAATGATGTAATGAAGCTATCTTGTGGTGTATGGGCATATGAAGAGTCTTGAAAGGTAGTTAAGTTTGCATGTGAGTTGTACTTAAGAGAGATAATTCAAGTGAAATATTTAGTTAGAGGGATCTCTTGAGGATAATGAGAGATAAGGTAAAAGAGAAACATTAGAGAAATTAGTGAAAGTTATGAATTTGTTTTGTATGAAGGAGCAAAGTGTGATGTTAATAAAGAAGAAAATTTTTGAAGGTAAATTTCATGGTTTCATGGCAAAGGATGAATATTTGTTTTTGTGAGTTTATTCAAAGCATGAAATGTTTGTTAATTTTTATTAGATCATAGAAAAACCCTACATGTGAATAACTTATTTGGTAAATCCAATGTGAGAAGGTTGTACCCTATTATGGTCTTTAAAGAAGTCTCTTGATTGTATAATGATATGACATGATTGTGAAACTTTGACAATGACATAATTAGTGAATTTATTTAAGGATTTAAATATATGAGGATAATAAATATATGTTATAGAGAATCTAGAACCATGTAAGAAGACCTATTATTCTGGTATTTAGAGGAATTGCTTAGGATAGTGGAAACTCTATGAATCTTATGCACTCTGTGTTGATCTTGAAAGGAAGTGTGTTCTAACTATATTTTATATTATTTGAGCAGTTCATTATGTGATAAATTAAAGAGTGTGTGAATAGATGTCTCAAAGTGGTGAATCAACTGTGATAAAGGTTCCATAATAAATTCCATGAAAACAAGTCAAGTTTTGATGCAAACAACACTATGCATGTTTGAAACCCTTCTTACTCTGGGTAGACAATAAGGATGAGAGCAATTCAAGAAGTCTAAGGAAAAGTTAGGCATTAATGTTAAGAAAAATGCATGTGAAAAAACTATTCAGACCTATAGAATAATTTTGAAGCCATGAAAGTAAGTTCATTGCATTTTATAACCATTTAAATCTTTTCGGGTTCTCAAGAAACCCTAACGAGGGTTTAAGTTGTTTTCTTTATTTAAAGGTCTTATGTATGGAAGAAAAGACAAAAAAACTCTATGAATCATATAAGGAGGATGTAATCATAGAATAACTTGATTTCAAGGTGATATTTGCAGCCACAACTATATTTTCTTTGATAGTCTACTTGGGAAAGGCCGCATAGCTAGGAGACCTAGTTGAAACTAGGAAAGTGAAAGTTTGGAGTTCTTTTTGTTAAGTAAGGTCTAGTGAAATTCAACCCAGATATGAAAAACAAAAATGGGTATCTTAAATGGTTTTCAATTTGATTTGGAACGTCGTATTTCAAAAGTTATGTTGTAAAAACCCTTTGAGTAGGGCTAGTAGAGGTTAACAAGTTAAAATGGGGAAGAGGGGATTGAAGAAGAAATTTAAGGAGAGGAGTTATAAAATTTAACCTACACCATATTTATCCAAAAGGTTACTTGAATTTTTAGTTTGTTCTAGGCATGCATGGATTATTCCAACCATGAATCATCCATGAGCATTGCTCTTAAGAGCTTAGTTGGGAAAATTTATGAGAACTTGATAATATTGATGAATTTTCTTGATTTTTGAGTAGCTTGATCACTTTAATAACATTATTTTGAGTTTTGAAATAGGGTGAGAGGTTTGGGAGTGCTAGTTGAATAAAAAAGAAAAAAGTCCAAAAAGTGTAAGGATAAGTTTGGAGAAAAGGGTAAAATGGGCTATTTATTTTTGTTGTGAATCATTGTAAGGGTTTATTTTCCATTACATGAGGTATTGAGATAGGTTGGATGGTTAGTGGAGTTATATTATTCATGAAAAGGTCAAGATTGTGTATGTTTTAGCCATTCAAGGCTAGGAATCGGGACCCTCTTTATAGAGCATTAGGTATAGAATGGTTGTTTGCTCTTATTAACTTGTTGAGTGCATTAAAAATTAATATGATCTCTACATCATAAGACCTACATAAATTGATCTTCCATTGCCTCTACATCCAATCTCCTACTCTATTTGTGACCTTATATCTATGGCTATTAACGCTACCTCCATGGTCTAAATGAGGGGACCATGAGCTCTAGCTCCTATACTCATCTACCCTTCAAATTTATAGCTTTCCAAATATGTTATGGTGGAATTTGTGAGACTACTATGGGTTTAGGTAGCCTAACCTCATTTGGAACTCTATCTACCTGAGTGACACTCAACCCACCATAGATAATGTCTTGTAATCTCCTTGATCTCTTATGTGATAACTTTTTGATCCATGATGGCCACTTATCCATTGTTATCTATCTTGAAGATTATAAGAATCATGTACTAGTTTTAACCATATTGTTATTCCCTAGTTATACTTGGTGTCATGTTTTAAGGCATTATGACACACTACTATAGAAAACAACAATATTACTCTATATAACCTATAAAACAAGATGCATGTCACAAACATCCATATAATCCCCTTTTAGATATCCAAAATGGAAGAAATATAAAATTCCATTTATCCCTCACCTGAAAGTGTTTGATGTAATCACCTAAAATCTAATAAACATATATAGTAGATCTTCATTCGATGGGATGTGATACATATGAATAATACCAACAAACCATACTACAACCAATTGTGTTATATCCTCATCTAAAAACTATCTAAAAAATTAAGGAACCATGAGATATCCATTTTTTTCATATCTAGACCTATCTTTGAACCTTTGAAACATACAAGTAATTATCACCCATTAGTCTTAAAAAGAAAAAGAAAATGATTAAATAATCATAACATAAAAACTAATTAGAATCCTCCCATTCCTTTCCGTAATCCATGCAACATAATTACATTGGCCCTATAGAAAAACCAAACTAATCTTATTGCACAATCCATGTTAACTAGATGATATTATCCATGTAAGTCATTCTTAACCCACCCAATGACATTGACCTTTTCAAAAACATGGACTAGTTATGTTATGGGTAAAAATACATTTCCCTTACAATATATGTTGATCTATAATGGCCAATGGAATTATGTAGATGGCTTCATATCCTTTAGATGGCTTCATATCCTTTTTCATTATAAAATTAAAAACATACCCTAATGACCTCTTAATATAAAACTCTTTGAAACCACCTAGATTTTATTAACACATGCATTTCAAAAACTCTTAGGAAATTTCCAATACCCATATTTTCCATGGAACTTAATTTTTACTTTACACCTAACTAAAATTTCCCAATTCAAATACAAAACCTACATGTCTATCCATTATGGTATACCCTCCTCTACCTCCACCTTGTCTACTAATATTGTCTCCTTGTATTCTTGCCATGGTATCTTATTTCATCTAAATCCAATAACCCAAATCTCTATAACCATAAAATATACAAGCACAAAAAAAAAAAAAATAGATTGAATTACTATTTATAAATGTTCAACCAAAAATTGAAACCTTTTCATGCAACATCCACATTTCATCAAATTTTGATGTCTTCAAAATCATAACTCCAACTTCCATTTTGGGTGAAGTTTCATAACCCTATTATTAAAATAAATATAATGATATAATGCAGTTATTTTCCTACAAAGTTTTGAAAATTGCCTATATTTATGACTTATGATCCTTACCTACTTTTTCATGTTCATGCCTCATATCATATTCTCTCCCTATTTTTCTTGCATTTGGGCCTTCTCATTAGTTCCTCCCATTGAATTTCCTTATACATTATTCTTATATCACTTTTATTTCATCTTACTCCTATTTTACTATCTCCCTTCTCATTTGTCAATCCTATCATCCTTCCATGATCTCCCCTTAGCTTAGGGTTTATTTCTTATTTATCTAATATATCTTCTAATTTTTCTTTTTCAGTTTTGTAATACTTAGTTCACTCAACATCCATTTCTATATTATAGTGGTTCACTATGTGAACAAACTCATGAGAAGGTAAGTATGAGGAAATATGTTTTATTCGAGTTCATGATTTTATCACTAATGTTACTCATTCACTTCAATCATTTTTATTTTGGTATTGCCTTTTATTTTTTAAAAGACCATCTCATGTACACTTTTTGTGACATGAGATTATCTTTGGTAGGACCATATGTATATACCTTTTTTTCACTCTGACTTAGTTTATATCTTTAGAGGTACTATTGGAACTTTGAATGCCCCAAAGTGATGTCTTCATGGTTATTACTAGTAGTGGTGATAACTATAAAACATTGTATGGGATGGTTAGTGGTGGTACTTGTGAGATAGATTTGATTTTCAGTCAATGTAATGCTACTTTATCCATTATACATGTATCAATCATATTTTAAGCCTCTTTATGATACCATCTTGTTATCCTCTTACACTCACCTCAATATCTACTTATAGAACATTTATACCATATCACTTTTCATCATATCTAAAGTAATACTTTATCTTCTGATACCTCCTTATAGGAACACATGAAGTAACCTTACTAAAGATGATGGGATCAAACATGGTTAATACTATCTAGATTTATTTTTGACAATTATTTTCATTGACCATGGTCAATTCCATTGACTAGAGGGAATTGTAATGACTAATCATTCCCCTATGTATAATCATATTGTAAGTGCATTTCTCATGACATCATTATAAATAATTCATTTATCTTATGTTTAAGAATATTATCTTAAAGGTATTGAAGTTACTCTTTCTCTCATCTTTTAGAATATTTTCTTGGAGCATTGGGTCCTTAGGATTCCTCAATAATAGGATCTACATTAATTATGGTATACCCATCCTTTGGAGTCTCCAAAAGTGTCTTTCATTCGTATTCTTCTATCCACTAATTTTCCCCATATAACTCTCTCATAATGCATTCATAACCCTCAAAGGAAAATTAATATTCAATGGTTTTTACATGAAGGTAAATATCTATAAAGTATCATTTCCTTTATGTTATTTCATATTTGACTAATTATTTGATCCATCGTGTATAGATAAGAGTACATATTACATTATTAGTTCATTGTGTTATATTATCTATCGGTCCTTTACTTAAAATATTTCTTTTGGACTCTACAACTTATCAACAACATTGTTTACAACCCTATAATAATCCATGTTTAAAATCATATACTATTAATCTACAATTATGATTTAGTAAGATTCCACCCCTTATCCTAAAAAGGATTTGGAAACCCCTTATTAATTTTATCTATATTTCACTTTATCACTTTTACGACCACCATGTATGTGGTCTTAGAATATTCTCCTTATTAACTTTATCTATATTATAAAGAAGACCACATACGAGATGGTTGTAAAGTGAAAAAAGGGAATATATATTTGGGTTAGAAAAAGGAAAATTAGTGATATTATAATTATCCTTTTTTATCTACCTTTCCATGTCCTTTTTTTATTTATACATTCAAATTCCAAAACTATAGAGTATATTGGTATCATTCTTTATATTCATGTTTTATAAGTGTTGGTTGGTTTAAATTTCCCCCAAATTATCTTAAGGTCACATGCTCCTAATTTTCAATCTATCAATGGAATTTTTTTAGAACCATAGCCTACACCTTGTAAATTTTATTAAAATCCAAAATCTTAAAATGAGAGTGAGTATACCAATCATTTGTTGGAATTTGTGTCATAAATTAATTTATAATACCTATGCACTAGGGGTATACATCTTGTAATTCATGTGGAATAATCATATAATTCATGAGGGGATCAAATTAGTTCTCATATTTTTGGTTGAAAATTAGATACCTAAATTCTAAGGATTTTTTCCCCTTCTTTTTCAAAGTAGGCTTTGGATAGATTGATAGAAAAATGTGATGCTAATAAAGCATCGATAAACTTCCTAATATTCTAAGAGCCATTATCTCACACTATCATGGATATTTTCTTCCTAACCATCTACAACATTGAGTGATGTAGCCATCCTCAAAAATAATTTTTTTTCCTTGCATGCTCTCTAATAGTCAACACATAGACTTTGATCACTTGTTGTCCTTAAGAAAAATCAAGGAAGATTTAAAAAAATCATTTCTGATAAATCACCTAACATTTATGGCCCTAAATTACACAATATTTACTTATAGGTAGTCCAAACTAACTCTCTTGAAAAAATGATCAACCAAAACAATATTGAGTTCATACTATATAACCCTAAATTAAATTTCTAGGTCAATTTAATTAGGTGTAGGATATATTATATTTGATTACTGATCTAACAAGGATGATACAATATAAACACTAAATCAGATTTGTAACTCATATCAGATAATAAAGATTGATATACACCACTTAACCTAACATGTAATTGAAAGTATAAAATGGAGGTATAGAGGTACTTAACTTGCCACAACCAATTTTTGGAAATATCTAGGACTTTGCACTAGAGAAAATGGGAGAATTGAACTGGGAAATGTCATGCCCATAATTTTCACACTCAAATACAAAAACAAAAATACTGGAATAATTTTTTTATAAAACCCCATTTACTATAACTATAATAGTCACCTATACAAATATAGGTCTCCCATACACAACAAGTTTCAAAATTTACATTTTTAACAACATATAACTAAATATTTTACATTCACATATATTGCATTTCATAATCAAGAGATGTTGTGGTTTGTGTAAGCACTATTACAATTGTTAGGGCCCACAACTCATATTTCCTTTTAGTTAAATTTAATCATTTAACATCATTATTTAAACCACATTTTTACATGTATGAAGCATTTTCTCATGCCTCAAGGTTGCAATTTTCTCATTTAATAAAATGTTTGATCACCAATGATGATCTCCTTATTTTCATTTGTCTTAAGATAATTTTAGGAATTTTAGTCATTTTGGCATCATTCAAGGGGTATGCAATATTTATAACAATCATTCCAAATATTTCATCTCATTTAATCTTGTTTTTATTACTTTACATTGATTGCTTTAGTCTTATATTAGCATCATTTTTTTCACGATTATGATTCATATAACACTAGCTTTTCACATAGGAATTCTAGACTCAAGGAGTGTGATCTCACACAAAACAATTTGGTTCATTGTTCTTAGGAAACTCAAGTATTAAATGCATATTACAAGTGAGACATTTAATACAACTTTATGCATTCAAATTCCTTTTAAGGAACTATTTCGATTGTTGGGTAAACATAAATAAAAGTTTCTTTATCATCAACCTCATAAGATATCCCATGATCTATTAATTTCATTAGCACTCAAGGGGGTCTACACCCTACTATAATACAATACTAGAGTAATCAAATATCCTTATCTCATAAAAACTTCAAGAAAACCGAGGTATTCCAATACTACTTTCCAAGGTAAAACTTTTATCTATGAGGGATTAATGATTTCAAAGACAAGATTTTAATGTGTATGTAAACTAGCACATAGAATTCCACTTGCATCATTTATATCTCTCAACGAGACCATTCATAGGTGAAAACACTCCAAACTATCTTCACAAGGATTTGGCTACCCACTAGGGTACCAAGGACAATTATTCACATGAGGAATAAAATTATCCATGATGTGATTAGACCTATGACACCTAAAAATGTTGGTCTTACTCACTCAAGTATGATATGGTACACATAGTATATCCATTGTCTCACACAAAATACTCAAGTTAAGAAATGGTATTTTGTAAGATTTGTCTTAGGTGTAGGACAAGAAGACAACTTGTGAGTTTAAAGTATTTTCTTAGGATATTAGGATTTTACAAAATTGGATGTGACTCAATTGAGATGGAAGGTATGACAAATTTTAAGAATGCATTTCATTTGATAGTTTAAGTATGATAATTTTTCTACCAAACATTATGAGTTTTATGAAGGAACTAAAATAATTACATGGTAAATGATTGTTTTAAACATCTAAACCATAAGTACAACATTTAAATCCAAATGGGCATGAAAACCACAAAGTAACATTACACTTTTTACCAATTTACATTGTCAATTATCTTCTTTATTAATCAAGTTAACATGGTTTCTACATAGTTGGTCCTACATTCATTAGGTGTCACTCCTATTGGTGTTGAAAATTTAATTTAAAACATAAATAGATACAAGTTAAATAGTTTTCTATGCACAATTCTTAAAAATAGGAGTTCAAGAAAAAATGGTTTTTATCAAACTAATTTGTATATTGCATTCTCTCTAAATAAATTTCACTTAATATTTGCATTCAATGTCACTGTACAACATTTCAATGCCATCTCATTAATTACAACATAATGCACTTTTAATCCTTATTTTCTGGAGTACCTGCAACCAACCCATGGTCATTCCTAAGACTAGTATAGAAAACCCTTACACTCAAGCATAAAATGACGCATACATCATTTCAAGTGATCCACACAAAAGAGTAGACAAAGATAGAGATAGAGATAGAGATAGAGATAGAGATCATTTCCTCACACATTCACACTTCCACCTTCATTTGCATTTTTCTTTTCTAGAGAGAGTAAGGAAGAGAGAGAAGAATAGGAGACATTTTATTTTCTATTCACAATATCATAACCATTTGCATTTATCCATTTTCATTGCAAATCCATACATTTTCATATTTAACATTTTCCAGCTAACAACAATTTTATAGATATTTATAGAGAGAGAAGATGGAGGAGAGAGAAAACATCATAAATTTTAAAAAACCATTCAACAATGTAATTGATTAAATCATACTCTACAAAACATTGTAATGAAATATAAATGGTTCGTAGGTAGTTAATAGTCGAATGGGAGCCTCAGAAATATTTTCTAGCTAAAGTTGCAAGTTTGTGAAAATTAACCAAAATAGCTAAAGTTCTTATAATCTGGGTCCTGAAAAACACTCATTTTGAGTTCAAGCACAATTTTTTTAATTCTTACTTACTCCCCTATATACAAAGAACTCATCAGATTTAAAGAAAGTCAATTACAAAAAATAGGGATCAAATTACAAAGGCAACTTCGGGGATGACTATTGTAAATGTGTCAAAAACTCTTGTCACACATCAATCAATGGCCCCCAAAACCCACTTGTAAAACTAACTTGTGAAAGCATTTTCACATAAGCTGGGATTTGGTTTAAATTCTCCTATTGGAGGTATAAAGGTAGGTGGAGGTGGTTTTCAACTTCACTCAAACAAAGTATCAATAGTAAGCCAAAACCAATCTCATTTTCTTAAAACGAGAATGCCACTACAAGTGGCTACAATGTCAAAAGGGATTCGAAACATGTCTTAGTAAGGCATCAAAATTAATTCTTCCTATTTTTTAGGGCCTTCATAATGTCACGGGTTGATATGGATCATGATAGAGGGTTTAATTTGTAGAACAACTTGGTCTGGTGCTCTATGCGCACAAATTTTTGAGGTCAAACTTTTAAGTTTTGAAAATTTATGGGTAGGGTAAAATTTTATCACTCATTCCATCTGCATTTTCTACTTTTCTAAAAATTTAAAGAAAAAAATGAAATGATAAAGTGTGTAATTTAATGTAAGAGGAAGGTAAATCCATATCTATTTTGTGCATTCTATGTGCTTTTAAAACACCTCATAAACACATCCACATAGTTACGCAAGTTTTATTGGGACTTGATTTAAAATTTATAGTTCCTTTAAGATATCCAAAACTACCTATATTTTAAATGAAGTAAAAATCTAAACAACAATAACACGTTAGACCTGGTAAATTTGATGATAAATTTTAGATATTCCTCAAGACACGGCTAGCATAGCCAAGACTACCAGTTGCATTTTCTGGAAGGTTCCAAGGATATTCTAGAAAATCCATTTTTTGCATTGCCAAAAAAAATTATATCCATGAGGAACATCTCTTTGAGAATTTTTTTAGTAAACCCATGCTATGCAATTCCTACATCCATTACAGTACACAAATCAAAATAATCTTGATGGGTATCCAAAGCGTGCAACCAACATGTTAGGAGGGGAAAATAACCAATAGTTGTGGAGTTTATAAATGAACCCCTCCCACACCCTATTCAAAATTATGGACTTGAAACCCATGTCTCTTGGAAATGCAGGTCTCTAACTCTTATGGTTTGAGGAAATTGAGCACCTCCCTCCTCTACTAGTTGGTTGCATCTCCATACTGTATCATCCCATAAAATGATTAAGATTCAAAATGGATAACATTTACATTCACAACGACATTTTCCCACTAAATGTATATTATGGGTAGGTCCCACTCCAATCGCCTATCACTCACAATTATTTTTCTCCTTCTTGGAATAGATAGCCTCCTCCTTTATAAAGTGATGATAGGATCTACTTTGAACCACACCTCTCTTATTTGCTAATACTCTTCCTTGAAATTCAAAGCATCCTAAACCAAGGTATGGTAGGTAAGCCATATAGTGCCAAGGAGATAATGTATTTTCACATCTAACACCTATAAACCATTTCATCACCTATGCTCATTCAATTCCCTCTAAAAGCTCCAACACATTCAATGGGATGCATTTCCAATAACCAAAGTTTATTATAGATATAGATATATATATATATATATATATATATATAAAGTATCATCATGAATTATTTTAAATTGTTCATTATTATTATTGGAGATCCAAATCTAAAAAGATTCACATGTGAAACCACATAGGTTTATGAGGTGTAAATTTGGTCTAAACTCATGTTTATTAAGATCTTTGAATTTTTCCATTTGATATGGAGGAATAGTTGGTGGCTAACGAGGGGCACTACATCTCCCTCACCTTATAATATCATTGTCCTCTATGCAAACAATGCCAAGGAAACTATAAGAATACATGAGTCTAGAGGACTTAACATCAACCTATAAAAATTAGCAAAAAAATATTTCGGTAGCTAAAGCGCATCCACAAGGGAACAAACACGTTTTGATTTTTCTCAATTTATTTAATGTTTTTGAAGATTGGTAGTTCTCTCAAATACCATGGTGAATCCAATTTAAATTTCATAATCATGTCTAACAATGTGAGACATCACAAGTTCATCCAAGACCTATAACCATGTATAAACTTTTTCCATTTATCACATTTTCACATTTGATTCAACAATCATAACATGACCAAATTCATATTACACCCCTTAGACACATTTTCTCAATTTTACCTCAAAAAAATACCACCAACCCAATAATGGGAAGAAAATTATAGTTCAACATCATAGAACCCAATACTCATGCCCCTATCCTTGAAAATATACACACCACATGAATAACATAACAACAATGCATTACAAAATTACATATGTAATAGGTTTTCATGTGAATCAAATAATGAATGTATCACACAATCCCATGATAAGATCAAGGTATCACATAGAATAAATGAGGAGCATCAAGCCTCACCATCACGATACATAATAAAAGGACTCACATGAGTGACTCATCAACCAACATATGCACCACAATTTGGCATATCAACATCAATAAATTCTTAATAGGATCTATGATCCAAGCAATATCAAGTAATAATGTCTCCCACAATGTCAATCATGAACCACTACCTCCCAAAATCATGAATAAAAATCCATCGTCATCCAAAAAAGTAACCAAATATTGTAAATCAACAAGTTTTCATTTCTTAAGCACATAGTTGAGAGGATCTCAAGGTTAGAAGGGGTTTTCAAGGATTTTTCTGTAACATAATGGATACTAATGTGATGTTTTAGATAAAATGTCAAGTTCTAGGTTCACTCATCCACTAGTTTTCATGTTTTCAATTGGTTGAAGGGTTGGAGGTGATAATTTAATTTGTACATGTGGTGATACATAAAGGAGTGAAATGACATATACAAGAGATAAAATGCAAAGAGTAATATATATATATATATATATATATATATATATATATATATATATTATGATCCTCATGTGTGGATTTCACTAACACCTTGAGGTTTTGGTGTAAGGATTCATTACATTTGGTATCAGAGTGACCACTTGTGTTTGAATCCCACTTGGTTGGTTACACCTTGTAGTCAGGGCTCGTGGGGTGCCTAAATGTCAATGAAACGAGGCTGTACATATGGGAGTACGGGCACAAACCCAGCTTGAGGTTAGGCTCTATGGAAGTGTGGTGGGATGTTATGATCCTCAAGTGTAGATTTCACTAATGCCGCAAGGTTTTGGTGTAATGGTTCTTGACAATACATTTATTTTCCTTTGTTTTATCATGACAAGAATATTTTTAACATAAGAATTGATTAATGGTTTTCAAGTATAGGAGGTTATTTTCATCTTGCAAGACATGGTAAGAATGATTTGCTACAAGACATTTTCTTTAAGGATTTTTATACACAAATTCATTTTCATACCTTTTCTCATGGTGGGTATGGTCCAATATGAATTTTTACAAGTTATGTCATGTTTCAAAATACAAATATATCCACTTGATATGCAATAATGTCATATGATAATATGTCACAAAGGGAACATTTATATTTTTACACAATGTAAACATAGTCTCAAGATATGAATAAGGATGTTGCGGATAATAACTTATTGTGATGTTGTTTAGACACTGATTGATATATGTTGAATACTTAGTTTAGCCGCATATTTGGATTATATGGATGTATGTCGTTTATATTTATTTCTATGGCTGACTCATGGTAAATTGTGTGTAATTGTGCATGTTTTAGCATTTATGATTCCATGATTATGTTATGATATCATAGATTTCATTGATCACTTATTGAGTAGTTGATTTATAATGTATCGGACAGTGCGTTTAATGTGTGTAATGAGTGTGCAGTGACAAGAGCGTGGGTTTCGTGGCAGCTACACAAATTGTGCACAAGCAGCCCACAGGGTTGAGCCCTAACTATGCTAGTTGTATGAGGCCTTAGTATTATATTTCATCATTTTGGGCACCATGAGTGACCCTCAATTGTACCGTAGTATGTCATGTAAAATTAGTCTTGTTTAGGATGTTTTATTTTGTTAAGTAAACTTGGTTTGGGGACTTAATGGTCCCCACTTGAATTAAGTTTGGTATTTGGGTAATTGTGTATTAATTAGAGAGGATTAGGGTCACATGTGAACCCTTGGGTGGCCCCCTGCATCCTCTACTATTGTGCCAAAATGTTCCAAACTCGAAATTGAGTTATTTATGGCATTTTAAGTGACCCCTTTTAGTTTTGGGAGTTCACTTAGCATGAAAATAAGCCCTTGGACCCTACCTATTAGGTAGGGGATTAATTTCAAGGCATAGAGGGATTTTCCCTCCCATTTTTCCTCTCTTTGGTCATCATCCATGTAAGATGGATTGGTATGTGTGTTTATTAAAAGTTGCACTAGTTTTTTTGTTTTTCATTTTGGGCAATTTGGGAGAAGAGTTTTAAAAGTTAGTTTATCTTTTCTCCCTTTTATTTTGATAATATTTGACTTGGAGGGAAAGAGGGGTGACAAATGTCACCCCCTCATTGGTGAGGAATGTTTTTGACTTCTCTTCAAATTCTCCCTCATGGGGAAGAAGAGCATGTAGGTTCGTCACTCCCTCATATGGTTTGAGGTATGATGGTTTAACCCCTTCCCCATTCTTGGAGAGGAAACCAATGGGTTTGAAAATTCTCCAAGAAGGATTTTGGTGAATGGGTGGAGAAATAAGGAGGGTTTGATGATTGGAGGAATTTGAAGATTCTTGGTTGTGTGCTTAATGTCATCACCAATCCGGCACTATGATATTCTTCACCGGGGTGATTATTTACTAATGATGTAACTGAAACAAAACAACAACCGAACACAAGAATACCATCGACTATGATAAGACGGAATGATGACAAATCTGAAATATCAAAGTAAATTATAATATTAACATGAAATTGTTACAATCTCACCCATGAGGTACTTCAACAAGACTATATGGGAGAAACTTTACAATTACACCTCTCGATGGCTTCTTCAACACACCTTTAACTCGATGGCTTCCTTTCGCACACTTCCTACAATATTTCTCACTACTTCTTTCTATGCTAAATGAGGGGGTGGCTCTCTATTTATAGAACTTCCAGCTTATCCATCTTATCTCTAAGATAGGATAAGAAATCCACTCTGACGAATCATATTCCATACCTTAACTCTTATCTGTACATGTAAGCTTATCTCTTAAGATAAGATAAACCTTATCATTTTACATGGGTTCCACATTTTTAGACTTTTTACAAATAAAATACACAAAATATTTATGACCTCACTCCTTGTCCTTATTACCAATATAATATTTCTAATTCCTAATCATGTAGACCCTACTTCTCTAATTACCCAAACTTTGACATTTTAACATTACCGGACCACTTACGACAAATATTTACTTTTTACAACATTCCTATTGTACTTTTTGATCTACCGTACTCCACATTTATTGGCGACACTGCATCGACGCGCTGCGTTATCTTCTATCAGACGCTACTACTAATTATACTTAACAACATCCTATTCCTAATACATACATTAATGAAATAGAAATTATGGAGGAAAATTTTAGTGTCGACATCTTCCCCTTCCTAGCTTCTACTCCGTCCCTGAGTAGACTATTATTCGGGTGCTTGGAAAATCTTCAACTTGTCGTGGTTGACCCATTTCGTAATGGGAGTGCCATCCAATTCCTCCAATCAGACGTACCATTTTCATGCACAAACTGCTATTTTGTAGGGCCCCATCCATTTTGGAAGAAATTTTTCTCTGTCTTCTTTTTTTTGTATCCGAATCATATACTAGAACCAAGTCATTCACATGAAATGGAGACCACCGGATCTTTTGATCAAAGTATTCCTTCGCTTCATTTTCTTCTTATGGCTTGTATCCTTTTGCTATTTCCTCATTTCTCTCTAGCAAATGAAGATGTACCAACCTTTCTTTTTATCAATCACTTTCATCCATCCTTTCATTTTTCATAACTCTCACAAAGGGGAATATCAAACTCAATAGAAGAATCGGATCAATGCCATAGGCCAACCGAAATGGGGAGTATCTGTTGCTGACTTTGATGTTGCCCTATATGCCCACAATGCTGCATGAATCCTTTTATCCCATTTATGTACCGCAAGGCTGCATCTTTTGCTAGAATTTGACACAACACAAAATTTGTTCGCTCCACCCGCCCATTTGTGCTTGGCTTGTATGTTGTTGCCTTCCTGTGCTTAATAGAAAACTTATTGACTAGGGCTTCTACCACCTCATTAATGAAGTGGCTTCCTTGATCTGTTACAATTTCTAATGGACAACCAAACTCGTGACAATGCGTTCATATATGAACCTTGCCACTTCATCCATGGAAGTTGTTTTCAATGGCCTAGCTTCAACCCACTTGGTTAAATAATCTGTGGCAACTACAATATACTTATTTTGGCGTGATGTAGTTGGAAGTGGACCTACAATGTCTATTCCCCACTTTTCAAAGGGACCAAGTGGAAGAATAGGACATAATGGAGCTGATGAAGTCTTCTTACGGTTACCATGTGTTTGACAAATATCACATGTCTTACAATAATTATAACAATCTTTAAAAAGAGTGGGCCAGTGATAACCTGCATCCAAGATCCTTCTTGCTGTAAGTTGTCCAGAGAAGTGCCCTCCACATGTACCATTGTGGAATTCTTCTAGCAGCTCCTTTCCTTGATCACGTCCAACCGCCTCTTCAGACGGCTCCATCGTGTCCTATTCGAAATAATGCTCCATGCAGAATAGAATATGGACGACTGGCTTGAGTAATCTTTCTCTTAGTCTTTGCATTGGCACCATCAGGAAACTTGAATTCATTCAGATAATTCCAAATATCTATGTATTCACTAGGGATTGTGTCAAGGGAGAACAATGCTGCATCGGGAAAATCATCATCATCACAAGATGATCCTAAACCATCATAGGCTCGAGAGAGTGCATCTGCATTGACATGCTTCTTTCCTGGCCTATCTATAATATCAAATTCAAATTCTTGTAGCAAAATTATCCATCTTGCTATCCTCCCTGATGGGTTAGGCTTATTGACAATATATTTTAGAGCTTGATGATCTGTTACAACTATAAATTTCTGCCCTAGCAAGTAATTTCTAAACTTCTTTACAGCAAAAATGATAGCCAGAGCCTCTTTTTCAGTTACAGTATAGTTTACCTCAGCACTGCTCATTTGTCTGCTCCCAAAGTAAATTGGATGTTCATTCCCATTTTCATCCTTTTGGCTCAAAGTACTACCTAGTGCTGCATCTGAGGCATCGTTGTACACAATGAATGGCTTGCTCCAACTGGATTCTTCAAAATAGGTGAAGACACTGTGGCTTCCTTCAGCTTGTCCAAAAGCTTCATGCGCCTTATTTCTCGGTTCATAAGTAACATCCTTCTTCAAGAATCGGGTTAGTGGTCAGGCAATCTTTGAGAAATTCTTGATGAACCTTCTATAGTAACCCACATGGCCTAAAAATGATCTCAACTTACTTCTATTCATAGGAAATGGTAAATCTTTGATTTTTGAAACTTTATCAGATCAAGCACCAATACCATCTCTGGATACAACATGCCCTAACAAAATGCCTTTAGAACATCCAAAGACACACTTCAGTAGGGTTTAGTGAGGCTTGTGCTTCATCTAACCTTTGAAATGTTGTCTCCATCTCAAAAGTGCAGTGGTCCAACTTGCTCCCATAGATGCAAAAATCATCCGTAAATACTCTGATGAAGGTCCCAATGTAGGGTTCGAACACCCTATTCATCAAACGCTGGAATGTTGTTGGAGCATTACACAACCCAAAAGGCATAACTCTATAAGCAAACGTTCCCCAAGGAGTGGTGAACGTGGTCTTCAGCTGATCTTTTTCGCTATACGAACTTGGTCAGAGCCGCTATATCCATCAAAGAAACTATAACACTCCTCGCCGCCTACTTGGCCCAAGATCTGATCTGAAAATGGAAGAGGGTAATGATCCTTCTTTGTTGCCTTATTGAGCTTCCTGTAATCAACACAAATGCGTAGCTTCCCATTCTTTTTTATTGAGATCACAATGGGAGAAACCCATTCTAAATTCTCCACAAAGCAAATATGAATCCTGCATCAAGCAACTTATCTATTTCTTCTTTTATAGCCTTGGAAAAATTAGGATTCATTCTATATGGCATTTGCTTTATGGGCTTAAGCACCATCTACCACTCAATACAATGTTCTACCCAACTTACTTGACGGAGTTCCTTGTAATCAAAAGTGAATAGGTGTATGTACCTTCAAAGAGCCGGAGGTAGGATTCCTTCTCACTCTCCATCACAAAGATCACCAATCTTTATTTGTTGGAGACGATCATCAACTTCTTCTTAGATAATTTTATGGGGTCATGAGTTGGTGTGATGGAAGGATATCCATGACCGAAACATCCACCTCACTTTCTTCATCTTCATGTCCACTTCACCGGTACTAGAGTAATAAGAGGATGTCCAATCATCGCTTTCATCACTTGAATCCACTGTGTTCTCGCTTTTTATGATGTCGAGGATCACATTTATCTTCACCCTCTCTCTACCACGTCCAAGTGTCATGAAACCTTCATTCCAAAGAGTTTCTTGCATGAACTCTCCTTAGCCATGGTCTTCCCAAAGAAAGATTGGGTACGCAATAGTACCATTTTTCATCACCCGAAAGTCTACCACACATACAACACCCATAATGATATTGCCACATTTGAAACTACACCTTCTCGGTTTAGTTTTTCCTTTATTTAATGACCTTAACATAAGTGTCAAGGGTGATCAATTTTTAAACCCAACATATTCATTACAGACTGGTCATTACATTAATCGCAGCACCTCCATCAACTAAGACATCATGAATTGAAATACCATTACATAATACCTCACTTGTGGAGCATAGGGATCTCGCCTCGCCTCCAAAACAGGGACCTCAACCTCCTTCCTTCTTCGAGCATTGAGTCCACCTCGCAACTCCCGCCTCTTCTCGAAGACATAGCCAAGAGTTGACCATATGTAATATTTGCAGCCTTTTGGACAGATCTTCCAAGATGGAGTATGGTCCTTGCCCCGTGAAATCGTAAAATCCCGCACACCCAACTTTCTTCTCCTATGTTTCTTACTAGTTTCTTCTTTCATCTTCTTAGGATCATTTCCATCTTGATTATCTTTTTCTTTCTTTCTTTTTGTTACAAACACATCTACTTCATTATTTCTACTCTTATCTACTACATCAAAAGAATTCACAGTGCTTTTCCTTTATCATTATCTCCTTTACTGATGTAGAAGCTCTATCTGGACAATTATACTTATAATGACCCTTTTATAACAACCATAACAAACAACTTCAGAAATATTTCTTTTGGACCTCTATCTCCTCCCCGAGAACTAAATTCCTTTCCTCAAGAAGATTAATAGTTAATCGCCCATCTTCCTAAGCAGATCTTCATACTCAGAGATGTACTAGGAGAAATATTTGTGCTCACCGGGAGTGGTCAGGATTCTGACCAAAGGTGCTGGTGTAGGCTCTACTTTAACAACAATTTCTTTGGGCTCCTCTTCCATGCTTTCTTCTTGCCTTCTTGCAATCTCCTTTGCTTGTTCAATGGTAGCTGGGCGGTCATACTTCACTCGTTGTCTGATCTCTGGCTTCATCCCAAGAATGAAGTGCTTACAGAGGAGATTATCCACGCCATTCATCAACCCATCCGCTAGTCCTTCCTTCCGGATCTGGGCATCGAGCTTCCTCCTTAGCTCTAGAACACGAGCATGATAATCCCTTATCTTCTCCTTCTCTCCTTGGGATAGCTTTGTGATCTCGATCATGAGATCTCGCATATTCTCGTTGTTGCTCACCAAATTCTTCAAGAAAACTTTCGCTAATAAATCCCATGAATTTTTCACATTATCACCTAGTGTTTCAAACCACCTAAGTGCCGAACCATCCAAAAAGGTAGGAAAAATTCAGTCCATTGTTCCTCTTATAAGGCCATTACAAATACAAGATCGCTTAAACTTGAATGAAAGAAGAAGCATCTTCATTAGATTGAAAAAAAACAGAATCTTTCCCATTTTCAAAAGTAACCACCGTGAAATACCAACCCACAAGTACAATCAACAAGACTTATGTGCACAAATAATTGGAATTACTATAGAAATGACCATGGTAAACTATGGTAAAACTTGACTTATGGTAAAACTTGACTTATCATGTGTAAAAACCGATTTTATCTGTGGTAAACACTATTCACTAGTAAAAAGTGAAGTTATCGCGGTAAATACTATTCACGGTAAAAAGTGACTTTTATCGTGATAAATACTATTCACAAAAAAATGACTTTTATCATGGTAACTACTATTCACTATTCATGGTAAAAATGACTTTACCATGGTAACTACTATGCACAAGAAAAACAAGGTTACCCTCCAATTGATTTTTGACTAAGTGGGAATATCTCTCCAGAAAATCCACCAACGAGGAATGGTCCCAACAACGGAACCAAAATGTCATCACCAATCCGGCACTATGATAATTCTTCACCGGGAACTCCTCGTGCTATGATTATTTACTAATGCACAACCTTTAGTTTGGTGGATGTAATCTGGAAACAAAACAACAACCGAACACAAGAATACCATCGACTATGATAAGACGGAATGATGACAAATCTGAAATATCAAAGTAAATTATAATATTAACATGAAATTGTTACAATCTCACCCATGAGGTACTTCAACAAGACTATGGGAGAAACTTTACAATTACACCTCTCGATGGCTTCTTCAACACACCTTTAACTCGATGGCTTCCTTTCGCACACTTCCTACAATATTTCTCACTACTTCTTTCTATGCTAAATGAGGGGGTGGCCTCTCTATTTATAGAACTTCCAGCTTATCCATCTTATCTCTAAGATAGGATAAGAAATCCACTCGACGAATCATATTCCATACCTTAACTCTTATCTCGTACATGTAAGCTTATCTCTTAAGATAAGATAAACCTTATCATTTTACATGGGTTCCACATTTTTAGACTTTTTACAAATAAAATACACAAAATATTTATGACCTCACTCCTTGTCCTTATTACCAATATAATATTTCTAATTCCTAATCATGTAGACCCTACTTCTAATTACCCAACATCATGGTGGCTTCTCATTGTCTTCTTCATCTTTTTGTGGACATCACTCTCATTGTAACTTTATGGATATGGCTATGTGGAAGCTTTCATTATCTTGTAAAATCCTCATTTTGTATTTGGTATTACTTGTAAACTTGAGTCATTTTTGCTTGAGAAATCTCCCTTCAATCTTGCAAAGAAGCTTGTAATAAGGTTTCTTGAGTAGTTATGTATTTGGGTATATTTTGCATATGTGAACTTAAACCCTTGAAAATGAAAGCTTGTAAGATAGTTGAAAATTTTCTTAATATGGATTATTGGGGCTCCATTTTGAAGGAAAGTTGATTTATCGGAAATAATGTTATTCTTGATATAGATTCCCTTCTCTTAAAATGTTTGTAACATGATTGTATGTAAAATAAAATACCATTCTTGAAATACATCTCTTCTTTAAATTTTTTAAATTTAGTGAATAGAATACAACTAGTTTTCTCTTTTTCCTTATTACGAAAATGAAAGGGATATAATAGTTAATCAAATATGGACATACCCTCTCCTTCACTAAGTTGTGAACTTAATTCCAAGTCTCTTATATAATTTGAAATAGTTTGCTACAATCTTCTTATCACATTAACTAGTAAATCATTTTAATATAGACATATTGACAAACCATTGAGTTTCATATTTCTTAAGATTAATAATAGAAAATAAAATAAAAACAATAACCCATTATTTTACGAATAGTAATAATTTTATCCTCATAGGATACAAGTTCATATTTAAACATATTTTGTACAATTACCTTTTTTTTTAAATGTAACTATATAATGTTCTTACAAGGTATTCGTTACTTAATATACATTATTTTAGTTACATGTTTTAATTGAATATATTCTAAAATTATATATATTTATATATATATATATATATATATATATAATTAAAAGTAATAAAAGAAAAACTTCATACCAAATAAACCTTACGGTGGAAAGGTTTAAGTTTCTAAATATTAAAAATAGAGAGAAAAGTATTAAGGATTATGTGGTGGGCATTGTTTTTTTCTTTATGTTTTAATTTATAGAAAGGTAAATGTGGCAGGTGAGCCCTCCCAAAGGACTTCAATCTTCCTCGAAACCACCACCACACTTCCTCACACTTGCACAACCCACCCTTCCTCGTTGTCCACTCCCCTCCACACTCCCATCCACCAAATCGCCGCCCCTACCATATTCAAAAACTTGCAATTATTTTTCCTATAACAAGTTTGTTAATATATTCCATTTTTATTAAAATATATGTGTGTGGGGGGGATTTATCACATATATTTGTATCATTTAATAAAGAAAATTGTGGGTATTCCATATACCCAACAACACGATTTTCGGGTAAAATATAATGAAATAAAATATACACACAATATAAAATGAGACTTCCATCAAAACCTCCATGGAAGTAAACCTCCACATCTCCTCCACCTCGCACAAAAAAAAAAAAGAGAAGAAAACAAAATGAAAACCAAATGAAGAGAAAAGAAGAGATAAAGTTGGGCTAGGGAAAATTTAGGGCAAGAGGAGATCTAGGGTCAAGATTTGATCTATCCTAGGGCCCATATTCAACCCTACACACTTTAAGTCATGGGTATTTTTATGGGAATGGGAAATAATTTTAGAAGTGAACAAATTAATTATAAAGGGGTGGATATAACAAGGGGGGTGTAGACTTAAATTATGTGAACCTATTTAATACTTGGTAGAATAAAATAATTGAGTTGTTGTTGGGCTAGTGTTTATTTAATTTTGGGTAAATTAAATTAATATAATTTAATCATTAACGAGAATGGGTTAAGGAAAGGATTGGTATTAATGGTTCATTTTTTTAATTTTTTTTCTTGTCGTATTTTGGTGTGGTTCCCGGTGTCTCGTGGTGGGGAATTACAATTTCAACACATCACAACATTAGAACCAACATGTCAAACAATTTCTATCACTAAGTGGCATAAAATTTGAAGCCTTGGGCTAAGCTAGAAAAATTCAAACTCAAAAGTAAATTTCAAACTAAGTGAAATAAATGATTAAAGAACCACAATAATTCAAAGGCATCTTGTTAGCACAAAATCAAAATATTTTCCAAAATTTAAGAATGCATCAATCAAGAAAATTTGTTGGTTCTTAAAGGAAGAGAAAAATATAAATTTACGAATATGTACGAACATAAAAAAAAATCACATTACGATCACTATGTTTCCCTTCAATGGCCACTAAAGGGGTACTCATCAAGTTGTTAAGCACTTAGATATTGAGCCTCGGCTCATAAAATACATATAACCAAAATAAGTATATATCCATATATCTCTGAATCACATATATGAGGATCCACATAGTTGGTATTACATAGGATTATTCGATGGACAACCCAAATAGGAGAGATTAGGGGCTCAAGTTTTCATAAGTTGGTGCTCATCCATAATATAATGAGAAAAATTGAAATATAAAAAATAGATAGAAGTGTACTCAACTCAAGGTTATGGTTACACGATTTGTGCCTTCTTTCTACACACTTACACCTCAAGGCTACCTGTGGGGCCAAGTAGTGTAGGGTAACATTAATACCACACAATTCACTAAAAATTTAATCATCACAACCAATATGAATAGATAGATATAAAAATATCATGCAACAAAATGACAATATGACACAACATGACAATTTACTCATCACAACATGCATCAAATTCCATGATTCTCACTATGTTTCCCTCATGAGGGTAACATTACACATTTATAGGGTAGTACAATATTGTACTTACTCTCATGAGAAATGTTATCACTATCTTAACAAATATATAGATTTGCATCATGTACCAATAATCCACCACTTTACTTGGTTTCCCACATCACAACATGTTTTCCTGATCACCATAGACATTACGGCATTACTTAATCACAATCAACAAACCAACACGTAATGCAAAACATATATAAAATTACTAATTTCATAATTAATTTTTATGTTTTTCCCATAGGTTAGAGAGTATGAACCTCGGCTATGATTCCATAGTTCATGCCTACAATTTTCACACCCAAACGCAACAATAAAAACACCAAAATAATTTTTTTTATAAAACCACATTTACTATAATTACACTAATCACCAATACAAGTATAAGTCCCATGTACACACCAAGTTTCATAATTTATAATTTTCCAATGGTATACAACTAACTATTTTACATTCACATACATTACATTTCGTAATCAAGAGATGTTACGGTTTACGTAAACACTTTTATAGTTGTTAGGGCCCACAATGCATATTTCCTTTTAGTTAAATTTAATCATTTAACATCATTATTTAAACCACACTTATGTGTACGAAGCATGTGATCATGCCTCAAGGTTGTAATTTTCCCATTTAATAAAATGTTTGATCACCAATGATGCTCTCTTTTATTTTTATTTGTTTTAAGATCATCTTAGGCATTTTAATCATTTTGGCATCATTTAAGGGGTATGCAATATTTATAATAATCGTTCCAAAGATTTCATCTCACTTACTCTTGTTTTTATTACATTTACATTGATTGATTTAGTCTCATATTAGCATCTTTTTTTGCACAATTATGATTCATATAACACTAGCTTTTCACTTAGGGATTCAGGACTCCAAGGAGTGTGATCTCACACAAAACAATTCATTTCATTATTCTTAAGAAACACAAGTATTAAATACATATTACAAGTGAGACATTCAATTCGCATTTATCCATTCAAATGCCTTCTAAGGAACTATTTAAATTGTTGGGTAAACATACATCAAAGCTTACTCAACATTAACCTCATTATAGGTCCCACAATCTATTAATTTCATTAGCAATCAAGGTGATATACACCCTACTACAAGATATTACTAGAGTAATCAATTATCCTTATCTCACAAAACCTTCAAGTAACCTGAGGTATTATAATATTACTTTCCTAGGTAACACTTTTATCTATGACGTATTAATGAGTTCAAATACAAGGTTTTAATGCATAGGTAAACTGACACATATACTCCACTCATGTCATTTATATCTCTCAATGAGACCATTCATAGGATAAAAACCCCAAACTATCTTCACAAGTATTTTTCTACCCGCTAGGGTACCAAGGACAATTGCACACGTGGGCATGAAAACCACAAAGTAAATTATTGTCTCAAACATCTAAACCATAAGTACAACATTTAAATCCAAATGGGAATGAAAACCACAAAGTAACACTACACCTTTTACCAATTTACATTGTCAACTAGATTAATTATAATTTACAGGTTTCTACATAGTTGGTCCTACATTCATTAGGTGTCACTCCTAATGATGTTGAAAAGTTATTTTAAAACATAAGTATATACAAGATAAATAGTTTTCCATGTACGATTCTTAAAACATGGGAGTTCACAAAAAACAACATTTTTCAACATACTGATTTATATATTAAATTCCATCTAAATAAATTTCATTTAATATTCTCATTCAATGTCAATGTATTATATTTCAATTTTATCTCATTAATTAACATAACACGCTTTTAATCCTTCTTTTCTGGAGTACCTGCAACTAGCGCATGATCAGTCCTAGGACTTGTATTTAAAACGCTTGCAGTCAAGCATAAACTTTGCATCCATCATTTTAAGTGTGTGTGTGTGTGTGTGTGTGTGTGTGTGTGTGTGTGTAGTTTCCTACACATTCACACTTCCACATTCATTTGCACTTTTCTTTTTCGATTCTAGAGAGAGTATGGAAAAGAGAGAAGAATAGGAGACATTTTTATGTTATATTCTTAATATCATAACCATTTACATTTCATATCCATATTTCATTACAAATCCATCTACATTTTCAATACGTTAACATTTTCTAGACTAACCACAATTTCATAGTTATTTCTAGAGAGACTATGGAGGAGAGATAAAACATCATAAATTTTAAAAATATAATGATATAAAGTAATTGATTAAATCATACTCTACATAATAATGTAATGATAATAAAAAGGGTTCATGAGAAGTTTTTAGTAGAACAAGAGCCTCAAAAGGATATTCTACCTTAAGTTGTGATAGCATACACAACATGTAACTTCTCAAAACACTATGTGTAAAATATTTCCAACCTTCAATGAGCCCATATATACCCTAAAGAATTATGAAAAGATTGAAACATCACCTTTGTTCCATTAGTTTGATATCCTTCTTAGCAAAACCTATTAACCAACTCATAAATTAGACTAAGAAATAAATAGCCATATTCTAGACTTTAACACTTCTCAAGAACCATGAAATTACTTAGTTCTAATAAATAATCTTATAACTTCTTTTCTTTCATTGTTTCCTCACTATTTTATCCCCATCTAAAGCATGATAATGGTCCTTCACACTTTAAAAATGAAATCACTCCTCACATACCTTGTAATTATTCCTTCATTGTCAATAAGAATTTCAATTCATCATTCTAACTTTGTTTTGTACCATAGAGTACTTGTTTGTACTTTTTTTTACATGTATTTAGATATGAAGCCTTGTCCTTATTTCAAATTTCATACTATACTCTAAGTAACTCGCCCTTAGTTTAAAATCCATGTTTACTCTCTAAATTATTCAGTTGGACCAACTCGTTTACCTTGTTTCCTTGTACTTACTCTATTTTACCTTCAAATTGTCTTATCTTGTTCACTTTGTCTCTAACCTTTTTTTCTTATCATTTTACCCTAAATATTTACTTTGATCTCATTTTTCATGCATTATGACTAAAATTATAAATTTTCTTAGGATTTCGTATCCATTCAATACTAGTTCTCAAAAAGAATGATTATTGTTCCACTTCTAAGTCCATTCTAGAACTCTCACAGTATTAGTATGACCGAATTATCAAGCTCACAAATAAAACTTAGGCTCTAAAATTTTTAAAGGTTTTTTAAACTTTGATCATAGTTCCTATAAGATCCTTTAATGACTTGATACCTCTATCACTAATGGAAATAGAAGAATCAGCTTGTAAGTCTTTTTATGCTTTCAACCATGTTTTACATCTTGTAGCTTTGTCAATCAAGTGATTTTTGATAATGTTTTGTATAATCAATATATTTTTTAACAAGGAAAATTTTCGATAACCCATTAAGACTTTACACTTACCATATAAACCTTATAGAATGTTCTTAAGGGAATTATGTCCAATTTTTAAGTTACTTGATCTAATTGGCTTCCTAATAGGCATGTTAGAAAAAGAGAAGGTTGTACAATGTCAAATTACTCAAAAATTAAAAATATCTTTGATCATCATGCTAAGGTGATATGTTACAATTTCCAAGAATTTTTATCCACAAAACTTTAGTTATACCAATTTTGTTCTTAAACCCAAACTAGGGTTCTATAGTGCCCGAGAAGGAGATTTCTACCTATCTTGCACTCATCATGGTTTCAAGTCCTCAAATTAAAAATTTATCTGTATAAGATATTTTTGTAACTTTCCCCTTGTGCATGCACTCTTGAAAATGTAGCAAACACTACCAATGGCAACATTTATAATTATTACCTTCAGAGAAAACCCTATTTTTTTCAAGGTTCAAATGTCCTTTGCTCAAACTCATTTCCTCTCATACTTTTCCTCTAAGACACTCACACATGTGTATGTATTCCCAAACTCTTATATTATCACATTCATCCTTCCTTGTCTATTTCCTTCACTTTTGCTCAATAAAGCACAAAATGACTATACATGTTTGCTTTAAATTGAGAGATACTTATTTGTATTTTGTCTTTTCAACCCTAAGAGGTTTTATCCACACCTTTTAATTCCTATATCACATGTGCTAAACCACATGTACATTATTTACAATAGTAGATACTTATCACATCATAAAGTCTCATCAAAATCATCCATTTTTACATCAAATATCTAACTAAAACATTAGTGCCGTAATGAGAATCATTCACATAATATAATCCATATTTTCATGTCATTTTATGCCCATTAGTCACACATATAAACAGGATTCCATAAAAAGATTCATTTTATTCATATGTACAAGAATCATCTTCATTATTTTATAAGAAACCTATTCCTACAAACTCTTCTTACTCAACATTGTAGGTTCTTACATCAAGGAATTTCCTCTCCTATTCTTGGACCTCTAGTTTGTATTCCTCCTTTTTTAATATCTTTCCTTAAGAAGTAAAAAGGTGAAAAGAATAACTACTTTGTCAAACCTAACCTTGGTGGAGTCTAACCACTCTTGATAAAACTTGACTAAAGGGTGATATTAATATAGAAATATTAATGAAGTCCCTTTAGGACCTTTCACAACATTTCATGCCTCTTATTTACATCATTTCACATTTTTTATCAATCTTTACAATTTCAAATATTTAAAATTTCCTTTTTGGAGGGAAACTCCAAAATTTGCATTTAACACACATGGAAGACTTAAGATAGCTATAAAGGACTCAAGGACACTTAAAAGGACCCCATGACATAATACAAGCCAAAATCCATGACAGATGAAAATTTACTTATATACAAATTTGATGTTCCTGCATCAAGTTGGAAGTTTGTGAAAAATGACCACAACAAATAAAGTGCTTACTATGGGTCCCAAATATACTCATTTTAAGTTCAAGAACATTTTTATTCCTAATTAATCCGTTATATACAGAGAACTCATTGGATTTGATAGAATTCAATTACAATGAACATGGCTCAAGTTACAAAGGAAACTCCAGGGATGACTATTGTAAACGTGTCAAAAAATCTTATCACACAACTACTAGTGGACCCCAAAATTGATAAGAACCTTGCATATAATAAATCAATAAATTACAGAAGATAATAAAACACAAGAGATATGGGGGGCCAAGATGCCCTAATATCAATATATGCAAAATAATACCCTTAAGGTAGGGCAACACCATACAATGCTCCTTAAGGAAGGAGTAACTCCACAATCTCCCAAGATGGGAATCCACTTCGAGGGGGACACCTCCAATATACCTCTACCAAGTAGAAGACTCAACTCATACATACATTACCTCCTCATAATGATACTCACATCCTTTAAATAGGATGGGTAACACCTAATCCCAATGTAGGCCGACCCATTACCCAATATTATTAATTCCTATGTAAGACCATATAACTAACTAAGGGGATGTGTGCCACATGTCGACATCTCCATCAACCCATATACATTATATTATCATATCCCATGTGAACCCATACATATAACTAAGGGGATGTGTGCCACATGTTGGCATCTCCATCAACCCATATATATTATATTATCATATCCCAAGGTACATAGCATTACCTCCCTCTTTGACATGTTTCGTCCCCAAAACATAAGAAGAAGCCATATAATGAGTTGGCTTTAAATTATTGCACACTTGTTGCCATGCTCAATCATCTAACCACCCATATGACATCCTAGTGGGTGATGTTACTTCAAACATGATTCCATATTCCATTGTGCTCATTTGATTCCATCCTGGTCCATATGTGTTCTTCCTGGCATCCATGCATATCCATAATTATTATTCATGTGGTTCCATGTATAGCCAAAATTATTACTCCAAAATTATTCCAATTCCCCTGTATATCCATATAGATTTTTGCCCTTGTGTGTCCTAGCATGTCTCCATGATTTTTTCCTCTCATGATGATGTGGGTGTCTATATGGTGCAACCTTAGTATGCTCAACCTTATCAATCTTTTCCTCCACTTTCTTTTCCTCTTCCAACTTGTTTGCTATTTATTTTTTCTCTTGAGTAGAGAAACTATTTTTACTTTTTCATCATGTTCTTCATCCTCTCCTTCTGATTCATCCTTATTCCCTTCTTCACCATCTTCAAACTCATCTTCATGATCCAATTTTACATTACTTTTTTTCCTTCTAAGTGTGATATCTTGCAATGTAATTTTCTTTCTCTTGTACCATAATTTCATGAATTTCTTTTGCACATTAATATTAATTGTTCTCAATGTCTCTAACCAAGGATATCTGAGAACAATATCCATACCATCCATATCTAAAGCATAAAAATCTGAATATAAAACATATTTATCCATAGAAAGCTTTAAATCTTCAAAAACTTGAATATGCTTACCATCCATTTGAGATTCCTTGATATGCTTTGTTTGCACATGTAGATTTTGAGCTACATCCATATTGATGAAGTTATATTTTCTGCTAGGGTTTATGGAAACAATTACCTTTTTTCTTTGAATGCACCCTTCAAACTGAAATATTGAAGCTTCCTTCCTTGGAGATGCACTATCCTGTGTAGCAGCTTCATCATCAACATTTTCTTCTTCTGCACCATCAACATTTTCTTCTTCTCTTCTTCTTCTTCTTCTTCTTCTTCTTCTTCTTCTTCTTCTTTTTTAACAAAATTGTGTTTCTTTTTTGTTTCCCATCTAGCTAAGAAAATATCCTCCATTTCCTCCCAATCCCAATCCAATAGATCTATATCCAAATAAGAATACCAATGTCGCGCTTTCCCACCAAGATGAAGATAAAAACTAACCCATACTAAACATTCTTCAAAATACATTTGTTTAAATTATATCCACCATTTTTTTGCATCAATTTCCCCATTACCATAGAAAATTGGTATATCCATGATGCATAAAAATTAGGGTTTCACAAACTTACTCCTTTGACCAATATTTTACCTGATGATTTTGTCAATCATTCAGCCTCAAATATGAAACCACAAAGAAGTAACCCCTACTAAAATTTTGAGATATTTCTGAAAATGTAAGAAATTCAGGAAAATTCCTCAAATTGCGGCCTATGGAGAAAAATAGTGAAAAACAATAAAACTGAAATAACTCTATCAAAATAGATCCACCAATTCTGAAATTTCATTAGCATCACCATTTAATAAGAAGGATGGCTTATCCTTTTCATTGGATGTCATGGTTGGGTGGAGAGCTGTTTCCTTTCCCCTGCTCTTGTGGTGATCAAATTAGAAGAATGAGAAATCTGCATGTTCTGTTACGGAGCTGAGAAAAAGATAGTTTGATAGTCCCTTATGAAATGAAATTTTATTATAGCCCTTTCCCACTTTGAAGTGGATGATATGTATATTTTTTTAATGGAAAAATACTTGATATTGACAATGAAACTTCAAATTCAAAATGTAAAAGAGTAATACTTTGTTTTCCATTTTTTTTGGAAAGGATGTGGAAGAAGGATACGTAACAACCCAAAAACAATTATTTCCTAATTTGTCATTATTCATAAGATATAGATGAAACCTTATAATTAGGGTCAAACCTAAAAAGGACACGTCTTTTACAAAACAGCTCAAAAAAAATCTGAAATTCGGAGGGAAGATCACTTGAACTATGTATCCACTCCCCACAAAAATATCTAAAAAATTCCAAGTCGATCTCAAGATATAGACCAATCACCAACATTAGGGTTTCATCCCACAAATTTCCCGGATCACTACTCTGATACCACTTGATAAGAACCTTGCATATAATAAATCAATAAATTACAAAAGATAATAAAACACAAGATATATGGGGGCCAAGATGCCCTAATATCAATATATGTAGAATAATACCCTTAAGTAGAGCAACACCATACAATGCTCATAAAGGAAGGAGTAACTCCACAATCTCCCAAGATGGGAATCCACTTGAGGGGACACCTCTAATATACCTCTACCAAGTAGAAGAATCAACTCATACATACATTACCTCCTCATAATGATACTCACATCCTTTAAATAGGATGGGTAACACCTAATCCCAATGTAGGCCGACCCATTACCCAATATAATTAATTCCTATGTGAGCCCATATAACTAACTAAGGGGATGTGTGCCACATGTCGGCATCTCCATCAACCCATATACATTATATTATCATATCCCATGTGAACCCATACATATAACTAAGGGGATGTGTGCCACATGTCGGCATCTCCATCAACCCATATATATTATATTATCATATCCCAAGGTACATAGCAAAAACCCACTTATAAAACTAACCTCCAAAAGTATTTTTGTGGAACTGAGACTTCATTTCAATTCTCTTGTTGGAGGTCTAGAGGTAGGTGGATGTGGTTTTCATCTTCATCTAATGAAGTGATACTTGATGAAGCCAAAACTAACTACATTTTCTTAAAACAAGAATGCCACTACAAGTGGCTACAATGTCAAAAGATATTCAAAAAACGTCTTGATAAGGCATCCAAATGAGTTTCTTAGCTTTTTTGAGGGCCTTCATAGTGTCTTGGTTCAATAGGGATCATGATAGATGTTTCAATTTGTGCAAAAATTGGTGGGTGCTCCATACACTCGGTTTTAAGGTCAAACTTCAATTTTTGAAAGTTTCTAGGTAGGATAAAAGTTCTATCACTCATTCTAGCTACATTTTCTACTATTCTAAACATTAAATCCAAAAATAGGAAATTATAAAGTGTGTAATTCTAATGTAATAGGAAGGGAAATTCATACCTTTTTTTTGCATTCCTATGTGCTCTTCAAACACCACACAAACACATTTACACAGTCACACATATTTTATTGGAGATTGATGGAAAATTTATATTTCCTTTAATATATCCATCACTAATCAGATGTTAAAGGAATAACAAAATCCATGCAACCAAAACATTTTGGACTGGTACATTGATGATAAAGTTTAGATATTCCTAAAGACAACCAACACAGCTAAGACTTCCAGTTGCATTTTCTGGAAGGTTGTAAGGATTTTTCAACAAAGCTATTTTTCATAGCTAGAAAACATTGTTGTCCATAAGGAACATCTCTTTGATTCATTTTTCAACAAACCCATGCTATGCAATTCCTATAACCATTACAATCCACGCATCAAAATAAATTTTGATGGGAGTCTACATGCATAGCCAATATGTTAGGAGGAAAAATAACCAACAATTGTGGAGCTTGGAAATGAACCCCCTCTTGTGCCATGTTTGAAGCTATGGACTCAAAAATCATGTCTCTTAGCGATGCAAGTCTATAAATCTTATGATTTTAGGAAATCAAGGACATCCCTCCTCTACTAGTTGGTTGTGGCCTAGATAAATTTACATCTCCCTACCATATCATCCCACAAAATGATTAAAATTGGAAATGGATGACATTTACATTCGCAACAAAGTTTTCCCAATAAATGTATATTATAGGTATCCCCTTCAATACGGGTATGGGTAGGTGCCCACTCTAATCACCTACCACTCACAATTTATTTATTCTTCTTATAAAGTGATGAAAATATCTCCTTTGAACCACACCTCTCTTATTTTCTAATACGCTTCCTCGATAATCAAATCATCATAAATAAGGTATGGTAGGTTTTCCATTTAGTACTAGGGAGATCATGTTTTTATATGTCTAACACCTATACATATTTTCATCACCTAAGCTCATTCAATTCCCTCTAAAAGATCCAACTCATTCAAGGACACATTCCAATAACCAAAATTTATTTCATTTATTTATTAATTTTTGTAAAGTCTCATCATGAATAATTTTATAACATTTATTATTATTATTACAGTCCGAATCCGATAAGATTTGCATACGAAACCACAAAGGTTGTCACATTTATAAATGAATGAATGTGTCTACACTAGCTAACGCCGAGGAATTAAGCCAAGATGTAATGATATCTAAAATTTTCCATTCGGGATGGAGGAATAGTTAGTGGTGATGAATGGGAACTACATAAAACTCTCGCAAACTAGACTAGAGCGTGATTGTGTTGATTTTTATGCCTTATAACATAGTTAAGACCATACCATACAATCGAATAGATTCTATATAGTCTTGGACCTACTCGAGATAGCTTCTACATATTCTTGGGTTTCTCGCCTTCCTAGATTTGTCTGTCATTGTCAAACCCTAGTTTTCACACATGTAACAAAGCTCTCCAAATAAATTGATCATCATCTCAAACCATATCCATGGATGAAGAGTCTTGTAAAAATTTAGAAGGGTTGTGGGCATTCTTGTGTACCCCGACATTGGCACTACTCGAAGAGGCCTAAAAATACATGTCGTTCTCCACCGAGAATGCAATATCTAGATAGATCGATACGGTTTTACATTTTTTTACCATAGTTGCTTTGACATGGATCCTACTAAAATACTTAGAGAGAGGATGTTTAGATTCTTGTAAATGAAATATATGAATGCTTCAACTTTTTTTATAGCTTAACACCTAATTTAGGTGCTTCCCTAATGATCATAGATGTATAATTTCAATATTTTTGGATCTTGGATTCCTTTTTCAAGAGTATGAAGTGAGTTCTCTATTGCATTTACTTAAGATTTATAGATTAGAAATGAGGCAATGTTTACTTACTTAAATAGGGTTTCGTAGAGTGCAAAGTGAGAACCGGATTAGTTTTTCCCAGTCATGTACATATGCAAAAGTGATGATTGGTGTATACAAAGGTGAATACAAGTGTTAATAATTCATGGGGTAAATAAGTTGAGTTGACCATTTTATTAAATTGAAGTTGATGGAGAATAGGATAGGCAGGAAAGGAAATGAGCGACATGGTTCTAGTAAGGTGGTGAGCTGGGAAATCTGGGAGTGAGCTAGGTGAGTCAAAGGAGAAATGTGAGTGATCCAGATGAGTTGGAGGTGAACCAAGTTAAGATGGAAAATTCGGAAGGGATTTGGGTCAATCCGAACAATTTGGTTTAAAATTTGATCGAGTCATATGAGTTAGTTGAGATTTAGTTGAGTTAGATGATTTGGTTGGAGATTTCACCGAGATGGGTAAACTGCCGGGTTGGAGAGTTGGTCAATTTGGATGAGCTAGTTAGAGAGCTTGGTAAGTTAGGCGAGTTGGGAGGAAAGGTGATTTTTGATATGTGAGTTGCGGAAAGTAAGGAGTGAGTGAGCTCGACACAAAGGGTCACAGGGAAGATGAGGGATCCTAGTTGCACTTGCAACCAAGGATGGGGCGGGTAATCATGGCCAAAATGTAGGAATAAGGAAGAGAGGTGTGGGGTGATGGTGCACTTTGCCGAGGATGGTAAGTGGTGGTGGGATTAAATTAATCTCGATTGCAAGAAAAACCAAGCTTAAGACCAAGGGGAAAGTATAGCGCTAATCCAAGAGGGGGAGAGATTAGAGTGGATTGGGGTATGTTGGTCAAGGTGGATTTGTGGAATCATCTTAGTGAATGATTGAGGTGCATTAGCAAGAGGATGGAGAGGCTAGCGAGGGAGTCGAGAGTGAGTTGATTCATGAGTGTGACTCGGCTAAGTAGGTAGGATCGGGGTGTGGGCATGGGGTAGTGGAAAGGGAGGGATTGTGAAGGATATTTCGATCGAGTTGCATTAGTAACTCGGTAGGAAAGGTGAGGTGGCTTGTGAGGTATGTCATATTTTAAGTGTGCATGGGAGTGAATTCGCACATGTGACTATGAGGAGTGGATAGGAGGAAGTGGTAATGACAACGTTAGAGGATGGAGGAGGGTGGAAAGGTGAGGAATTGTTGTGGGTAAGGTGATCCTAGTTGTAGGTGTGACTGATCCGGGGATCAAGGGTAGAGTGAATCATTCGAGAGAGTCGGGGTAGGGGTATGTCACCTCGAGGATGAGAAAATCAGGCTTAGTCACTAGAGAGACCAAGCTACAGACTAGGGTGTGAAGCAAGTTATCGAAGAGATGAAGATCTCATCGAATGGAGGTTGGGGGAAGAAAGGAACTAGGTCAGCTAATTCACATGAGTGACTTGATGGGGAGGGTGAAGGTAATCTGTTTGATATGGATTTGGGTACAATGGTGTGATCAGCTCGTAAATTCACATGGTTGATCCACCGAGGTGATATGGGAGGTTAAAGATAGGGGTGAAAGGGATGGGAAGTGAGTGTTAGTGAAGTGATGCATCAGAGGCATAAACGTAATGATGATGATTTTGGAGACATGAAAAATGATGATAATGAAGTATGTAATGAGAAATGAGAATAATACAATGCCAATGACATGAAAAGGAAAATAGCATAAAATTATGTAGAAGGCATCGATGCCTAAGGAGGTTTATTCCAAATTACAATAGAGCATAACATGGTAGAAAACTTGAATCACAAGGGGGTGTATTTATATGGACATGATTTCAAAAAGAGTGGAAGCATTATGAGGGCATATGAATATAGTTTGAAACAAAGTGTTGGTGAACACATGATGATCCCTGAATACAAAAGACATGAGATAACGAGTGAACTAAAACATAATCTTGAACAATATATAAATTGAAAAGGGTGACATCGTATCCCTATAACACATTGATATCTTGTGTGTGAATGTGAGAGTTAATTGAATGCTTGAATTGAATAATCATGAGACAGTGAGTGAAAACATAAGACAATGTGTAGGTTTGAGTGAGACAGATGATTGGTAATTTCTTGAGATGGAAGTAAATTGTAATTTATATAATTCTCCACTTATAGTTAGGTGTTTGTATCCCTAATGGAGATACATTTTATTATATTTGTAACATTGATCTACTTCCATTGATACTTTGTAATACCCCGAGAGAGAGTGTTTGATATTGCTCTCCTTTTTCTTCCATTGAATTTTGAATGTTTCTTGATTTTGAATTTTTTTCACATGATATTCAACTCTCTCAGTTTTCCAAAGGGTGTAGAACCATGAGTGGCTTAATGGAGGGAGTGGAAGTGACGTGTGTAATGATAGCTAGGAAACATCAATAAATAATTCCCTGAGGTCTTCAAGACAAGTTGTTAAGTGTATAAGTGTGCATGGATCTATAAGAGGACAATCATTCCTACTTCACCAAGTAAGGAGAGACCAAGTTCAAGAAATTGTAGTAGAGACTAATGATTCAAAAATGTGACAAAAAAATCAAAGTGTGCACCAAAAGTTTTGAAACAAACCAAAATGTGGAATGTGAATGAACTATAAATGAAATGTGTAGTAGTGAAAAAATAAGTGGAAAAAATAGGAGTGAAGTAAATATGGAAGAACATCCATGACAAAACATTGTTTATTCTAATTTTATGAAATATATAGATTTTTGTATTTTTGAAAGATATTTAGTGTGTGAAAGCGGGTGTTTTTATGTGTGTATATGTGGAGAATTAGGTCGGGTTTCAAATCCATGTTAGTGGAGACAAATTAAATTCCCCTAGTCCACGTAGGGACTAAATCAAGAAGGGACATGATGTATAGAAGAAATCAATATATGAGATAAATAATTAGAATGGAGGGAATTTCGTTGATGATAATTGAAGTAAGAATGCCAAATAGAAGCCATAAAATGGTGGTGTATGAAGAACATGAACATAGGGATGAAATGCACAAGAAAGATGATGAATGTGGTGGATATGTGAGGGTGTTTGGTGGTCGAGGTCATGAGTATGAACCAATGGTAGATTGCAGAGTGTTATGAATCATGGTGTTAGTGATGATATCGGGTGGATGAGACATGGAGAAAATAGCTATTTACGAAGGAGGAATGAGAGCCAATGGTTTGAACTTGTGATAAATAGGTTTGATAAGTGTAGAATGACATAAAATAGGAAGAGGTATGGAAGAACAAATTCCCAACATAAGAGGATGTTCTATAAAAGAGAATTATTGGAATGTGTAATTGGATGAGGATGAAGATTGTGAGGCACATGTAGAAGAAAAAAGGGACATGTGGGTGTGATTGATGATGTGAACTCAAAAGGAGGAGTGGATAATAAAAATGGTGCTTGAATGAGTAGTGTAGGAGGAAAGACAATAGATTTGGAAGAAATATCCAAAGGAGGTAAAGTAATGGGAACAAACGAAGGTGGTTTGCGAAGAAGGAATGAAATAATATGTGTATACAAGTGATGAGGCATAGAGGAAAGAGGAGTGGAAAAACCGTAATAGATGGTAGAGGATGTAACGGAGGTGCCACAAGTAAGAATGGGGCTTGAATGAGTGATGATAAAGAAAGTGAGCTGCATGTGGGAGAAGTTGGTAAGGTAGGTGAAGTAATGGGTTATGTGATAAGTAAAGTGTGTGTTAGTGAAGCAAGAGAAAAAGGAGGGGAAGTAATGGAGGTGAAAAAATCATGTGGTGACATAGTGAAATAATATGGAAAGGATGGGGATGAGACCACATCCATAGCAGAGAAGGATATGAGAAGGTACATTGAGAAATAGAGGATGTAAAGGATGATATACTAGGAAAATGTGACCATGTGGAGTCCAAGCTGGAAGCATGTGATGATGAGGGTTGTGAAGTGGATGAAGATACACAAGGTGCACGTTTTTTTGGGTGGCGAGTGGGAAGTGAAAGATCAAATGATGGATACATGATATGTGGAGAAGAAGTGGGAGTATTATTGTGTGAATTTATTGGATGGGTGGATGTAGATGAAAGCGTAGGGGGTGGAGTTTCAACAATAATGTCCCCCTTATTGAGAAGTTATTGAATGATGTTTTGGAGCTAAGAACACAATTCAGTGGAGTGACCATCAGTACAATGGTAAGCACATGTTTCATAGGAGGAATTCCATAATGGTAGGGGCAATGTGTGAGTGAGAGTGATGAGATCAGCATCAAGAAACTTTTAGAGAATAGAGAAAAGTTTCTTAGTCGATGGAGTCAATTTTCTGGGGGGTTGGATGAAGCTAAAATCTTTAGGAGAATGTAATGAATGCAAAGATGTGAGTATATAAGGTAATGAAGTGTGAGGAGAATCCAATTAGAGGACATGGTGAACATGGGAGTGGGATGATGTGGTAGATGGTAGAGGAATAGAAACAAGCAACAAGGAAGGAGAATGACCCATATGGACATCCTTGAAGTGTTGTGCCATGTGCACGACCTCATCAAAATGTGCATAGTGAATGAATTTGTAAGTAATGGGAATTGTGAAGAATGTAGCTTTTGTAAAAGAGGCCAATGATCTTAGATTTTGGGAGGGGAAATAAAAAGCATTGAACAAGCACACACCAATGTGTGATAATTCAATGATAGACTCATTATGGGATTGGCAAAGCATGTGAAGGTCAACGAGTGTTTCTTTGGGTGTGATATGGATAGAGAAGTGAGATAAAAAGGTATCCGCAAGTTGTGTGAATGTATAAATGCTATGTTGTGGGAGGCGTGAGTACCAATCAAGTGTGCAACCAATGAGTGAAAGTGGGAAATTGCATAGGAGGAGAGTGTCATCATGTTGGATAAGGTGGCATGCATAGTGGAAGAGATGCAAGTGATGTTGTGAGTACTTGATGCCATCAAATTTTATTAAAATTGACAAATTGAAATGTGACGGATATGGATGACACGGTACCATTTAGTTAATAGGCTCATTGAAAATGGCATGATAAATCAGTGTAAATAGAATTCCCCCAAATGTTGGGACTCAAGATTAATAATGCGGTCAAGAAGGTGTTTATGGAGAAAATTAGAAAGAGAATGAACATGGAGTTGACTAGGAGCCATGAGGAATGAAAACAACTAAGACTTTGAAACATGAGTGGGAAAAGTCAGCAAGATAGTAAGACCAAAAAAGTGTAGGTCAATCATTGTTGTGACTATCTCTGGGATAAAATAGGAATAAGAACATCATGCATGATGAATAATTTATTAATTGATAGGTTAGTAGCAGTTATAACTGAATCTAGGAAGAATTTGGGATGGGAAAATCACATCACAACCTGCAATTATGACTAATATCTGGGAAAATCAAACCTTAGAATGGATGATAGAAATAAATATGGAAGTATGAGAAGGGTCTATAAAAGAATAGAAATAGTAGAATGTGCAAATCAGAAACTATGAAGTGGAATGTTCGATGAATATAGTAACGTTTTTATCTCAAGGTGGAATAAAGGGGCTTGATCTAATTTTCTTCTTGAAAAAATTCTCCCTAAATACTAAGGTCTATCCAAATGAGAACAAGTACACTAGAAAATGTCTAGTCACCGATTTACTTGACTCTCTTTGATTAAATAAGTTTGATTTTATTCCACTCACTCAATCAAACTGGGGCCATCACTAAGGATAACATTTTCTCTAACCTCACAGGTATAATAGTTAGGTAGGTGGTGGTACCCATTTCATTGGCAAGTTCCCTCAAGGTTCTAACTACTTTAGGGTTCATGTAGTACTCCTCACAATAAGTTCCTGGTATTATGCCCATGCACTTCCCACAGTTATGTGGATGGGTATTTACCCTTATCTGGACATGTACTAAAATGTGTAGTTCATTCCCGATTCATTCATTTAAGAAAAATAAATGTGTGTTTAATTTTTTTCAGAAAAAAGGTTACAACACAATCATAGTTCAATAATCAAATTTTAAGAGTTTTTGTCGGCAAAAAATAGTACACGATCAACACAATTGTGAATGGCATGTGACCTAATTTTTTGTTGTTTTTGTATTTTCAAAAGACTGTAAGAACCAAATGTTAGATCGTGAAATTTTTTTAGAAAAAAGGTAAAAACAAACCTAAAAGAAACCCTAAAGAAAACACTTTTTATATTTAGAAAATATAAGAGATACCCACAACCAAAATGGTCCCATCGTGGTCACCAAAATGTATGACTAGATTCGGGTCACTGCAGAGATGGATTATATAACATGAAAACCCCAAATCAGCTAATAAAATAGAATGAGCTTATGATTCCATCGTGAAGAGAGGGACGATTGTTGTTTCTTTCATTGAATAAAGTGGGTAAAACTCTTTCATATATGTATCATGTAAACAAGCACACTTGAAAATGTTAGTTATTTTTGTGGTTAGAGGACCTTCCTCGGTCATATCTCTAACCCTTTTAAGGAGATAAAATAAATTTTATTGATGTAAAATGACAAAATAGTAAATGAAATTATAAGTATACCTAACTCATATTGCAAGCCAATTATAGTTATATTTCATTGAGAATCGCATGGAGATCACAAGCCAATCATAGTTTTGATTCCTACCTTTGTTGAAATGTCGCTAGAATAGTGTTGCAATAAGTTATATCAATCCTTCTTGCTTGGAATTTCCTTCTTCAATACATGCAAAACCAAGATATGCAAAGAAGATATCAAGAAAACAAAAGTATAGCCTTAGTGCACCAAGAGTCATCGGTTATAATGGCGGGTGAGGGTGATTATATAGTTTTTGAGTGCATAGGGGAGTGGGACACATATGGGTGTAATGATAGGGTCCATAGTGCATTGGGCATGCACATGGGTAGGTGGGGTGGACAAAATTAAATGTGAGTGGGTGAGGGTTAGTAAATAAGTGGTGAGGTGTCTTTTATCTCCATTTTGTGGGGTTTTATAATTTTTACGGTCTTTTGTGTTTTATAATGTTTTTTTTTTTTTCGAATAAGGGACCTTATACGCAAGTTGTGTTTTCTAGTGTTTAGATATGGGTCTTGCATCTCTTGTCCTATAAATTTTAGGGACATCCTGAACTTGTTTTTCTTGAAATGGGGTAGGGAAATAACTTCTTGTGAATAATAGAGGTGGGTAGTATTAACTACCTCTGGAATATTTAAAACTTTAACAAGTACTTCAAGGCCTTGAATAGTTCCCTTTATTGGTGCATTAATAATTTATAGCACTACATGTCTTACCACCTTTTCCCTTTTAGTCCTTAAAAAATTCTTGGTGATTGGTTCCTCCTCCATTTCCTCAAGGATGTGCCCTAATATTGGACTCACCTTGGGTTGCCTTGGTGAAACACTTCCTCTCATCTTTCATTTGCTAGGTGATCCTTATAGAGCGAAGATGATGCACCTATTTGGGTTTTTCCTTTATCAATAGTTACCTTGGGCCTAGAAGTGGGATGGGGACAACTTGGATTGGATTGGCCTCAACAATAGGGATATCCTTTATTGTTTTCTTCAACATCTCCTCAGTCATGTGTGTCAATTTAGACACACGGGTCCTCTGTCTTGTTAGTGGCTACACTTAACTCCTCCACTACCTTTGTACAGGTACCTTGATGGAAATTTATGGAGCCCTTTAAGGGATCTAAACTTGTGGCTCCCTTCTTCAAATGTGGAAGTATATCTTTGATTGCAAAATGGCATTATACTCCCTCAAAACTACAATATTTTGCAGGGATAAATCAACTCCTTTTCTTGTTAACCAAAATAGAGTCTTCTTGATGATATGAGTGGTTCCTTTCATGTAAGGATGTAGTCTCCTGTACAGTTCAATCAAGAGGTGGCATTGGTTGTGTTGCAAATTTTTATCTGTGTAATATTTTCTCACCAGATCTCCTTCATCCACTAAGCCCTTAGGAACAATGTAATTTTGTAGTCAATGACTTAGGTGAGGTCATCCTAGAGAAATATATAATTCTTACCTTCTCTTCATCCCTACATTCCATCTATTAGTCCTCATAATGAGGCTCATGCTCATATGCATTTCTAATAAATCCTTGCACTATCCACCTAATGTCTAATTGTGACTATCGGAACATTTATGCAAGATAACCCTGTTCATTTCAGCATCCACTAGTGCAGGGTTAACCAATATAGGTGCGTATATTTCCCAATAGTGATTAAGAACTTGACATTGGTCTTATGTTTTCTTGTAATGAGCTTGTGGACCTCAACTAGATTCCTAGACAACTTCGAGAAGGTACATTTGTCATCCAGATACCTAGGCAACATGTAGAATGTGTCATGGAAGACACTTACTCTAATGTAAGTCAAAAATCTTGATTGGATGAAATAAAATTTGTATTCAGTCATCTCTTTTCTTCCCTAGATGACATTCTATATGACTCCCATTCAGGTCTAAATAAACAAAGAATAGGGGAAAAGAATGCATCATGGACCAACTTGAAATTATACTTTTGGTTCTCCAAATTGAGTTGTGGGTATACATCATATACCTTAAATTGAGAAAATTTCTTAACTTTCACTAACCTTGGGAATGATCTGTGGTAGGAAATATTGTATATTGGATAAGAGATCATCTATAATTCACATTTGTTAGTAGAATCACCCTTAATATTTTCTTCCATATCGAGGATTTGTTTATGGATGGAATTACTTATTATCTTCCCTCAATGGATAGATACCGCTCCACTCAAAATTATTTGTATGAATTTAAACATCCAATTATTGTAGGGATAAGAATACTCATTCCCTACAATTTTATTTAAAAATATGATAATATCCCCGATTTATTTAACAAATTCATCCCCTGCTCAACTTATTGGGGATTCTAGTAGAAACAATCATGGGATTCTTAACCCACTTTGTTTATTCAATACTTTAAAATATTTTACACTTTTTCATTCTAAAAGTTTTATTCTTTCTCAACTAAAATTTCATCTATTTGATTAACATTTGGGACCCCTAACTGATTGAGGTCAAAAAAACTAGAGAACTCCCATCCCTAACTTCTCTCTTCTATGGGTCATAGTTTTTTGCACATTCCCATACCAATTCTAGATATTGAGTGATGGGGAAATGTAAAAACTAGGAAATAACACTCCTATCAATTTTTCCACGATTTCATTTTTATCGGTTGCATGTAGTCTTTAGAGAAATTCATCCAAGTATGCATTGCCTAAATTCATATCTGTAATCTTTTCCATATCAAAAGTAATATGGGATGAGGTTAGGACACTAGAAAAATTGAATCTTCATTGTTTCATGGAAAAAGGGTGGACAATTATCTTGGGAAATGGATTGATAACAACTTGCACATATAAAACCCTCTTTCAACTTTTGGGACAACAGCACACTGGTGGGTGGTTCACAAGGATAATCTTGTAGGATGGAATGAAATTAGGATTTCTCTTGCTAATAGGTTCTTCAGGAGAAATGCACCAACTCAGATATGTACTTATCATGGTAATTAACCTATTCAACACCACATCAGTGTGAGAGACTCTAGATAGAGGGGCAGGAAGCTTTACCACCTTCGCTTTGGGTGCACAAGTTTTATTACACTTTACAAGGTTGCGCGCGTGCTTGGTAAGTATATGCGAAACTCCATAGAGAGACTAGAAATTGGCAGGATTTAATTATAGGAATGACCCAGACATTTGAATTATTCTCTACTAAACCTTTGGTAGAAGAGTCATTAAAGGTTATAAAGCGCTTAACTATGGGGGATAGTTCCAAGGTGGAAGAACTCATTCAGGAGTTATTTGATGAAGGAGACTCAGGAGCACATTTTTTCTAGAGAAACAGAGATAGATGCCACACTACTTAAGTGCACTTGCCTTGAGAAAGAAAAAGGCAAAATGGTCTACTTAGTAGATGATGAAGAAGTAGAAAATATGGATGTAGACCATTCAATAGGTAGGCGTGAGGTGTTGGATAGTGCAGATAAGACCACGCGCACCTATCATGAACCTATGAAGACAAAAAAATTGAATATTGGATTAGATCTTTGAGCGGGGAATAATTGGAGACTATTGGTCCGACTTTGAAGTGGCAAAAATCATTGAGTTACTACGGGATTATCGGGACTCATTTTCTTGGGGGTATCATGAACTTAAAGACATGCATGAATCATTAGGAGAGATGAAGATAAAGCTTAAGTAAGGTTCATTCCTAAATAGAAAGAGAGCCTACAGGATGAACCCCAACTTGCATGAAAAGTTCAAAGAAGAGATTGAAAAAATGTTGAAGTCCGGAATCATCAAGCCCCTAAACAAGTTAGAATGGGTCAGTCGATGGTGATCAGTATCAAGAAGGATGGTCATATTAGGATCTATGTGGACTACAAGGAGCTGAATGTTGCATGTGTGACTGATCCCTTTCCTATACCATTCACTGAGGAAATACTAGAAGGTGTTGGAAGGTGTGAAATCTATTCATTTACAGATGGATTATCTAGGTATCATCGAGTTAGTATTTCCTAGGAGGATCGGAAAAGACTACTTTTACTAATGAATGGGAAAAATTTTCCTATACGGTGATGCCTTTTGGTCTGAAAAACACACCTGTTGTATTTTCGTGCATAGTTGTTCAAGTGTTCAAATATTTTATTCATAAATTCTTACAAGTTTATTTAGATGATTAGATGGTGTATGGACTTGCAAAAGATCATTGTGACAATCTATGCTTAGTGTTTGAAAGAAGTAGACAGTTGAGTATTTCCTTGAACATCAAGAAATGTGTGTTTGCTACACCATTTATAATATTGTTAGGACACATCATCTGCAAGGAAGGTTTGTTGGTTGATCCAGCTAAGGTTGCAGTCATTATCGGCTTAAAATAGCCTACCAGTCAAGGTGAGGTGCAAAGATTCTGGGGTCACAGTAGATATTATAGAAAATTTATAAAGGGGTATGCTAAGGTTGCCGTACCTTTGGAGGAGATACTAAAAGGAAAAGGTACGTTCTACTGGGGAGAATCGAAGTAACGAGCATTCGAGACATTGAAGGAGAAACTTACTACCACACCTATTCTACACTTTCCCTCATGGGACCAACCATTTCATGGATATGTGGATGCCTCTAGCATGGCTATTGGTGTATTGTTGGCTCGGTCTGAAAAAGGTATTATAGATCATCATATATGTTTTTCTAGTAGAAAGTTGACTCATGCATAGAAGAATTACACAACTATAGAGCGCAAATCTTTTTCAATGATCTATGCACTACATAAATTCAGACAGTGCCTGTTAGAAACACCATTTTTTATTTTATATAGATCACATGGCATTGAAGTATTTGGTAAATAAGCCCATTTTACAGGGGCACATATTCATATGGGTACTCTTATTCCAAGAATTTGATTTCACAGTTGTGGTCAAACCAGGGAAAAGTAATTTTGGACCAGATCATCTATCCAGAATATAGTCGGGAGAAGAAGCACAAGAAATTGAAGATACCATGCCCGATGCATAGTTATACAGGTTATAACACCCACCATCAAAATTAGAGGAAATTTTTTTTCTTTCTACGACAATGTATGGTGAAGGAATGAAATCCTTAGAGAAGAAACAACTTGCTATATGTGTGGCACCCTATATGTTGATTAGCAATGACATGTACAAGTTAGGCCAGGATGAAGTATTGCACCATTATGAGCACATAGATATCATGGAGGAGGCTCATGGTGGTATTGCATGTGGGAACTATGTAGGTGACACCACTGTGTGTAATATTTTACTCGTTGGATTATGATGGGAGACCTTGTATAAAGATTGTAATGCATATTGCAAGGCTTGTGATCAAAGTCAGTGCCTTGGAAAGCCAGGTCAACGAGATGAAATGCCTCTAAGACCTATTACTAGTGCAAAACCATTTGAAAAATGGGTAATAGATTTTGTGGGTCCCATTCCACCAACCATGCGTAGGACTGGATCACACTATATCATTACTTGCACATAGTATCTAACAAAGTGGGAAGAAGCAGCGCCAATAAAGGATTGTACAATGGCTACATCAGCCATGTTTTTATGGGAAAATATTATTACAAGGTATGGATGTCCTTTGAGTTTGACCAGTGATAGGGGCACACATTTTTTGAATGAGACAATCAGAATTTTATTGGATGAATTTATGATTGCACACCATAAGACTACACCATATCATCCTATGGAAAATGGGAGTACTAAGGCTTTCAACAAGATTTTGAGCCAGACATTGACAAAAATTTATGATGTTGGAAGAAAGGATTGGGATGATAAATTTTCTGCAGTACTTTAGGCGTATAGAAACACATATAAGTGGCTAAACAAGGCAATAACTTTTCAATTGGTGTTTGGTGCATAAGCAATTCTTCCTATGGAATTCATGTTACCTTCTTTGTGTATTGCATGCATTGGAGGTCTTTAATTAATTAAGTTCGATGAGCGACGGAGAAATAGCACTGCTGGAGTCAGAAGCAATAAAAATCTAGGAAGAAAGCATGGCATGAGAGGCACATTAGGGACAAAAATATTGAGATAAGACAAATGGTGCTCCTTTATGATTCTAAGTGTTGGCGCCATCCAGAAAACTTAAATTACATTGGTTAATACCATATGTTATCACTCACATACTTGAAACAGGAGCTTATCACTTAGAAATGCTTGATGGAATATGGTTACTCAGTTACTTCAACAATAATAGGTTGAAGCCCTACTATAAATAAGTCTTCTTGGTGTTTATAATAAGGTAGTATTGCCATTTAGATTAGGCTTTCAATTATGTATTCCCTTAATGTATTTCCTTCTTCGTCGCTATGCTTTTTCAATTTAGTTGTTGTTTTGTGAAATAAGCATGTTTGCACACTATAAGCTAATTACCATTTGCAGAATTTTTATGCATAGAGGACTACACATACCATTTGTGTGGGGTGGTTATTGAGAAATGGGTACACATAAAGGAACAAAATGCTACATGTGCTATTCAAATTTTGAAGAGTTGGTGAAAAGAAGATTGCTTCCAAATGAGGACCATGGATGGAGATAAATGAAGGAATAGTATAACGCGAGGTAAGCGGTGGCCGTGGAGACTACCAAGAGAAGGTGTAGTGATGAGGTACTCAAGTGCATGGAAGCACATTGAAGAGAAGCTTGTAGCCAGAAGGTAGGAAGGCATGCTAAAAGGTTATGAATGAGGCACGAATATGTACTATGCGGAAAAATGTGAAAAGGGTCACTTAATGAGGATTGTTGGTAGGTGAAGGAGCAATAAATGTACCAACTTTTTAAAAATGTATATAAGGAAGGGATATGAGTTCATTCTTAGTGTTGTAAATCACAAAAATTTGAAAGAGCTAAGTGTGATTGAGATGAGTGAAGAGTGTGAAACCAAACGTGAGGAGCAGATTTTTGCACAGGAGAAGCTTACGTCCCCATTGGTGAAGGGTTTGAGCAAAGTAGAGCATTCAAAAGAGCTAGGGCACGTGATTTTGACTAAGGCACACGGATTCAAGCTAGGGTTTGAGTTTACACATTGTAGAAGCTATAAAATGAGCATTTGCGGATAGAATTTTTGATTTATAGATGGCACCAAAGAAAGCACCTGCCATAGGAGTAAAAGGGAAGAATAAGATGGGATGAGGTTGGGACAATAGAAAAATTGAATCTTCATTGTTTAATGGAAAAAGGGTGGATAATTCTCTTGGGAAATGGATTGATAACAACTTACACATATAAAACCCTCTTTCAACATTCGGTAAAACTTCATAACACTAGAAAACACACATAACCCCATAAAGAAACTTACCCACATAAAAATTAGTTGTATTTCTCCTTTGAACTAGTAAGAGCACTTAAAATGTTGTTAGAGATTTAAAACAATCCTTACACAATCTAAATTTATAAATCAGGGCTTCTTCTTATTCTATGGATCCAAATCACTTTGAAATATTGAAATTTGAATGAAAATTGCGGGACTTATCATGAAATTCAGCCATGTAGTGTTATTTATATGTTCTTATTAATGGTGGTCATAACTCCATAGATTTTTTAAATCGAAGACCATTGATCTTCTAATCTATGTTTGAATATAGGCCTTACATGTGGATATATTGTCCACATTATATTTACTTAAATGATGTTTTATTCACTCATTGGCTTGGTCTTTAAGACCTTTATACATGGCTTGATAACTTTCTTTACTTTTTATGATCGCGTAAGACATTGACATGTTTCCTTCCTTTAGGATTTTAGGGGTAGGAATGCGAGTTAGCAATAATGTAAAAATTGTGAATCTACCAAGTGTGTGGCTATAAATTTGCCTTCATTATATGATGCCACCATGTGATGATACGTGTTCTTATTGTCAAACCTTAGGAGATGGATGCACGTTAGCAATATTGAAAATATTGTGAAACTTCCAACCGTAAGACCGTGAATCCCCCTTCTTATCAACTGCTATCATATCATGATATGTGTCCTTGTTGTTGTTCTTTAGAGATGAAAGTGTAACTTGTAGACTTGCGGTAATTGCAAAGTTATAAACTAAAAATTTTGGTTTTCCTTGTAGGATCAAGATTCTCTAAATGTTCTCTTTACCATGCCTTAGGGAAGAACTTGCAAGTTGTAAATTTGCATCAAATTTGACTTTGTAAAAAGGTCAGCAAATGAAGGAATATTCTGTTTTTGGGGTTAAAACTTGTAACTATAGTCCACAACTTTGTAAAAATGTAAAATTGCTTTTAAAGACCTACATATTACCTAGATTCCCTAAATATTACTTTTGTCACACCTCGGGGGGTGGGAACTATAGTTACAAACTTGTAGAAGTGCAAAATTGTAAAACTATGAAAATCTAAGTTCCAAAGGCAAGGGGCCTTATTTCAAAATCTTGAATATATAATTTGAATTTCTAACAACATCACCTACACCATTAAAACAACAAGAAATAGAGGACATGTTAAGGTGTTAGAAAAATAATAGACAGATGGCTAGGATCACGACATGATTTTAACAATTAAAGATCGGGAGAACATGGAAGGACTTGAGAGACCGGAAAGACAAAAAAATGGCCAAGATACATTGACGTTGAAAGGAGCGATAACCAAATCATACCAAGCCAAGAACATAGATGCTAATCAAACATCACGATTAATAAGATGAAAGCAATTTTCCAGAATAACTTTACATAAAACCTTTGCAAACAAATGAGCAACAATATCATATATTATTATGGAACTCAATGCAATACATTGAGAATGGGCCTTGCTTAAATAGGAAAGGAATAACAATCTAAGAACCAGTCAAGGTCATAGATCAAGCCATAAATCAAGGAAATAACTAGTCATCAAAGAACTATTCAAGACCATAGATTTAGGAGAGAACTAGACATCAAGGATCTAGTCAATACCATAGATCAAGGAAAGAACTATACCTAACAACTAGATAATATCTCCTAATATCTAAATAAGATAAAAGAAATATCTACACACATAAGTGGGTGAGGATAAATACAATAAAGGTAAATAAAGTACCTAGGTGAAAATGAGCTAAGGTAAATACCTACTCTAATAGGAACTCACGGTTTACAAACTTGTAGAAGTGCAAACTTGTAAAACTATGAAAATCTAAGTTCAAAAGGAAAGGGGCCTTATTTCACAATCTTGAATATATAATTTGAATTCTAACAAATGTTATCCAAATTTCACCCCGAGTTAATTTGATAACGTGCATCAAAGTTTTAGTTCCAAGCAAGTAGATTGATTCAGGAGAAAATCGTAAAACTAGCTAAGTCCCTTTCAAGACCGCCTTTGGGACAGTTGGAACAATTATACGCGTAAGGCGCGGATCAGCCGAAAAGCCTCTAGGCGGCCCAAAGCAGAAAAGGTACATCGTGGACGCGCAGGACGCGGATAGCCAAAGGAGCCGAAAGCCAATCGAGATCACGCCACGTGTCACCGGTAAAAAGGGACATGGAATCCCATTTCGGCGGATAGGAGGATTCTATCTCGCGAAGCACTGGGACATCCGGGACAAAAGGATGCGGTGGACGCAAAAATCCTCGGGCAGCCCGTGGAAAAATCACAAAGCATGACACGTGTCGCCAAGGAAAAAGGTCCAAAAATTCAAAGGGGCGAGTTTTCGAGCACTGATCCGAACCAATGAAACAGTGCCATGTGTCCAAGTTTAAGGGCCCACAAGGAAATTTCAAAGGAAAGCCTGCGAAAAGGTGGAGAGAGAAAATTACTCAGCGAATCAGGGCCTGCCACATGTCGTCCAAATGGCACAGCGCGGGAAAAGATTTTAAAACCTGTTTTTGCCTGTTTTGTGCCCTAAATCTTCAGACCTTCGTATCTTTCGATCCAGAGCTCGGATTTGCACGTTCTTTATATCAACGGAAAGCTATTGAAATTATCTACATGATTCTAGGATCAATCTCACATTTTGGTGTAGTTTCAAGGGATAAAATTAAGAAAATGTCTCTGACGCGTGGTGATAGACAGAAGTAATGCTTCAACAACCAACTTTAATGCAGCAGACAGCTCGCCGCTCCTGTTAGACAGCCCACCGTTTTGCTAGGATCCGCCACTTCTGTCATAATGAGATGATTTTAAATGCTACCAAGAAGTGGTTGGGGTAGATTCTGGATTTCCTCTCTTCCCTCTCTCATTTCTTGATATATATTGTAAAGAGAGCTCCTTTAAGGGGTCGGACATTCTTGTTTTGCATCCTCCCTTCTTCCCTCGCTTGCAAGAGAAATTGTGGAGCTTTCAAACCTCCCATATGGGTTGTAATGCCAGTCTTTTTGCCTCTTGGCCACTGCAATGTACTGTATCGACTCTTGAGCAATAATATATGTGTTGTGATTGACTCTCGACCCTCTCATGTATTCATTGCTGTCATTTTGATCTCTTATTGCAGTTTGGTTACCTGTGCATGGTGTTTGTATTGCATCTATGTGGTCTGTGTTAAATTTTCAAAACAAGTGTCTAACATTCCTCGGTGCATCACCTTTGTAGTTTAGGTTTTATTCTATGCATTTTCTTACCCTGTCTCCTTGGCAAGTTAGATTAGGTTTTAACAAACCCTCTGCATTTTTTGTGTGCATCTGAACAGAGGAATAGGAACCAGCCTTCTCTAGAGAATCTTTTCTCATCTTTACAAGTCCCATGCTTGGAGAAAGGATTCCATGTTGTGCAATCACACTAGATGCCTGAACATCAACCTAGAATCCTGATCTGCATCCAGGGGTGTTGTGAGTCTGCAACAACAGTTTTGGCATGCCCGGTGGGACCTAGAGGTCTCATTTTTATTGCAGCAAAGTTGATATGCATCTGCTGCAGTTTTCTTGCTTATAAGAGCTATTATTTGCATATCTGGCGACTCCACTGGGGAAGAATCAACTGGTTTCAGTAGTGCAGGCCTGAAAACTCATGAGAAGAATCACCACAAGGTCAAGAGTTGGAGAAGAAGAAGCGCTATTTGAATACCTGCAGTTATCTCCAAGAAGAAGGCAAAGAGGAAGAAGGATTCAAAGGTCTCCATCTCCACCAAACAGAACTCTCTCAACTCCTCCACCTGACAGGCCTTTCATTCAGTATAGAAGGGTTTTAAGACCGATTAGAATGGCTCAGAACAATCCCTACGTCAACTTCACAGGCAGCAGCCCACTTGCTCTCAATGCACAACATCCAGTTCCTATTACTGACCTTGAAGTACATTCCCTACTTCATCGGAGAAAATCAGACTACTCCAAGTGATCATGTTAAAGATATTGCTAACCTTTGCGTAATCCATGAAATCGATGAAATGCAAGTGGCTGTCAAGTTACTGACATCTTCCTTCAAGGGTAAAGCATTACAATGGTTTAGAAGCCTCGGAGCTAGTTCTATCACAAACTAGAATTAGCTATGTATTGCACTTCACGAGCAATTTGGAGAGAAGGGAGACAACTTGTCTCTTTTGGAGTAGCTGACAACTATCAAGAGATCCCCCAACGAGCAGCTGACTGACTTCAACTTCAGATTTAAAAGGTCTTGGGATAGGATTCTAGTGGCAGTTAGGCCAACAATGCAGAAGGTGCTTTTCTATATTACCTTAAAGCTTTGAATTCTGATATTTCTATGTTAATTCAGTCCATGGGAGGCACAACAATCCCTATGGCTTATAGCATTGCCATTAGAGCTGAAAAATGTCTTATTCAAGCTGGTAAACTGGCTCCTAGGCCTCCCATGCCCTTATATCCAAACTTAGAAAATCCAAGCACTAGTCAAGCACCCACTTTGGCTCCTGTTCCCACTCCTAGAAATCAGAGTTCAAGTGAAGCTTCCACTTCATCTCCAAGTGCTTCGAATGAACTCCAAGAGGTCATGAAACAGTTGCAAAATTTGGGAAATGAGCTGGTTACTATTAAGAGGCAACAAGCCCAAGGTTTCAGACCTTCCTATCAACCTCAAGCTCAGCCTAATAGGTAGCCATACCAACCACAAAGACCACCTAATCCAGTTGCAAATGTGAATCAAACAAGGCCTCCCTCTAATAGACCATTCCAGCCCTATAATCCAAATGCTATATCTGCCTCTAAGGCATTAGTGCCAACACAGAACAACATTGCTTAGGAATATGACTGGTGCTTTCCATGCAACGAGCCTCATAACCAATCCATGTGTTTCAATGGTGCTCTCAATCAAGCACTGATGGTGACAACTACTGGTGTGGAGGGCGAGGGAAGTCAAGGAAACAGTCAACAACAAGAAACATTCCAACAGCAATCAGCCCCAAATGACACCACATTGGTGGAAGCGCAAGCGAAGATTTCGTGGCATGAATCAAGTAGTTTCTAAGGTGTCATGCCCAACACAAGGTCAAAGAGGAGAAATTTGGGTGAAGAACAACCATTAGCCCCAGCCAATCCACCACCTTCCATGGCTCCACAAATGATTGGCAAGCAGAGTCCAGTTTCAAATACACAAGGGCAGCCAAGAACAGCCCCTAGGCCAACTCAAATGCCAGCTGTTGCTGCCCACGTACAAGGAGTAAGTGTACAAACCAAGGGACAACAAAAGGATACTTCATCCCCGTTCAGTATCATTGAACAAATGAAGAAGACTAACGTCAATATATCAATGTGGGAATCCCTATCCATCCCAGGACAAAGAGATCTGCTGCAAGCTGCCATGAAGGATTGGGACAACTTCGAATCGGTGAGGTTCGAGATGCAAGACAAAGTGCTTACAAATGTTGCCCAGCCTGAAGGAAGCCATGGAGGGCAACAAGGTAAAATGTTGAAGCCCCCTCCTTTCTATGTTTCATTAATCATTGGGGATAAACTAGTACACAATTGCATGATTGATTCCGGGGCAAGTAGCTCAGTGATGCCCAAGCAAATAGCTGATCAGCTGGGTCTCCAATATGAAGTAATATCTAAAGGGGTAGTGCAATTGGATGGGACAGCAATAGCAACAGTTGGAGTGATTAAAAACTTGAGTCTTACCTTGCATGCATGTCCAAATGTTGTTGTCTTACAAGATATATCAATCATAGACCTTCCACCACTCTTTGCCCTTTGCTTGTCAAGGGACTTCACAGCCAAGATTGGGGGGTATTTGTCTGCTGATTGGTCTCACATGTTGTTTAGAACAAGGTATGGAACTAAGGCTACAATTAGGTCTGAACCTATTGCAAACTTCCATATTGAGCCTTACACTCCAAGTCAGATTAATGCCAATTGCTCAGCATTTGATCAAGAAGATCACCCTAGTACTGATGAGGCTGACACCAAGGTTGGAAGTATCCCGGACCTAACTCTCGATGAATGGGAAAACAAGATACATGCTTTTGATCCCTATCAAGAAGTAGAAGAATCTGAGCTGGGAGTCTATTGTATACACGAAGAAAATCAACCTATTCCTAGCATCACCAAGCCAAGCCATAATGATGACAATGAGGTATGGCGGCTGTTTTTTGACGGATCAAGGAGTAGGCAAGGTGCAGGAGGTGGAGCCATGCTTGTTTCACCTCAAGGCATCAAATATTATTCAGCTTTTCATTTCCAGTTTTCTTGTTCAAACAACACAGCTGAATATGAGGCCTTGATTCATGGACTTCATTGGGCTAGGAAAAAAGGGATAAATAACTTGCAGGTGTTCGGGGATAGTGAGCTAATCGTCAACCAAGTTAGAGGACAACATGCTACAAAGAACGACTTGCTGAGGAGCTACAAGAATAGGGTATGGGACCTCATTGAAGATTTCGAAGCTTTCAACATTGTGTCCATACCCAGGAAGAAAAATGAATCTGCAGATAGGCTCGCAGTCAGTTGGAGCAACGTTTGATGTGGTTGACAACATCAAAAGGGAAAAAACACAGCCACATATCCATGTGATTGTGAGGCCAGCAGTTCCAGATAATAACACAAGCTGGCAGGTGTTTGAGAATGATCAACAGATCGTCAATTTTCTACAGGAAGAAGCTGAATTCTCAGCTAGAAATTAGGACAGATTAGAGCAAGACTTTGCTTTCCAATTGGCCTCATTGGACGGTGAAGAAGCTGCATATTCTAGTAAATGGAATCTATCTCAAACATTGTTACTGAAAATAAGAGGTTCACCCTTGTAAATATTAGCCTAGATTTCAATTCCTCTAAGTGTGTATGCACATTGTCTTGTTGTAGTTAGGTTTCAATTTCCCTAAGTGCTTTGGCACAGGTTTTGTTGCTCCTGGGTTGGTTTTCTACAATTCAGTGTGCTCTCAGAGAAGGAGTTACGGTATCAGGCTCGGGATCAGATATCAGGTTGGTTTTAGGTTATTGCCTATGACTCCATGCCCAATGGATTGCTAAAAGGCCACTGATCTTCTACCTAGTAGGCAGGTGACCCCGAAAAGTCACTAAATTGTTATCCAAATTTCATCCCCCAGAGTTAATTTGATAACGTGCATCGAGTTTTAGTTCCAAGCAAGTAGATTGATTCGGAGAAAATCGTAAAAGCGGCTAAGTCTGCTCAAGACCACCTTTGGGGACGGTTGGAACAATTATACGCGTAAGGCACGGATCAGCCGAAAATCCTCCAGGCGGCCCAAACGAAAAGGAACATCGAGGGACGCGGGGACGCGGATAGCCAAAGGAGCCGAAAGCCAATCAAATCACGCCACGTGTTACCAGCAGAAAAGGAACATGGAAGCCCATTTCGGGTGGATCAGAGGATTCTATCCTACGAAGCACTGGGACATCCGGGACAAAAGGAAGCGAGTGGACGTGAAAATCCGGCGAGGCCCATGCACAAATCACGGCATGACACGTGTCGCCAAGGAAAGAGGTCCAAAAGTCAAAGGGGCGAGTTTTCAAGCACCGATCGAACAATGAAACAGTGCCACGTGTCCAAGTTTAAGGGCCCACAAGGAAATTTCAAAGGAAAGCCCGCGGAAAGGTGGAGAGAGAAAATTACTCAGCGAATCAGGGCCTGCCACGTGTCGTCCAGATGGCAGAGCGCGGGAAAAGATTTTAAAACCTGTTCTTGCCTGTTTTGTGCCCTAAATCTTCAGACCTTCGTATCTTTCGATCCAGAGCTCAGATTTGCACGTTCTTTATATCAACGGAAAGCTATTGAAATTATCTACATGATTCTAGGATCAATCTCACATTTTGGTGTAGTTTCAAGGATAAAATTAAGAAAACGTCTCTCGACGCATGGTGATAGACAAGTAATGCTTCAACAACCAACTTTAATGTAGAGATGTACTCGCCGCTCTGTTAGACAGACCCCTTTGTTTTGCTAGGATCCGCCACTTCTGTCATAATGAGATGATTTTAAATGCTACCAAGAAGTGGTTGGGGTAGATTCTGGATTTCCTCTCTCTTCCCTCTCTCATTTCTTGATATATATTGTAAAGAGAGCTCCTTTAAGGGGTCGAGACATTCTTGTTTTGCATCCTCCCTTCTTCCCTCGCTTGCAAGAGAAATTGTGGAGCTTTCAAACCTCCCATATGGGTTGTAATGCTAGTATTTTTGCCTCTTGGCCACTGTAATGTACTGTATCGACTCTTGAGCAATAATATATGTGTTGTGATTGACTCTCAACCCTCTCATGTATTCATTGCTGTCATTTTGATCTCTTATTGCAGTTTGGTTACCTGTGCATGGTGTTTGTATTGCATCTATGTGGTCTGTGTTAAATTTGCAAAACAAGTTTCTAACATTCCTCGGTGCATCACCTTTGTAGTTTAGGTTTTATTCTATGCATTTTCTTACCCTGTCTCCTTGGCAAGTTAGATTAGGTTTTAGCAAACCCTCTGCATTTTTTGTGTGCATCTGAACAGAGGAATAGGAACCAGCCTTCTCTAGAGAATATTTTCTCATCTTTACAAGTCCCACGCTTGGAGAAAGGATTCCATGTTTTGCAATCACATTGGATGCCTGAACATCAACCTAGAAGCCTGATCGCATCCGGGGTCTTTGTGAGTCTGCAACAACAACAACATCACCTACACCATTAAAACAACAAGAAATAGAGGAAATGTTAAGGTGTTAGAAAAATAACAAATAGATGGATAGGATCACGACATGATTTTAATGAGTTAAAGATCGGGAGAACATGGAAGGACTTGAGAGACCGAGAAAGACAAAAAAATGGCCAAGATACATTGACATTTATAGGAAGAAACATAAAACATGCCATGGTTTTCAACAAGACTAAATCAAGAACCAACATACTCAAAGAGCACTAACATCTCCTTGTATATCCTTTCCAAAAATCTATGTTCGGTCATGGTATGTGGAAATACTATTTCTAGCAAACATGCATCATGACATATATTTAGGTGGAGCATATGTGGGTAATAATTTTAAAATATTGGGTATTATATTGGATTTTGAGAAATATGATTTGCCAAATTCTTTTATTTTTACGTTAGAAATTTAGAATGGTTAAATAGGGATTTGGTGTTAGGTAACTTGATTAATTAAAAACATTCAAACCCAAAAATATGGTTATCTCCAAAATTTAAATAAAAACTTTTTTCAAAACATACGGGTTTGACTTAGATAGTTTTAATGACTTAACCAAATCAGGATTCAAAGATAGAGATGACCTTATTCTTAAAATCCAAAGAATGTTGCAAGAAAAACATAAACATGGTGTGGAAACATCTTATTTTCATCATCCGAACATACACATTATGGCCCCCATACTAATGACCATAAGATGTCATACCAATGGCATACATGCATAGTTGTCTACCGGACCCACATCGTCCTTTGTGGCATCCAGTCTGTCAACCTAGTCACCATTTTTGAAATAGTCACGAAACCATGAAACTCCATTCCCGAGGCTGATCTAAAGGCAATACGAGTAGAAAAATGATGGGACGAGGAAAGGATGTTATAAGTTTGAAGTTGGAAACATTTAATGCAAAAAATATTGCATGCCATATGGTATACCCAATCAAACAAGGAACAAAACATGCATTTGGCACCAAAACCATGAACTTTGTAACTTTATTCACATGATTTTGGGAGAATTAACGAGAAGTTCCACTACTCAGAATTGGGGAGAAGCATTAGATATTAAAAAAATTCAAGTGTTATGTGATTTTCATATTTTAAAGTTGTTCACAGATAGACATTTTTATTATTATTTATTCTATAGATTTGTGAAGTTTTTTTAGAGGAAAACACATACTTACAGTATCAATAGCAATATACACACTATGTGTATACCACAGAAGAGATAAAAATACACAAGAAATATACACACTGTGATATACTTATAGTATCGAGATATAGAAATATACAATTGTGATATACACACTAGGTGTGGTATTTTGGATTGTGATATACACACTATGTGTATACCACGAAAAGAGAAAAAAAAATTGTGTATACAATTGTCTTCACAGATAGACATTTTAAAAATTGCTATGAGGCTATGCGATTTTCTGATTTTAAACTTGTTCACATATAGACATTTTTATTTTTATGTTTTGTAGAGCAATCTTTACGTGAAGTATTTATAATTTTGTTACAAAATTTTCTTAGAAAACCATGGCTGCCATGAATGAAAAATAAAAAGGTATCTTTAAAAATGGGTTAGGCAATAAGTAGACGAAGAAAACCTACTACGATGCTAAACTCCCAAGAAACACTGAGCATTAAAAGGCTACCTTCTTCATGATTCATTGTAAAATGTGGCCCAAGAATGTGGCTGGAAATGACCCGCAACAATCCTATATGGATTATGTGAAGAGACCAAATCCTCCGGGACCAAATACAACCTCGTTTGTCACATACATGCAAATGTGAGACCATTTGTATACCACATGTTTCAAAACCAGTATCGTATAATGTTGTTTGTGATGTTTTTCACATATGCACAAATGTGACACCCTGTGTATACCACATATTTGGACTACAATTTCCTATTACGTTACATGCATCATTTTTCATCATGTACGCAAACGTGACACCCTGCGTATACCACATATTTTGAATAACATTATCATATAACATGTTTGTGATGTTTTCACATATATGCAAATGTTAGACCTATGTATTCCAAAATTTCAAATACCAGTATACTATAACGTTGTTTTGCTGTCATTTGTGATTAAAAACTTCTGATTTTTGGAGGAATAAAGTGTCGATATAACACTCAGAAATCTGCAATATATTATGGCTAAAAATGGCACCTATAGTGCTTCAAAAATTCCCAAATCTATTTTCTTTAATACATTAAAATCAGATAAAGAGAGAGCAATGCAAAATAGATCGGAAACACCTTCCAACAATTACAAACAAACCTCCAAGTGGGTCACTCTAGCAAGGAATAAAAAATATAATCACTGTTGTATTTTATTCTTCAAACCCTTGTAGAAATATGCAAAATCCATCAATTCTACTGCTAGAAAAAACTGAAGTATCCAAACATTTGTGTATACCACACTATGTGTGTATACCACAAACCTAAAAAAATATAATGCATGAAAAATGTGTAAACCACACACAAACATTAGCTTTTTGGTATACACACATTTTTGTATACCACAATCCTAAAAAAATTTTGCATGAAAAAGTGTAAACCACACACAATCATGCGGCATTCTGCATCATGAAATCTATCCTAGTGACGAAATCGCATGATTATGCATGCCGCATGTATGTGTGTGGTATACACAATTTTCATGCCTTGGATGTTTTTAGGTTTTGGTATACACACATAGTGTGGTATACACAAATGTGTGTATACCACAAAACTAATGTTTGTGTGTGGTTTACACATTTTTCATGCATTAGATTTTTTTAGGTTTGTGGTATACACACATGTGTGTATACCACACTATGTGTGTATACCACAAACCTAAGAAAAACTATGTGTGTAGCCACATGTGTTTCTATTACATTGCTTGTGTCGTTTTCACATACGCACAAATGTGACACCCTGTGTATACCACAAATTTTGAATACCAGTTCCTATGACGTTGTTATTCCACAATTTTCACTCCTAGTATCCTATGCAATAAAAGCATCAATTTAGCATTTTATATGATACTTTATTCATGGTTTTAATTTTTGCTAAATATTGTCATTTTAGCTACACATTGAGTTATATTATTCTTGCTCCAAACTACTAACCCTTTGTTTTGTAGGATGATTGGTCCAAGACATTTGGGTTTATAAATCAAATTACTAAGCTTTGTTTTGCAGGGCCTCCTCTTGAAGACCCAATCACAAAATATTTATCATTTAATTTTATTACATTACATCATCTTTATTGTGTGTTTTGTATTGTTGTTTGTTTATCCCAAAGGTTAAACTATGTATGCTCTCCTCTTGCGTCTTAGGATGATCTTGAGGATCAAAAGTGGTTAGCCTTTCCATTTTTTTTTTTTTAGGGGAAACATGATGTGGAAGTGACATCCACACACTTTCGTAGTCCTAGGAGTCTCGTGACCATGGAATTCACCTCCACGCACAATGTAGACACACCCCATGTTCTAATGGGGTATATAAATTCTTGGAGAGTTGTCATTATTGGCTAAGCGCTTGCTTGTTTTAAGAGTGGCGTGAAGTGAGGGGCTTCCATGTCCCAAAACCCAGGCCTCAAACAACATCCTTACAACACGGACTTGGGCCCCACGTACCACAAGGTATATCGGGTACTCCCTAGTGAGCTTGTATATCCTAGTCTAGGAAACCTTTTGGCTGCATATCAAGCTATTGTGCAAGGAGATTACACTCCCAAGATCACTCGCTATTGACCCCACATTGGTACATAGGTGGTGAGCCAAGAGTGGAACCCCTTAGTGTGTGGTATTGAAAGTGGGAAATATCTTGATTGCAATCCCACTTGACTAGTTAGGGTGTGTATTGCATGTTGGTTGCTTGCTTTCGTGAACACCACTAACCATCATATCACCTTAAATTTTTAATCAATCAAACATCATCATAATCGACCATCCTTAATCAAAAAATCCCAACCCAAATCCCATCACCATCCTTAATCAACCAATCTAATGAAAACATGACAGTCTGTGTATACCACATATTAACAATGGTTGAAGCTTGAATAAGTGTTGGTATTTTTTATTCTCTCAAAGTCACTTTATGCCCTCTTACTTCCTTCTAGCCCTTTAAATTTACATTTTTGAGCATAAAACACACATTCCTCTTAATCTAGTCTCACTGGTAAACTCTTTGAGGACCAATTAAACACAAAATCACCCTACAAAGTTTCATCAAGTAACTCTACACCCATTTGCTTTTATACTCCTTTTGTTTTTGCCAATTTCTCCCAATTGCCCTTGGTTATGGTCAAATCAAGCATGTACAAAGAAAACAATCCACTTTTATGCAAATGTAAAATAAGTTTCACATACCCATTACCCTTGTTATGCTTTGTACATATTTTCTAGTGTTATCTCTAGCTCCATCCCTCCAAACACCTTTTTCCTCGTTTCCTAAGGCTCCTTTAGGCTTACCTATGGTTTAGAAGTCATTTTTAAGTCTTCGTCATTGATACTCTATTCCAACCTTAAGTACACCTTACATCCACTAATTAAAACTTGTTTGCCACTCCCCATAAGGTCCTTTCACCTCAAATCTCCTTTCTTACTTTTTTCCAACTTTTGCTTCTTAGGTTACCTATAACTTCTAAGAGAATCATACAACTTCAACTAATCATCAAAACAAGAACAAACTATTCACTTCTTTCATTAACTTTCAGGTGTACAATAGCATGTATTTGACTCTAGAAAGTAATTTTGGTTCCTTTATGCATTATTTAAGCTTCAAACTCATATACAAACATGTTCTCTCTTCCCTATTCAAGCTCTCACAATCATCATTATCTTTGAATTCAAGAAATTGATCTAAACTTCTTCTTGTTACCTTGTATTCACTTCTTGTCCAAAATATTTTTAGTAAAAAAATATCCAATTTGGTTTATGGCTTGGCTAGACTTCAATATTCACTTCATTTGTGTCCTTTACCTTCCTAGGATGCTATATCATTCACTCAAATACATTTGCAATGCTCAATCTTACCTTTTCATCATTGTTCTTCAACTGCCCTCATAAGCCCCTTCTTGACAATTCTTGGCAATATCAAGTAACCTTGCTTGTTTTCTCTTTATCAACCTTCCTCATCATTCTCCCCTGATGCACCACTCATAACACAGTTAGCCTCATTATACAAGACATTCAAGACAATCAAAATACTCACTTCTACCTCTTTTGTCAAAACTGTCCACTAAACCTTAAGACATGGGTTCTTGCTTCAATCATGCTTAGAGTGTTCTAAGGACTCCTAAAATATTCTCTAAGCTCCTTTAGTTCATATTTGGTCATACCAACATGCTCCTAAATTATCAGGACTTGATTCAACACACAACTCATGATACTTCATCTTTTGCAATCTTGACAATAAACCCTTACTAGGTTTTCCCAAAGTGACTATCAAGCTTTACTCAGAGTGTAGAAGGTTCCAAGGCACAATAAGTGGTTAAATTATCACCCATTATGGTCTTATAGGTTTCTATAAATTTTTCAAGAAAATACCTTTCTTCTATCACCTACTTGCCTTGTAAAATGACTCTATTCCCTTACTCTTCAAAACTGTGCAATACCCTTCCTTCAAACTATCAAGTATAACTCACATGAATTGATTCCTTTTGACCCAATTCCTTTTCAAACACCTACCCCACATCTAAACAAACCTTATTCCTAAATTTTAACCAATTCCCATGGTGCATTTAGGAGATATTTGAATTTTACTCTAGAAACCCTAGCCTCAAACTGTACAGCTCGAGAGGTCTTCAACTAGCTATAACATTTGTTATACTTTGATTCATGGCACAAAAATTTTTTTCCCAAAGGTCTATTTAGAGGTTCTCAACAAGGTTTCCTTACCAATATGGTTGGAGAAGACACGTGAAATTTCTCTTCATTCAATATTCCTACTGCCCTGATTGAATGATCACACAGATTACAATCATGTAATGAATCTTTTTACTAGCACAAAGAAAAGTAGTATTTTCTTGTTAAGGAATAGGCTATTTCACACATGTATTTTACTCAATAAAATCACTAAACAACTATTCACTAGACCACAACAAGTTCTTTCTTGATGTCTTCACAGGAGGTTCACAGTCTTACTTTCTTGAAACTTAGAAATCATGCACTTAGGATCCTTATAAATACTATACTTCTATACACTTGCATGACTTCAGGAAAATATGAAATGATCTCTCCCTAGATCTTGAGCAATCACTATTCAAAATTAAATCAAGAATCTACAAACATTGATCTCAACTATAGAACTGTGATTAATAGTGATACATTCATAGGATTCTTATTTCAAACAAGGTTCAAATCTTCATTTAAACAACTATACATTGTCCCGAGATGTCTTCCACTCTAACAAGAGAGAAATATTTGATATGGTTCAAGGAATTTGCACTAATAACAATTACTCATTTTTTTAAGAAACTCAAACTTGCACAAAACCTTCAATGCACATCAAACAAATTCAAACACAAACTTTCCAATCATGCATTCTGAGACATTAAGAACCAGTGATCATCATCTTACCAACATTTAGAAGCCATCAATCATAAATTTCACACCATTTCTTGGATATTTTCCTTACATTCATGATCTAACTCCTCAAGAAAACAATCTTCCTTTCATATGTAAAACAAAGTTCTTGTTTATAACTGTATTTTATTACAAAATTGTCTTCTCAGGATCTTCTCCATGAGCCATTCCCTCCTAATGAAAAAACTAACTCTCCTTTGATGAGTTTCTCTTTCAAATACCTCCATACTCTGAACCCTAACTGATTTGATGTCTATATGTCATGACTCAAAGTCATATTTTAACACCTAGTTACATTCTTTTCTCCTTTTACATACTAGGAGTCTTCATAACATGACTTGACAAACTAAACATAACTCTTCAAATACCTAGACCACTAACTTATCAACATAGACCAAGAATGGTCTTTATACCCCTTATAATTTAAAATTACAAAATAGGAGGGAAAATATATTATTTGAATTTTTAAAATCTAGACTCCCTTACCCAACATGTCATGAGTTCTAATGGACTTCTAAATGACTCAAACCCACTCCATTTGACCCCCTTAGACCTTCCTAACCATGATCAAGATGTCATTTTCTCAAAATTTGACTCTCCTTCATGATGCTCCTGCATCAAGAAGTTTCCCATAGAAACTAAAATAAGTTTCCTATAGCATTTCAGAAAGTAGGCTAGAAATAGTTTATCTGTGGTAGGTGTTTAGATCAGTTTTATGACTTGTGTCATATTACGGTGCCTTATGTTTACAAAAATAACATATTATGTATAACATTTCATATATTGATATGTTAAATACCATGGTTACTGATTATATGAAGTTTTTTACATTATTTTGTTTAGGATGCCATGAAATGAGAAAAAGTACGAACAATTACTTTCCCTAGATGTTCAGGACGTGGGAAATGGGAAACCACAATTTTCTCAAGACAATCTTGAATGGACACCATTGATTGGGAAGACAATGGTAATAGGTATATTTTGTGGAAATCCCTCTAAGACATGGCTTCGATGCCTTTATTAAAGGGGAAGGCCTTCTCGATAGCTCTGAGATGACATTCGTATGCAAGCAGAATAGGGTCCACACCATTCATGGAGGAACACACACCACCACATGCTACCATTATGTATCGTAGGTTTGTTTATATTAACTTTACGTTTGGTTTAGAATAGTGTCACACATATGTTAGTGTAGCAGTTTTAAAACATACTTGATATCAATATGTATTTCCTTTTGTTTTAGCTACCATTATGCTTATGGCCATGGCGACAATAGAAACAAACCACCTACTAGTGAAAGAATTAGGAGGTTTCAGAAAAAACATGGATGCCAGTGCCATTTCAATGTGAGGGTTATGTTTGGTACACTAGACGTGGCACATATCATATACAATGATATGTATCATGTTGATAAGAACGGTGAGTTTTCCATGGTGTAAAGGACACAAGCTTAGATCCACGAAGTGGTTTTGCTCTAAATTTATCAATTGAATGTAAGAAATACATTGAATCTCTTTTTTTTGCTGGTATATTTTTGACACCATTATGGAAAGGAACTACATGGATCCGGAGTTGGTGAGGATTTTCAACAAAAGGGATGAGTGCTTAACTAGGAAATATGTGTTGAACACATGGAGGAGGGTGAAGAGCATTAGATCCCAAAAGCACCAACATGACAACACTAGTATCAATTTGTGGCATGTCGCAAAAAGGGATACATTTTTTTATTATCAGAGGTTGGTTGGGACTGACGTGCCTTTCATTATGGGCCTTCAAACAATGTGGATGCTTGAAATGATGGTTTTTCATTCCCATAACTCCATCATTGCAATGGATTCCATGTTCTCAACTAATAAATATGGGGTAAGGACATTGTTGTCTCATTTCCATGCATAATTGATATTTGGATATATTTGTTTAAGTCATTCTCATACTAACAATAATTTTGTGTACACATTTGCATTAGTACCAATTGTACACACTTCTTGTTTTTGATGAGCAAGAGGTTGGGGTTCCTATTACATGGGTTTTGTCCCATAATAAAGTGGATGACATATATGCATGGCTTTTTGAATTCTACATGAGGGGAAAAGGAAAAGGATGGATTGGCATGTCAATGCATTCATTATATATGATGGGGATTCCGAAATACAATTATAAAGTATAAATTTAATAATATATTTTTCTATAAATTTAATACAAATAATTTACATCTGTCATCACCAATCCGGTACTATGATAATTCTTCACTTTGGGAACTCCTCGTCTATGATTATTTACTAATGCACAACCTTTAGTTTGGTGGATGTAATCTGGAAACAAAACAACAATATAACACAAGAATACCATCGACTATGATAAAATAGAATGATGACAAATCTGAAATATCAAAATAAATTATAATATTAACATGAAACTATTACAATCTCACCCATGAGGTACTTCAAGTGTTATTGACTTCACTTGCCTTTCACCAAGACTATGGGAGAAACTTTAGAATTACACCTCTTAATGGCTTCTTCAAAACACCTTTAAACCGATGGCTTCCTTTGCACACTTCCTACAATATTTCTCACTACTTCCTTCTATGCTAAATGAGGGGGTGGCCTCTCTATTATAGAACTTCCGGGCTTATCCATCTTATCTCTAAGATAGGATAAGAAATCCACTCGATGAATCATATTCCATACCTTAACTCTTATCTCGTATATGTAAGCTTATCTCGTTAAGATAAGATAAACCTTATCATTTTACATGGGTTCCACATTTTTAGACTTTTACAAATAAAATACACAAAATATTTATGACCTCACTCCTTGTCTTTATTACCAATATAATATTTCTAATTCCTAATCATGTAGACCCTACTTCTCTAATTACCCAAACTTTGACATTTTAACATTACCGGACCACTTACGACAAATATTTACTTTTTATAACATTCCTATTGTACTTTGATCTATTACCGTACTCCACATTATTAGCGGCACCGTCATCGACGGTATTGTTATCTTCTATCATACGCTACTACTAATTATACTTAACAACATCCTATTCCTAATACATACATTAATGAAATAGAAATTACGGAGGAAAATTTTAGTGTCGACATCTTCCCCCTTCCTAGCTTCTACTCCGTCCTCGGAGTAGACTATTCTGGTGCTTGGAAAATCTTCAACTTTTCGTGGTTGACCCATTTTGTAATGGGAGTGCCATCCAATTCCTCCAGTTGGTACATACCATTTTCATGCACAGCTGCTATTTTGTAGGGCCCCATCCATTTTGGAAGAAATTTTCTCTGTCTTCTTTTTTGTATCTAGAATCATATACTAGAACCAAGTCATTCACATGAAATGGAGACCACCGGATCTTTTGATCAAAGTATTCCTTCTGCTTCATTTTCTTCTTATGGCTTGTATCCTTTGCTATTTCTCTCATTTCCTCCAGCAAATGAAGATGTACCAACCTTTCTTTTACTGAATCACTTTCATCCATCCTTTCATTTTTCATAACTCTCACAGTGGGAATATCAAACTCAATAGGAAGAAGCTGGATCAATGCCATAGCCAACCGAAATGGGGAGTATCCTGTCATTGACTTTGATGTTGCCCTATATGCCCACAATCTTTGCATGAATCCTTTTATCCCATTTATGTACCTGCAAGGCTGCATCTTTTGCTAGAATTTGACACAACACAAAATTTGTTTGTTCCACCTATCCATTTGTGCTTGGCTTGTATGTTGTTGCCTTCTTGTGCTTAATAGAAAACTTATTGACTAGGGCTTCTACCACCTCATTAATGAAGTGGCTTCCTTGATCTATTACAATTTCTAATGGGCAACCAAATCTGGTGACAATGCGTTCATACATGAACCTTGCCACTTCATCCATGGAAGTTGTTTTCAATGGCCTAGCTTCAACCCACTTGGTTAAATAATCTGTGGCAACTACAATATACTTATTTTGGCGTGATGTAGTTGGAAGTGGACCTACAATGTCTATTCCCCACTTTTCAAAGGGACCAAGGGGAAGAATAGGACATAATGGAGCTGATGAAGTCTTACGGTTACCATGTGTTTGACAAATATCACATGTCTTACAATAATTATAACAATCTTTAAAAAGAGTGGGCCAGTGATAACCTGCATCCAAGATCCTTCTTGTTGTAAGTTGTCCAGAGAAGTGCCCTCCACATGTACCATTGTGGAATTCTTCTAGCATTTCCTTCCTTGATCACGTCCAACCCCTTGTCTTCTCCATCGTGTCCTATTCGAAATAATACTCCATGCAGAATAGAATATGGACGACTGAGCTTGAGTAATCTTTCTCTTAGTCTTTGCATTGGCACCATCAGAAACTTGAATTCATTCAGATAATTTCAAATATCTATGTATTCACTAGGGATTGTGTCAAGGGATAACAATGTTGCATCGGGGAAATCATCATCATCACAAGATGATCCTAAACCATCATAGGCTCGAGAGAGTGCATCTGCATTGACATGCTTCTTTCCTGGCCTATCTATAATATCAAATTCAAACTCTTGTAGCAAAATCATCCATCTTGCTATCCTCCCGATGGGTTAGGCTTATTTACAATATATTTTAGAGCCTCGATGATCTCATTACAACTAGAAATTTTTTCCCTAAAGCAAGTAATTTCTAAACTTCTTTACAACAAAAATGATAATGAGCCTCTTTTTCGATTCACAAGATAATTTACCTCAGCACTGCTCATTTGTCTGCTCCCAAAGTAAATTGGATGTTCATTCCCATTTTCATCCTTTTGGCTCAAAGTACTTCCTAGTGTTGCATCTGAGGCATCAGTGTACACAATGAATGGCTTGCTCCAATTTGGATTCTTCAAAATAGGTGAAGACACCAGGGCTTCCTTCAATTGTCCAAAAGCTTCATGCGCCTTATTTCCTAGTTCATAAGTAACATCCTTCTTCAAGAACTGGGTTAGTGGCTGTGCAATCTTTGAGAAATTCTTGATGAACCTTCTATAGTAACCCACATGGCCTAAAAATGATCTCAACTTACTTCTATTAAGAGGAAATGGTAAATCTTTGATTTTTGAAACTTTATCAGGATCAGTACCAATACCATCTCTGGATACAACATGCCCTAACAAAACGCCTTTAGAACATCCAAAGACACACTTTGTAGGGTTTAGTGAGGCTTGTGCTTCATCTAACCTTGAAATCTGTCTCCATTTGGTGCAAGTGGTCCAACTTGCTCCCATAGATGCAAAAATCATCCAGAAATACTCTGATGAAGGTCCCAATGTAGGGTTCGAACACCCTATTCATCAAACGTTGGAATGTTGCTGGAGCATTACACAACCCAAAAGGCATAACTCTATAAGCAAACATTCCCCAAGGAGTGGTGAATGTGGTCTTCAGCTGATCTTTCTCTGCTATACGAACTTGGTTGTAGCCGCTTTATATCCATCAAAGAAACTATAGCACTCCGGCCGCCTACTTCGCCCAAGATCTGATCTCGAAAATGGAAGAGGGTAATGATCCTTCTTTGTTGCCTTATTGAGCTTCCTGTAATCAACACAAATGCGTAGCTTCCCATTATTTTTTATTGAGATCACAATGGGAGAAACCCATTCTGAATTCTCCACAGTAAATATGAATCCTGCATCAAGCAACTTATCTATTTCTTCTTTTACAGTCTTGGAAAAATTAGGATTCATTCTATATGGCATTTGCTTTATGGGCTTAGCACCATCTACCAGCTCAATACAATGTTCTACCCAACTTACTTGACAGAGTTCCTTGTAATCAAAAGTGAATAGGTGTATGTACCTTCGAAAGAGCTGGAGGTAGGATTCCTTCTCACTCTCCATCACAGCATCACCAATCTTTATTTGTTGGAGACGATCATCAACTTCTTCTTCAGATAATTTTATGGGGTCATGAGTTGGTGTGACTGGAAGGATATCCATGACTGAAACATCCACCTCACTTTCTTCATCTTCAGTGTCCACTTCACTGGTACTAGAGTAATCAGAGGATGTCCAATCATCAGTTTCATCACTTGAATCCACTGTGTTCCACCTTATGATGTCGAGGGATCACATTTATCTTCACCCTCTCTCTCTACCATGTCCAAGTGTCATGAAACCTTCATTCCGGTAGTTTCTTGCATGAGCTCTCCTTAGCCATGGTCTTCCCCAAAGAGCATTGGGGTACGCAAAAAGCACCATTTTTCATCACCCGAAAGTCTACCACACATACCACACCCATACAGATATTGCCACATTTGAAACTACACCTTTCGGTTTAGTTTTCCTTTATTTAATGACCTTAACATAAGTGTTGAAGGGAAATCAATTTTTAAACCCAACATATTCATTACGTACTCAATCATTACATTAATCGCAGCACCTCCATCAACTAAGACATCATGAATTGAAATACCATTACATAATACCTCACTTTTGGAGCATAGGGATGCCTCTCGCCTCCAAAACAGGGGACCTCAACCTCCTTCCTTCTTCGAGCATTGAGTCCACCTCGCAACTCCCGCCTCTTCTCTTAGAAGACATTTCCAAGAGTTGACCATATGTAATATTTGTAGGCCTTTTCGACAGATCTTCCAAGATGGGGTATGGTCCTTGCCCCGTGAAATCAGAAAATCCTGCACACCCAACTTTCTTCTCCTATGTTTCTTACTAGTTTCTTCTTTCATCTTCTTAGGATCATTTCCATCTTGATTATCTTTTTCTTTCTTTCTTTTTGTTACAAACACATCTACTTCATTATTTCTCGCTCTTATCTTCTACATCAAAAGAATTCACAGTGCTTTTCCTTTATCATTATCTCCTTTACCGGATGTAGAAGCTCTATCTCGGACAATTATACTTATAATGACCCTTTTATAACAACCATAACAAACAACTTCAGAAATATTTCTTTTAGACCTCTATCTCCTCCCCGAGAACTAAATTCCTTTCCTCAAGAAGATTAATAGTTAATCGACCCATCTTTTTGAGCAGATCTTCATACTCAGTAGATGTACTAGGAGAAATATTTGTGCTCACCGGGAGTGGTTGTGGATTATGGACCAAAGGTGCTGGTGTAGGCTCTACTTTAGCAACAATTTCTTTGGGCTCCTCTTCCATGCTTTCTTCTTACCTTCTTCGCAATCTCCTTTGCTTGTTCAATGGTAGTGGTGGTCATACTTCACTCGTTGTCTGATCTTCGGCTTCATCCCAAGAATGAAGTGCTTACAGAGGAGATTATCCACGCCATTCATCAACCCATCCGCTAGTCCTTCCTTCCGGATCTGGGCATCGAGCTTCCTCCTTAGCTCTAGAACATGAGCATGATAATCCCTTATCTTCTCCTTCTCTCCTTGGGATAGCTTTGTGATCTCGATCATGAGATCTGCATATTTCTGTTGTTCACCAAATTCTTCAAGAAAAATTTCAGTTAATAAATCCCATGAATTTTTCACATTATCACCTAGTGTTTCAAACCACCTAAGTCTTTGAACCATTCAAAAAGGTAGGAAAAATTCATTCCATTGTTCCCTTCTTATAAGGCCATTACAAATACAAGATCGCTTAAACTCTTGAATGAAAGAAGAAGCATCTTCATTAGATTGAGCTGAAAAACAGGAATCTTTCCCATTTTCAAAAGTAACCACCGTGAAATACCAACTCACAAGTACAATCAACAAGACTTATGTGTACAAATAATTGGAATCACTATACTAGAAAGTGACTTTACACCTTTCTACAGTAAAATAGAAATGGCCACGGTAAACTATGGTAAAACTTGACTTATCATGTAAAAACTGACTTTATTGTGGTAAACACTATTCACGGTAAAAAGTGAAGTTACTGCGGTAAATACTATTCACGGTAAAAAGTGAAGTTACTACGGTAAATACTATTCACGGTAAAAAGTGACTTTACTGTGGTAAATACTATTCCCAAGAAAAATGACTTTACCATGGTAACTACTATTCATGGCAAAAATGACTTTACCATGGTAACTACTATGCACAAGTAAAAAAACAAGGTTACCCTCTAATTGATTTTCAACTAAGTGGGAATATCTCTCCAGAAAATCCACCAACGAGGAATGGTCCCGGCAACGGAACCAAAATGTCATCACCAATCCAGACACTATGATAATTCTTCACCGGGAACTCCTCATGCTATGATTATTTACTAATGCACAGCCTTTAGTTTGGTGGATGTAATCTGGAAACAAAACAACAACATAACACAAGAATACCATCGACTATGATAAGATAGAATGATGACAAATCTGAAATATCAAAATAAATTATAATATTAACATGAAACTGTTACAATCTCACCCATGAGGTACTTCAAGTGTTATTGACTTCACTTGCCTTTCACCAAGACTATGGGAGAAACTTTACAATTACACCTCTTAATGGCTTCTTCAACACCTTTAAACTGATGGCTTCCTTCGCACACTTCCTACAATATTTCTCACTACTTCCTTCTATGCTAAATGAGGGGGGTGGCCTCTCTATTTATAGAACTTCCAGGCTTATCCATCTTATCTCTAAGATAGGATAAGAAATCCACTCTAACGAATCATATTCCATACCTTAACTCTTATCTCGTACATATAAGCTTATCTGTTAAGATAAGATAAACCTTATCATTTTACATGGGTTCCACATTTTTAGACTTTTACAAATAAAATACACAAAATATTTATGACCTCACTCCTTGTCTTTATTACCACTATAATATTTCTAATTCCTAATCATGTAGACCCTACTTCTCTAATTACCCAAACTTTGACATTTTAACATTACCGGACCACTTACGACAAATATTTACTTTTATAACATTCCTATTGTACTTTGATTCGCTACCGTACTCCACATTATGGCGGCACCATACCGACGGCGGCACCGTTATCTTCTATCGACGCTACTACTAATTATACTTAACAACATCCTATTCCTAATACATACATTAATGAAATAGAAATTACGGAGGAAAATTTTAGTGTCGATAATCCCTAATGATGTTATTTGTGTATCAGGGTTGTATTCAGTTTTCGTGTCTTGTTATGCATATGGCATGTTCGTAGGGCTTGGCTAAAGAATATTTATAGGTTTTTTTTTCTTCATTTTGTAATACAATGTTTACAGGATTGGGTTTTTTATTTTTTTGCATTACTTATTTTCACATGAAAAATTTGTTTACAGATATATGAAGAAGGAGGTGGGGATGGTTATGTTCCAGAGACTAGGCGAGAACATGTGCACCATCAGCAAGAATGAGCACATGACCTTTTTCCTCATCAACGAGTTCATGGATGAGTTCAAAGAGGAGACCGTCTTTATGGAGTATTTTAGAAAGATGTGGCTACAAGCCGACGTATTGGTAAGTGCAAACTACATAGCTATGTGCATATTTAATAATTTGTAATTTGTTTCTAATGGTTTTATTATTTCCCCATATAACTATGTGGTCAAATAATTTATGCAACTTCACCTATGTCATGCGTCCATAGAATCGGGATACGAATGTGTCCATAGAATCATATCATTGTTTTGAAGACCCGATACGTAGCTAGAATAATATTGAACAATTCAGGGGAATAATCAAGTAAGACTAAATATTTGTTTTGAGTATAGATATGTCAGGTTATTAAGATGTTCAATATGTCAATTGATTGCAAATTTTAATTGTTATGAATAATGCTACACAATTTACTATTTAATAGTGTATTTTACATTATTGTTGTTGTTCAAATATAATTTGATGTGTTGGCTACTTATTTGGAGTCTTTTTACTACTTGCGTGTAGAGTATATTCTACTTGCGTTAGAGTGTTGGCTACTTGTTTTGGAGTGTAATTTTGAAGGTGAAAGAAGGTAAACAAGTTGTGAAGGACATTTTTAACATCACTTTAGGTCTTAAATACTCAAAATCAATGATAATACATTTATGGATTATGTGCATTCATATGTAAAAGAGTACCTCAACTTTGAGGACAATGAACCTCTCTTCATCCATCTCAAGGATATAGTCCATATATTCGTGGTACTGACTATAGACAACCCAAATCCATTGTGCTAAATTTAATTATAAATTGAAATAGTCATACCATAACCCCCTTTCATTTATTAATGAATGATCATTCATTAATTATTTACATATACATGTATTTTATTTGTCTCACATACCTGGACCTTTGTATTATCATGTGGTAGTGTTGTTTGTGGTATACACACTGTGTGTATACCACAAAAGAGATAAGTTTGAGCCAATTTTGGTTTTGTATATGAGTTGGTAAGTATGTAGGAGTGTCAAGTTAATTGAATAAAGGATGTATAACTCATCTTTGGGTCCTTGAGACATGTAAGAAAGACATAACTCTATGTTAGTCCTTAACTCAAGGAAGTTACAAGTTAGTGAAGCCTAGTTAGGATGATGGTTAGAGAAGTTAGTTATCCTTGGGATAGTCATTCGAATAGAAGGAAAATAGGAGGGAAAAAGGGTTGATCCTTGTGGAAGAGGAGGAGGAGTGAAGTTTTTGTAATGGATATATGAAGATTGGAAGAATGATGCTTTGTTTCAGTCTAACAAATGACTTTTAATAATGTATGATAGCTTCAAATGTTTATGACATCTTCAAGGGTTTATTTTAAAGAAAGTACCTCTCAAACTTAGTGTCGACTGGAAAAATTTTACACACCTATAAAGCCATAAGGTGTGCTAAAAATCCTCTCATTTGCTTTGGGAGCTTCTAAGGTTAGAGATACACTTAACAGTTGGTTGTAAGAACCCTACAAAGGTTTAGAATCAAAAATTTCTAAAGTGGAATAGAGGGGTTTATGACCGGAGTTGATAGTTGAAATTTGCAACACTCCAAGACACCCTAAAGGAGTACTCAAAAACCTAAAACATATGCTCTGAGACAGTCTAGGAGGTAATTTGGTGAAACCTAATTCTTACAACCATTTTGGGTCATGACTAAGATGTATCTAAGGTTGTTGGCCATGATAAAAATAGGTCAGAGAAGTTAGACAACATTGATCAAGAAAGGAAGATAAATTTTCATATTTGAGCAAGAGGAACTAGCTAAGAAACTTGGGAAGAAAGTTGAACTAGGTAGGTATAAGTGAACAGAGAAGGAGAATGAACTAAATGAGGAGTGAGTGGACTGAAGTATGGTGCTTATATGGTGACTAACATGGCATGAAGTTCATATGAATCACTTAAGGAAAACCTAGGAAAGAATATCAAGCTACAAGCCTATCCATGCTTTATTAAGAATGCTCTAGTGTTGAGTTTCATTGAAGGATCAATCTAGGATCTTCTAACATGTGATATGAACTGAGTTGAGTGAATAGGGTGCACCATCTAGTTTACGTTATTACCATTTACATGTTTTGTTGTTCAGATATAATTTGAGCATAATTTGATGTGTTAATACAACTTTATTCACTCCTAATTGTAAATCCCAAATGATTTATGCCCATACGTCAAAAGGAAAAAATGTATGCAATAATTCATTAAGATAAGTGTCTTATAGGACATAGGTGCTTTACTCAACTTGCTTCAAAGTATAGTCTACTTGCTTAAGAGTATAGTCTACTTGATTTGGAGTATAGTCTACTATAGATATGTCACGAACATAGATATGTCAGGTTATTGAGATGTTCAATATGTCAATTGATTACAAATTTTAATTGTTATGAATAATGCTACACAATTTACTATTTAATAGTGTAGTTTACGTTATTGTTGTTGTTCAGATATAATTTGATGTGTTGGCTACTTGCTTTGGAGTATAGTCTACTTTCTTTAGAGTGTTGGATACTTTCTTCAGAGTATAATTTTGAAGGTGAAAGAAGGTAAACAAGTTGTGAAGGACATTTGTTAACATCACTTTAGGTCTTAAATACTAAAAATCCAATGATAATACACTTGTGGATTATGTGCATTCGTATGTAAAAGAGTACCTCAAATTTGAGGACAATGAACCTCTCTTCATCCATCTCAAGGATATAGTCTATATATTCGTGGTACTGGCTATAGACAACCCAAATCCATTGTGCTAAATTTAATTATAAATTGAAATAGTCATACCATAACCCCCATTCATTTATTAATGAATGATCATTCATTAATTATTTACATATACCTATATTTTGTTTGTCTCACATACCTGGACCTTTGTATTATCATGTGGTAGTGTTGTTTGTGGTATACACATTGTGTGTATACCACAAAAGAGATAAGAGGTGGACATTGTTGAATCCAAGATTATACAAAAATTGTTAACATAAAGTGTCCAGAGATTAATACCATCCAATCTTCACCTAAATAATATGGAATCCACTTTAGTTGGTATGCAAAAGCTTCCTCTTTACTATACCTTTAAGATATTGACATGAACAAACTTTTCACATAACTTTAAAATTAATACACTAGAGAAACCAAATAATTTGTTTCTCTACTCCAATTGAGCTACATTGTTGATAGAACTAAATCCATTCATCATGTAAGATTGTAACATCGGGTAATATTTTATTCATCATTACAATTTTTCGTAACATGTGTAAGATTTTATTCATCATTACCATTTTATTTTATCTTCCCAATCATCTTCCATTGAAACAAAGACATAAATCCATATAGTAACTAAAAGTAAAATACAATTATAGTAAGAACATGTGAATCCAAAACAAAAAGTAAAATATCATCAAATATTATTAATATAATTTGCACAACAAATAACTATTGATGTGTTACAAATTATAACAATAAATAGTTTTACAAACATGTGGCTATGCCACATTTTTAGTTTGTTTTCTCATTACATAGGTTTGCACATCCCAATGTGTTTTTGAATAGTTCTTTCAAATGTTTGTGTTCCTGGTCATGAATGGTGACCACCTCTTGAAGCTTGGCCAAGCCAGTTTTTATGTGCCATATGTAGTTGAATCAAGTCCATCTCTATATTGGCCTTCGACTCATGCAGATCTATGAGCTTTAGCCTTACAAATTTCTTTCTTCTTGTAGTTGTTTGTTCTCTTTTTCATAAAAAGCAATTTTCTCTTCCAAAACCTTTATATGTTTTTTGTCAACTTCAGCCATCTCCTCGTAACTTTTATGCAAGGAATCCTTTGGGGAAAAAAATATGTGAGAAAGCATTATGTTACGGTCTTCACATTTGTGAAATTAATGTAAAACAAATGTCAAAGTAAATAATTTTTACGTTTCTCACCTCCAAAGATATTAGAATGCAATTCATCCCTTCTCCTCTTGGATGCAATAGTGTCACTATCAAACATTTTGGCATTTCCAATGGATCTTTAATAATTGCATATTTCTTCTCGTTACGGGTGTTTTAGATGAACTGTCGTAGGTTTCTATATGTATTATTTTGTCCAATACATTGGAAGTTCTGTCTTATCCAAAATGAAGCAATGGAATAAGGAAATTTTGACATCATCTTTTAAAATAAATGAGATATACAATCGAAGCTAGCTCATAAACAAAATGTGTTTCTCACACAAGAAAAAACACCTCAACTCCACAACGAAATAAATGAACTTGTAGAAAGAAAATGTCACATTCAATTACTCGATGTATAAATAAACCATGTTGTCAAGAAAATGGCAAAGTAGGGATTCTTGAGATCAAGTTGACCCTCTGTTTGGTTTCTTTGGAATGATAAAACAAGAGTAATAGCATGATGATGATTCAAACAAAGAGAAGGTAATGAATGACACTCCTAACACTCATGGATTAAAGAATTTGTTATCTCCTTTTTGCATGCAAGTATAACCTTGACTGAGACTAATCTGTGAATAGGAATTTGAATACAAGATCTGAGTGGTATTAATGTTTGTTATGAATCATTTTAGAATGGAAAGGATGTTATAAGATGGACTCAAAATATTGAGGTGTATTTCACCAAGAATTGAAGATTGTGAATAAAATAATACTTGAGAAGAAAGTTCTTTCAGACTGTGACCAGGGGTATCTACAGGATAGGTATGCATGGAATCCAAAAAAGGGAAAATTCATGAGTCTTCATCATTACTGGTAAGATTATTTCGATGGAAAGGGTCTCATGGACCTACAGTTAAATTTTGAGACTTTGAAACCATGCATCAAAATTTTTATTAAACATTAAGTGTTCTCGGGCTATTCTCGATGTGCACAGTCTAGTTATAGCTAGGGCACGAGTTTTGAGAATGGAAACCAAGGAATCTATGTCTGAGACTTCAAAGTATTAACAAGGAGAGGATTTTCAATGGAATAAGGAAATTTTGACACCATATTTTAAAATAAATGAGATATACAATCAAAGTTATCTCATAAACAAAATGTGCTACTCACACAAGAACAAACACCTCAACTCGCAACGAAATAAATGAACTAGTAAAAATAAATGAAATTGTAGAAAGAAAACATCACATTCAATTGCCTATGTGATAAATAAACTAGTGAAAAATACAAAATTACCTTAACTAAGCTTGATGGATGGCAGCAAATGGATTCAAATCTCACCTACAATACAAATAAAGAACAATGTTAGTCTGTTGTTATAAATAGAGGAAATAAACGGTTCACATGTTAAGTATTTTGCTAATTCACATGATGGTTGAATAAAGTGGGGAGAAGATGTGATGATTACCTGTTGTTGTCATTGTGCTGCCAAATGGCACATACAAACAAAAAACAAAAAGTGTGGCAGCTATAATCATAAATAATCGACCCATTGTGGTGCCACATGGCACATTCAAATAAAAAAACTTTGTGACAAGTATAATCATGAATAATCATTCCTTTGTGATGCCACATGGCACATTAAAAAAAAATGTGATAGCTATAATCATGAATAATCAACACATTACTATGCCACATGGCACATTAAAACAAAAAACATTTGTGACAAGTATAATCATGAATAATGCACCCATTGTGATACAACATGGCACATTCAAACTAAAAACACTTATGAAAACTACAATCATGATTAAATCCAAAAAATACACAATTAAAGCACATGTTAATGTCAGTGTTATTATATTAAAACAAGCCACAATTGTATCAATTAAAACTTTGTCACTAAATTAATGTTATTGTTTTGAAATAATTCGGTTAGTAGCATGAAATCAGTTTTCCTTTGTTTTCTAGTACACGCAAGGGAGGTAATTCTTTCAAAGTATGCTTGTTTTTTTGGGTTATTATGTATCGAGTCCGGTGTCACTCCTGTACTTGGTTCCGCCTTGATTTTTTGGTGGGTACCGCATCATCCTAGAAAAATTTAAAAGTTTTGTTACTATAATTCATATAGGCTAATAATAACGCAAAGCCAAAACTTCATGTAAAACATTTCCAAACAAGATATTACCTGATGAGGTGGCTGGATAAGATGCATTTCAAAAAGTGGCCAAATTGTATAGCTATTGATAACATCCGCCAACATGTCCCGAAAGAGGTAGGAAATAGTATAGGAAATCGGGATCAATAACACTGAGGATATTAACAATGACACAATCTGATGGAACTTTCCTCCCATGGAAAGTTGCATCAGCACCGATATTGTGAATTTTTCCATGGCCCACCAATTCTCCAAACATATAGACATCCACCGCATCACCAATAGATGGCACAGTGAAATCGGGAATCAGCACAGATGTAGCAAGATTAGAGGAGGGCTGAATTATAGGAACATTTAGTAGTCTTTTGAAATAATTCGGTAGTTAGTCCAAATAAAAATAAATTTATATACTATAACTTTATTCCTATTTTTAATACTATTTATATCATAACATGATTCACAACATAGAATCTTGATTCCACTTCGCATAGAGGTTACCTGTAAATCCTCGTGTACCGAAGATGCTCCTCCCCTTCTCTCTTGAGGCCACTGGGAGACACCTACAATCATTGCACATTAAATTAGTTACAGGAAGCTAGAAAAATAAATCATAATTAAATGTTTGTGTATATGTGAAAAACATAATCAACTAATATTTAATTATGTACCTGTAAACTAGGGTGCATGTCAATCTCCTCATTCTCCTCTCTCCCATGGGTCCCGAGATAATTCTTGCAGTCAATGAATTATAGGGTGCATAAGTTTATAGAGACCTAGTGGGACTGAGTTATACTTTGAGTAGTCCTCAAGAAGGTAAGAATTTATTTTACATTTACTAGTGGGACTGACCCTTTTAATTGATCTCACAGCATGCACTAGAATCAGTTAAACAAGGTTATTAGATAACAAAGTGGAGAATAAGGGTTAAGATCAAAATTGGAGTATGTTAACTTGTTAAAAGGGAGTTATTTAGTGATCCAGAGACTGAATTTAGATTATATAGAGAAAATATTCTATTGAATGTGTCTTTGAGTGTTGGCTCTACACCAGTCTTACTCCTTAAATTCTCAAGATCCTTGAAAGGAATGTGCAATAATGATATGTTTCACATTTCAATCCATAATTCCACTATTTGAGCCTTTTAACTCCTCAATCACAACCAAACCCTAGGTCTGTAAATTGAGATAACCTCTGGGACAACCAACTGGCAAAAACAACTTAAAAATCCTCCAACAAAAACTAGAATTCTTGTTGAATCTTTTAAAGGAGTCTTTCAAGATGGTTGCTTCAAAATTTCAGGATCAAATTCAATGTTTAAGGCCTCAAATTCACATACCCTATCAAAATATTTAGTGAAGGTTTATGGGGACCCGACTACAGAAACTTTGGCATAAATTTCTTTAAACTTGATGTCATGACTCCTAATTTCAGTTGAGGCTCTATTTACATCTATTCCACAAAATCAACTTACCAGGGAAGCAAAATCATTCACATTATCTTAATACTTACCTCTCTTTGTAGGTTCATGTTTTATTTTTAACCAAATGCTCCTACTCACACTTCTAAAGATGGTGGAAGGCTTAAAACTTCAACATACATGCATCCTCTTTCTGAAAATCCTCTTATTCCAAGATGACAACTCTCAGCTTATTGAGCTCTCAAAGAACGTGTTATAGTGTTATACAATTTATTCGTGTTTGTGTTCATCTATACCATCACCGGAACTTTCAAGTATCCTTGCTATCACAATAATTGTCTCATCACTCTTGTTATATTATTTGTCAACTAAGGAAAATTCATAAGAATCATAGAGATACCCTATTCATCAAACATACATTTGCATGAAAATAACAAAACTTACAAAGCTCAACATAAGATTTCAACACAAATCAGTCTTACACTACTACTATACAAGGCATTGTAGACACAAATATTGCACATTAGACAATATTTAGCTCAGTCTTATACTACTATTTAGAAGGTTCTCAAGTGTACAAAGTACTAATTAATCCCACCTTTTGGCCACCTTTTTCTTATCTTGTGTTTTGTCTTTTTCCACATATTTCCCGATACCTATCAACCCATTTCATGTCCTTTCTGACATTCTAGACTAAAATTAGGGTGCCCCACTGTCATCGGGTGCCCGGTCTATGCACAACCTCTTCCACTCTTTTTGGGTCACTTATAGTTGTTGGTCATCCTTATCTTCTTTTCAGTTAGCCTTGTTGGGATTAATTATGAAATTAAGCTTGAGATCCCTATAAATATAAAGTTATAAGACCATAATGAGGGTCCTAGGTCATTACATCTTATCACTACTATCACTCCATCTAGGGCTACATCCATTGCATCACTTGTATCCACATAGTGTCATGCATTCAAGCTAGGAGATCTGCATCACACACACTTCATAGGGGGAAGGATTCCATTCTATTCCATACACACATGTTACTTACATTTCTATAGCTATTATTACTCGCTACTTCACAAAGTGTGACTAGCACGAGAGCACCTAGGCACACACACACACACACACACACACACACACACACACACACACCAAAACTACATCTTGGTGGCTAAGGTTAGTCGACCCATTCATATGCATCTCTCATTTTTATAGGGTTTGATACTTCTCCTTATATTACGGGTCATTCTCTAGTTCATCCAATAAATCCAACATGACAGACATGAAGTACTCGGAGGCATTTAGTGGCCATACTGCATTGAGGTTTTGAGCATTTCCATTAGTCCGAGCTCCTAGATTTTAGACCAGGGCATCCCTGAGGCACCCCAATACACTCCCAAGCGGTTATCTAATCTCAAAAATTCTAGATCTACCCTTTGGAGGGTCTTTGAGGATTCATCTCGCCCTTCCATATTTTATTTCTAGATCTATGACATTGTACGATAGTCTCTTGTTATCAACTCGATTCTTCTCCTTACTCTTCTCTTGCACATTAGGGTTTTATTTCATCTAGAATAGTTTTATTTACATTTATTTCATACTTATTTAGTTCATTTACAGTGTTTTAGTCCTCTAAACTAGATTAACATTAATACCCTAGATATCCCCTTAGGCCATCTAGGTAAAACCCTTATTTTTGTTCATCGGTTTGGTGACCGCTTTCGTTTCTTTATCTTACCTTCCGAGGTGTAGTTTCCCCTTTTCCCATGGCCCACACTCATGAGGACTTTATGAAGCTCACCTTAAATCCATCAACGATCACCTTGTTGAACACCCACAGGATCTAGATTTACTTCTACATGTGGCTCGTGAAGAGGCCACTAACTTGGCGAGATTAACCCTTCTATAGCTTTTCCCACCAACCTCTTGCCTCTATGCTTCCACCCATTTCTATTTTTCTAGTTTCGGTTCCCACTCCAACTATTCACTTCACCCCTCCTTGGTCTCACATTATCGATAGACATCCTTTCTTTGGAAATCAGGATTTAACCTCCTTATATCACGATCTCCAGGCTTAATTTGTAAGCTGCAAATGTGCCACCACATCTCCCTCTTTAGATTCTACCTTGTTGTTGCATACCCCATGTTCACCTCTTATTTCTACTTACCCTCTTCCTCATAAATTTTCCACCCCTAAATTGTCCATTTTTAATGGACACGGTGACCCACAGGAGCATCTTTGTGAATTTCATGTTGCTTGTCTCGATTTTTTTGATGATCAAATCCTTTAGCCAAAACATTTCCTCACAGTCTCCATGACTACTCCATGTGTTGGTTCTATGATTTACCTTTTCATTCCATCACCTCCTTCACCTATCTCGTCGATGCTTTTCTCACACAATTTTCCATCAACATCGGTTCTAAGATGACCTACGCCCAATTAGCACAAATTAAATAAGGACCCAATGAGCACTTCGTTAATTATGTTTTGCGCTACAAAAATAATCTTGCCAAAATGACTAATGTCCTTTCGATTCTGAGTTGCAAGATTTATTTATACAAATCCTTTTACCACCTCTATATGAAAGTGTTCTCTTTAAAACCTTTTCTTCTTTTGACCAGTTGTGTCATACTCTTAAGCTTCGTGAATCTAAGATTCTCTCTATTGGAAAAATAAAGTATCAAGAACAACCTTCATCCTCCTCTTGTTTTCCAAACAAGACACCATTTAAACCCTCTATGTCTAAGCCTATCGACACTAAACTCATAGTCAACACTATTACACCTTCTAAGGAGACACCGTCCCAACTACCTTGGCATACATTTACCAACCTCCCTATGGCACCACACCTCATCTTGCAACAACTCCTTGATAGCAACCTCATCACCCTCCCACCACCACTTGAGTTAGACCCATCGCAACCCAAAGGATGTAATTACAATGAAAACTTCCATTGTGATTACCATTGTTGTGTAGGCCACTCTACTAACCGTTGTATGAAACTTCGAGAAATTATCCAAGATCTAATTGACAATGAACAACTCAAATTCCCCGAGCCTATTATACCTCCTCTCACTAAGGACAAGGGTAAAGTCAAAATTTTGACAAATAATCCAACCAATTTAACAAAAAGGTGATGGACTCTTCCACTAATCATGCATAACATGCCACACCACCTCCCAATGTAGGAGCACTCGACTTCTTAGTCATCGATCACCGATATGACCCTGCCTGTAATTTCTTTCTCTAACATTGACTATCATGCTACATTCACATCTAACCATTTATACATATGGGCCCTTATCACCTCAACCCCCATCAACAACACTAAGGTTGATCCATCTTCTCCTATTAGTACATGTTCCTTGTCTCTTTTACAATCTATTGGCTACCCTCCATCACAAATTGAATTTTTATTCAAGAGGCCTTATGGTGTCATTAAGTTTACTACCACACGTAAGATCTCGCCTCATTTTCCATCACCCACACACTTTACTACACCTTGATCTTGGTCTTACGTACACCAATCACATACTTATTGTCTTCATTCCCTGCGCGCAGTGCTTGTCTCACATACCACCCTTACTCGACAATCGTCTTAAGGTGTCATCATCCTCATCACCAATTTTTAGACCTCCATCACTAAACCTTATTGGTTGGCCCACCCCCTTCTCTCTTATAGTATACTTTTATCATCCTACATCTATCATCACTTCTATCTCGCATATCATAACACCCTCACACCGATGACACACCCTAGTTCTTTGATTCACACTAGACTATTGAGGATCACCATTACACTGAACCCCACACACTACACTATCAGACGTACACATTTACATTCTACTATCCTACTCCTATACATCGCATATCTTCATAGCGTTCATCATCCATATTCTACACTAGTTATCAGTACATATGAGTCTAGTTTTCTATTCCATCTCTACATTCTACATTTATGCTAGAGTAAATTATATCCGAGTCTAGCTTTATATCTTACCACTAAACATTTCATTTTCTACCTATGCTTATTACTATATATTACACACCCACACTACATCCATACATGATCCAGAGGATCCTCACAGAGAAACACTAATCTAATATCTTCTCAGAATAAGTTGTAGTCATTTTTAAAGCGTGGATAAAAATTATACGATTATGTCGATATCTCGTTTGCAGGAAACAGAGCTAGTATGCAAAAGTTATGGCCCGCTGAAATTTCAAGGCAACCGGCAAATTTTGGGCACAAAACGCAGAGTGGACACGTGCACTCACCATGTGGAAAAATTAAAATGTGACACGTGGAAAGTATAGATGATGAGGCAAAAGTTGTTTTGGAGTGCCAGTCTTCAACACTCGGTTATAGAGGGGTGTCTTGGCCTCATTTTCATTTCATATATCAAGAGCCTTGAATTTATATTCTTCATAGTGTAATTATTTGATGCATGTGGGATATTGTTAAGCCAACTTTGTAAATGGCCAAGCTTATTCAAATTCCATGCATTAATTCCTTACCACACATTTTCACCACACATTTCTCCACATGGGAATTCATGCATATAGTAAGTTGGAATTGCAGAGGATATCCATGGAGAAGAGGACCGGGTTTGGGGCCCATAGCAGAAGGGAAAGATATTATTATTCTTACAGAAACACATGAGCATGAAGGTTGCAAGGTTCTAGAATTTGAAGGCTACAAGAAAATTTCAGTTTGGAACAAAGGGAATGAAACAGGGAAAGGCCACGGTGGAATCACAGTGTTAATCAAGGAAATATGGCTCGAAAATGTCAAAGTTGAAAAAGAAGATCCAAATAAGCAATACATATGGCTGAAAATAACAGATGACAAGACAACAATCAGATTAGCTGCCTGTTACTTTGCACCAAAAGGTTCAAAGACATATAAGAGAAGAAATCTGGATAGTGAAGATCCATACGCTTCAATAAAAAAAGACATTTATGTTTTCAGTGCATCTGGAGAAATAATTCTATTGGGTGATTTCAATGCGAGGACTGCAAATAACCAATCCCTTCAGTTGACCAGCTTAGAAAGAGGTGAAGACAATCCATTGTGGCTTAAAGAAGAAGAGAACAAGCTTTGGGAAATATTATCTCAAGATGGTAGTGGAGGGGTGTCACATTTTGGAGTTGAGCTTCTAGGCCTATGTAGCTTATACAACATGGTCATTTGTAATGGCATGAGGGCTTGGCCCAGATCAGGAAATATCACTTGTAAAACATACAATGGTCAAAGTGTAGTAGACTATGTAATTTGTTCTCAAAGTTTTATCTCCACGCTACTTGAGTTTGAAATTGGAGATTGTCCTATCGAATTAAAATCAGATCATAGTCCTCTCTTGGTAAAGCTTGGGACCGTCTTCAATCAGCAACAAAGGAATCAGGCTCATCACATGCAAAAGGCATCTCAAAAATAGGGAAAAATCATTCTCAATAAAGAAAATCAGGAAATATTTGTTGCAGCCCTTAAGCAATTTCAGATAATGAGGAAGGATATAGAGAACACGACGTCCAAGGGAATGAGTGGTTATATACGTAGTAATCTGCTGATATCCTTAATCCAAAAGGCTCTAAGTGTTTGTGAGAGATCTAAACCTAGAAAGAGAGTGGCAAATACTTTTCTCGACAAACCCATGGTATGATGAAGAGTGTAAAGCTGCCAAGAGAGCTTTGAAAGAAAGTGGGATGAACAAAGAAAATAAAAATACTTATGAGAGATTGGTACAACACAAAAATAAAGTTATGTGTGCAAGAGTAGGATAGAATTAATCTCTCTTGGAAAACACAACCCCAAATTTTTTTGGAAGGAGCTACAACAAAAGAAAAAATACATAGAAAATAATATCACAGGTGCTCATTGGTTAGATTATGCAAGGACCCTTTATGAACGTCCTCAACAAAAAGATATTCCTCCCATAATCGAGACTTCGATTGAGATTTTTTTGACATAAGACATCAAGCAGGGCATAAAGAATCTAGCAAGTGGTAAAGCTCAAGACATTGATGGTCTACAGGCTGAATTTTTAAAATGGGGGTTGAGGTCCTCACACCACACATCAAAAAAATATTCAATGATGTCAATCAGAATGGCTTTCCGACAGAGTGGACAACTAGCATTGTTATTCCTCTATTTAAAAGTGGTGACATTAATAACCCGTCCAATTATCGCACCATTATGATCAACCCTCTTCTTGGTAAACTCTTTGGAGGCATGATAGAATGGAGAATCAGCAGTTGGGCTGAAAGAGAGGGTAAAAGAGCAAAAGGGCAAGCGGGATTTTGACCTAAACACTCAACAATTGACCATTGTATCACTCTTAGGAATTTGATTGAGAAGGTTTGGGACACCCAAGGAGAAGAAGCTTTTTGTTGTTTTGTTGATTTCAGGAAAGCTTTTGACACAGTGCCCAGAAAGAAACTTTGGGACAAGATGGAGGAGCTTGGGATTCCAGATGAGTTTAGAGCAGTAGTTCATAAACTGTATGAGTAGGTCAGAGCTAAAATCAGAACCAGAGAAGGTATGTCTGAGTGTTTCGGTAGTGACATCGGTGTCAAGCAAGGTTGCCCTCTTTCTCCCACCTTATTTGGGCTATACATTGACAAGCTTGAAGAATGGTTAAACAAAACTGAGGGAGGAGGTATACAGTTAGCAAGTTACATGGTGAAGTTACTTCTATATGCTGATGACCTTATCCTAATTTCAAAAATAGCCCAAGGATTGAGGGAACAACTAAAAGTGCTAGAGCTCTTCTGCCAAGAAGTCGGGATGCAAGTGAACACTAGCAAAACAAAAATCATGATTTTCTCCTTGAAAAGGAAAGAGAGACAAAGTATCTTTCTTTTTGAAGGGAGCCCTTTGGAAATAGTCACTGAATACAAATATCTTGGGATTGACTTTCACCACAAACTTAGCTGGGAGACTTGTAAAGCAAAAAGGATACAGGGAGGTTGGAAAGCATCTTACCTACTTCAAAATAGGTGCAGGAAAGCTGAACTTTGGGACTGGAAAACTAAGAAAACCCTTTTTGGATTGTTGGTCACTCCGGTTGTTCTCTATGGTTGTGAAGTTTGGGGAAGTAGCATGTCAAATCACGGGTGGAGATAGATAGAAAGAATCCAGAAACATCTAATCACAAGCACCCTTAAAGTCAAATCAACTGTTCCTTATGAGATCTTGTTGGCTGAAGCGGGTACTTTCTCGTTGGAAGCTTCGGCAATATCTCGGATGATAAGCTATCTGAAAAAAGTTGAAAGCATGGACAATCTTCGCTGGCCCAAAATAGTTGTGGACGATACTTTGGAACGCAGAAAGAAAACCTGGATGAATCAGAATACTAAATGGATGAACAAATGGGGCATCAACTTGCAAGAGTGTCCTAACAACAACAGGGAAATAAAAAATTATGTGATAGAAAAGTTCAGGACTGCCATGTGGACAGGTCAGATTGGTCGAAAGAAAGCACATTATATCAAAGAATTCAATCCCACTGGGGAACATGATGAAAAAGCTTATCTAGGGGCAGCTATCAAGGGTAAAGCAAGGATTCTAGTGGCACAGTTAAGGACCGGATCACATCATCTTCGATGCGAAACTGGTAGATGGACTATTCCAAAGGAAGATTGGGAAAGGAGAATTTTTCTTTTCTACGTAAAAGGAGTCATCGAGACAGAATGGAATTTCATCATGAAGTGTTTAGCATATGATGATATTCATATTCAGTATGAAAACAACCTGAAGGTGGATATAATAGAGGAACTCTTCAAAGGAACAAAGCTTCAAGCGACCGGGTTTCATCCTCAAGATTCACAGCCGAAGAGCGGATATTGAAAGGAGTCTGAAATCTGATTAAAATCTCAGTTTTTTGGTCCCATAGACTCTTCAGTCTTGTGGACGTCATTAAAATCTTTCATTCATTCATTCCAAATATCCTAACTCCTTATCCCTCCACATTGAAATATCCTCCAAAATCTATTATTAAATACCCTAACTAACACCTAATCTAAACCATGTGCTTCACCTATCCATCCAACAAGGCACCCACATCCTAAGTGGCTAAGGTGGCTCTTAAGCCAATGCTAAACCCACCACCTTTACATTATTAAAGGCCTTCCTCCATTTTTGCACCCACAACGTGGGATAAAGCTCTACAAAGCCGCCTAAGGAGAAGGAGATGGAAGTGGAGGTAGGGAGATTTGAACCGCTAACCTCCAATGCAAAACAATAGGTGCCTAACCATTGATCCAGCCACTTGAATACACTATAAAATGAGCTTTATTGTATTTGAAGTAGCATTCAGGACTGTGTAAATTATTGAAATGCTCATAACTTGAGCTAGGAGTGGAATTTTGAGGAGATGTAAAAATCAACCCCTATTTTTTTGACAGAGGAAGACTGTGAGAAGGTCAGAATTTTGTAGAATTATTTGTAAAGAATTATTTTCAATATTTTAATAGATCGGTCCCATTCAATTGGACCCAGAGATGTAGGCCTCAAGTGTCGAACTCCGTTATCATGTCTTGTGTCGAATGTACTGGTGAATTATCTTCATTTCTCTATATTTTTGCATAGTACTTGCAGGTTTTAATCTTTTATTAAAAAAATAAAAAGTTCGTAATCGCTTAATTTTAAATCGAGAATCAATACAAAGCAAATTTTGTTGTGTAAACAATTGCTAGTTAAAATTGATTTTCAGATCAATACTTCCTATACATTCTAAATTCTACACTAGATTTCCTTATACATGGGTCTAGTCTTACCTATCATCATTACACATTCTATTACTATCTACACACTTATTGCATTACACATTCTACATTACATTACCTACACCGCGCATTCACATACCTTGGTCATTTATACTACACACTGCACTCACCACCCTATGACGCACTTTAGTTCCTCGGTCCATACTTGACTGCCGAGGGTTTACCAATAAAATGGACCTTACCTACATGTGACATGTCATCATACCACATTCATCGAACTAGTGACCAACACTCTAGGCTATATCGTCACCCACACATATCATCACATACCATAGTGGTATATAGCTTAGGTTAAATCACCACTCTTTTCATCACTTCTACATCATCCTATTATGTCCTCTCATATGCTATTCTCTTCTCCTCTTACATTTTCTCAAATCCAAATTATTCCATTACATTATCACACCTTCAATCATCACTTAGTGGTATACACCTTAGGTTAAATCACCACTCTCTTCATCAATTTCTCATTATCCTCCTGCATCCTATCATCATACATTCTATTATCCTATTCTACGTCATTCTATTACATCGTCATTTATCCTACTCATCGCTTAGTGGTCTATGCTTAGTGCTAAAATCACCACCTTCGTTATCCACCACCTACTCATCTACACTTCATACTCCCTCATCACCCATCTCATAGTGACATACGTTATAGGCTACATCGTCACCTTCTTCTTCCATCATGTAGTGATATATGCTTAGGTCTAAATCATCACTCACCCATTCAATAAGTCATGGTATACGCTTAGGCTATAGGGTCCACGCACATCTTTCTATATATCTCATTCTCACACACTCATTCTATAGTGATATACGCTTAGGGATAAATCACCACTCCTCCAATCAACCAATTCATGATATACACTTCGGCTCTAGGGTTCACGCACATATTATCCCCAAATCGCATTCCATCACCATCCCATACATATACTCATCGCAACATGCTAGATGCAACCAACACTACTCGACTATTTCCCGATGCGCTCTCGTTTAGTTCATTCTTGCACGAGGGGGAAAACAAAATGAACCTCACTGCATACACTTGGGGGTATGTTACTCTTATCATTCCATCTTGCATTCCATTCCATCCATCCATATCATATTGCATTATCTTGGTAGCATTTACTCTTGCTTACTAGTGTTGTGCATGCTCATTCTACCGCACGTGTTATATTTCTTTCTTACATGTCATTATCATACACACATGCGTGTTCATGCCTTTATCTAGTTTGATCAAAGATACGGTAGATTTACACGTGGCATGGATGCTTGTCTTCTCCTTACTATACTAGTCGTTGGGGGCATCCACATTCGTCTCATATAGGTGTTATTGTTTTGTTTTGTACTTAGTATCTTATACTACTTGTTCAAAACAGATTTGACATATTCGTTATCACTATAACATGCTAGTGGGTGTCCCATGTATAACAAATGTTTTGTAGGATTGCATGTTTCCATGACCACATGTTTGTTTTTACTTGTTTGCATTGTTTTCCATTGTTTGCATCCTTTGGCCTTTACTTGTGTGTAAACTTGACTATTTTTTTGCCATGATGGTCTTGTGTGTCTTGTGACATCGTGAGTGATGTCCCATGTTTGAAATGCAATTTGTGTGGTCTATTTGTTTTCTTGTGTGTTTACACTACTTTTATTAGTAGTTTTACATTGTTTGTGTATTTTACACTTGTCATATTTTACATGCATGTGTTTGGACTAACACTTGTATTGGCTAGCCATCCCCTTTTATGTGCACTTTGGTATCTACCAAGTGTTTCCCTTTCCCACTGCAAGGCAGATTTCTACAGGTGAGAGTGTGGTTGGTCCTCTTTTGGGTTGTATTCTCCTTCCAAGGTCATCGTATGCACCCCCAAAGAGGGGGGCATCATTGAGGTTTTTCTACTAACATAGTGTATCTACACCAATTCACACATAGTGGGTGAGTTCAGACCAATCTACGAACTTTATACACAACAGCCTTAACAGGACATGGTGTCCTTCAGAAATTTTGCGGAGTGGTTACAGGCTCAGGGGTTACATTGGGTATTCCTCTCTACACTTCTCCATCCAGTGGTGTCAGATCGCCCAAAAAACTAGGACAATACAGATATCTCTTCTATCATTTTAGTAGAAGTGGTTAAAGGTTGAAGGATACAACATTGTTCCTCCCTATACTTCTTCAGCTAGGGTGGCATGAGATTGCCCGAAAAACTCATGACACTACAAGATATCCTTCTACACCCTTTTTCTCGACATGGATCAAGTACACATGTTCCATTTTTCCATCTATACTTTCTATTCTAGCATATTTTACATTTGTGTATTTTTACATACATACATATTTGACTACTTGATCATTTTCTCCTTGCAGGTGCGTCGTATGAGAAAAAAACAGTCAAATTGGGGGCAACAACAACAGCAATAGTGACAATGATAACACACCGAGGTGGTATTTTCATACTAACCATGTAGGTACACTACACACAACAACAACTACACATGTGTTCCACCCTAGGTTCACTCTCATCAATTTTTATACACATTTTTCATCTTTAGAATCCATGCTCCTCCACATTTTTCTTTCTATCATTCCACACTTAAGTTTATTCCATCATCACGTCTTCTTCTACACTCTAGATGGTTATCGGGTGATCATCTCTATCTACTTTATGTTACCGAGCTTTCCACTCACCAACATAAAGCGGGAGAAAATGTAGACACAAATATTACACATTAGACAATACTTAACCTTGGTCGATACTACTATTTAGAAGGTCCTCAAGTGTACAAAGTACTAATTAATCCCACCTTTTATCCACCTTTTTCTTATCTTTTTCATCTTTCTCACATATATCCCAATACCTATCAGCTTGTTTCATGACCTTTTTGACATTCTATCCTAAAATCGGGGCACCCCAACTTGTACTTGGGTCGTCCCGAGGTGCCTAGTCCTATTCCAGCGTCCCAATCAATGCACAACCTCTTCCTCTTCTTTTTGGTCACTTCTAAATGTTCGTCATCCTTATGTTCTTCTTAGTCGGCCTTATCGGATTAATTATTAAATTAAGCTTGAGAGCCCTATAAATATAAAGTTATAATACCGTAATGAGGTTCCTAGGTCATTACATATTATCACTACTATCATTGCATCTAGGGTTGCATCCATTGCATCACTTACATCCACAAAGTATTGTGCATTCAATCTAGGAGACCTACATCACACACACTTCATAGGGGGGGATTCCATTCTATTCCATGCACACATGTTACTTACATTTCTATAACTACTATTGCTTGTTACTTCACAAAGTGCGACTAGCACAAGAGCACCTAGGGCACAACATACACACACACACACACACACACACACACACACACACACACACACACACACTACATCAGGGTCTGTAATGTAGTGCAACACTCAGTGATAATTCCACTAGCTTGGTGGTTGAGGTCAATCCGACCCATTCATATGCATCTTTCATTTTTCTAGGGTTTGATACTTCTCCTTGCATTACGGGTCATTCTCTAGTTCATCCAACAAATCTAGCATGACAGATGGGAAGTACTCAGAGGCATTTAGTGACCATACCAGATTGAGGTTTTGAGCATTAATGTTGTTCTGAGTGCTTAGATTTCAGACCAGGGCATCATGGGGCACCCTAGTACACTCACAGGTGCCTATGTCATCTCAAATAGTCTAGATCTACCCTTCCCAAGTTCTTTGAGGGTTCGTCTGCACTTCTACATTTTATTTCCAGATCTGCAACATTGTGCAACAGTCTCTTGTTATTAGCTGAGTCTTCTCCTTACTCTTCTTTCACACATTGGGGCTTTATTTCATCTAGAATAGTTTTATTTACATTTATTTCATATTTCTTTAGTTCATTTACAAAGTGTTTTAGTCATCCTAACTAGATTAACATTAATACCCTAGATATCCCCTTAGGCCATCTAGGCGTAACCTTTAATTTTTAATCGGGCATGCACCCTATACTCATCCAAAACACAGTAATCGCATATCACACTACTATACCAAGAATGACACATAAGAAAAACACATTTTTCCCACTCTCCTTGAAGAACTCTAAAGACTCAATAAGAAGAATATAAATGATCCTCGAACTATTATATATTTTTTTAACCTTCCCAAAGACGTAAGAAAGGATATCAGTAATTGATCTTTACATGTTACCTTTACATGTACAACTTTATTTAATCCCTACCATCCATAAAAACCTTCTCACACAAACTCACTTGCATGGACTTTGAAGAAGGTACTAGGGAATGATGTAGTCTTAAACAAGTCTCAAGCTTCCTTTGTCATCAAGAACTTACTCAATCCTCACAACTATACAAAATGAAGCTCTTGTTAATCTTAATCCATTATACAATTACAGAATACAAAATCCAAGGATTACACCCTTATCAAATGCAAACATATAGTCATACCTAAGTAATAAGGAATAATAGTGCACAAGAATCAATCTACAAGAACCAAATGCTCACCACATTGCTCAAGATCACCTTGTATTCACTCAGAGAATCAACAATCTGATCGAGACTGAGAAGTGTATACATATACATATGTAAATACTGAAATCATGTCAAACTATAAGTGAAGATACAATCTAGTAGGGCTAGTAAAGAAAGAACATAAAGAGAAGAGTCTCAAGTGATTACAAGGTCAAATAAAGGATCAACTTAAGACTTACCATGCCCTTCATTTCTTGCACCGCCACATCAATGATTAGTTGAAAAGGTGCCACTGCATCACCCACTTGCAACAAACCAACCTACAAAATAACAACTTTTTTATTACAATGGTTTTATAACAAATACTACAAATTATAATTCATGATTTTGTGTTCACTTTTATTTACCTCAGCTTCCTTTCTGTTGGTTGGTTTCATTGCTACTTTTTTACATTTTTCATATAGATGTAATAGTGGCATGTCATCCTCCTACATACATATTGTATCAATGAAAATGTTAATGAAGGATTCATGAACAAGTGTTTAGATAACAAAACTAAATATAAAACGACTAACTTACGTTGCAGTCACCTCTACTAGTTCTTTTAGGAATGACCCCCTCCGTTGTTGCATCCATCTCACCCTCCTCAACCTGTGAAGACAATGACATGTAACTTATAAGAAATAGATAATACTTATGTACTCACAACGAGAAAAGAGTGAAATGAAACTGTTACTCAAACTTACCATGTTTTTCTTCTTTTCTCTCAAAGCCAATATGTTTTCCCTCCTCTTAGCCCTTGTAGTCTCTGAATCATAGTCCCTCATGGCATCGTCAACCTCTTTCTTGGAGCATCTGCTAAGCTTGTTGAACGATTCCTTCCCTTCCCTCTTGCAAATGTGTTGTATCACGCATCACCTCTGTAAAATATAGTGCACACGTAGCACACCCTCAATGTCTCCCTCTCTCTATTCCTTGTATTGCCTCCACTTTTTGGAGGCCCTCCAAGGATACTTGCCAGTAAACTTTCTCCCTTTCCTCTTAGGGAGAACATGAGGGAGGGAATGGGAATTTTTCCTGTGGATATTTAGCATCCATAGAGTGTAAAAAAATTTCACAACTGGGGTACTCGCAATAATAAAGTATGTGATCCCCATCATGCTCCCTCCTATAGTGAAGAGGGGCCTATTCAAGAACATCGTATAAACAATTAGTCACTAATGGACATATATGAAAACAATAAATTACAATATTCAATTTGTTGATTTTACCTCATCAATGACAATACCATCCTCTACATGGCCTGGAGCAAGCAACACTGGGTGCATCCTCCTATAATAATCATTCCAAAAATCACATAGTGAGTCATACAAACTTGTTACACACATACACAATAATATATAATCAAATTAAATTAATTTATGATAACAAATACAACTTTAAATTAAAGTAATTTTACCTCCTCTACAACTATATCGGCCTGTACATGTGATGGTGAAGCAACATTCACTGCGCAATACCTCGTCGTCCTTCACTCAATAATCCATACCATATAAAAAATCATTACTGACATAATAAATAATACCAAATTCCAACAAATTTTAAAAAATCAATGTTAGAACGATTATTAAATACAATACACACACTTACTGAAGAATATATCTGATTGTACAATGATCACATTTATCATTTTGATATTCTGAGTTGAGGACCAGGTACAAATTCCTAAAATAAGATTGTGTTAATTACTTAATATATTAGTTTCAACGTAAAATATAATACAATTATTTATTTTTCAAATGCAACAATGGAAAAGGAAAATGAAAATCTTGTATTCTTACCTACGACGAAGATGCAATGTCCACAACATACAACTTCACAAAATCCAACCACAACATTGGCTAAATAACAAAAGATCACAAACAATCATAATTCATCTTAACAATAACATTTTGGACAGATATAGTGCCTACATGTATTTTCCTAAGAGTACACACCATAGCAGAGTATGATGACTCCAAGTTCCGAGTATCTTGTGATAACTTTTGCATTATATCTTCAACGGGCCGCATAATTCCTACCATAAAAATATATGTCTACCATTGCACAAATGCTTCACAAATAACACATATTAAGCCATTAAATAACTACAAACATAATTGTACATAACAAAAAAGGAAATACAATGTGTACATATATCATATTACAATGTCATCCATGGCAAGTGCTAACAATGCTACCACTTCTTCGTTTATTCTGGCCCTAGACACTTGACATACATCCAACCTGCCTCTATTGACTTTTACATGTTCATATGAACATTTCACAAAGCAAGATACAATCTCTAGTGCTTGAACATGAAGAATAGAAATATTTACATTGTTACATTGGTATACATCATTCATTTTATTAACAATCATATCATGAGAAAACACACAAATGTTTCAAACTTCATGATGTAACGCTTCCTCAAGACCCAATATCAAGGCCCTATACTCACTGGTGGATCGTCACTGACATCTCCCACAATGGTGCCTCTCTCTACTTTCTTGCTGCCATCAGGGTCATATAATATGAATGATGAACATGTCATATTTTCTAAGGTATTAGACACCCCATGAATTTCCAATCTCCAAATGGAAACCATGTTTACCTTTACAATGGACAAACATATATCGTAAGCAATAAAAGACAACATGTTTTTTTACATTTTCAACACTACAAATTTGAACTTTTCAATACAACTATATGCATTCCAAGACATATGCATATCTATATATTTCGATATATATACATGTTTCTTTTTCTGTGTTAGTTGTGGTATACAAACTATTTTTTCTTTTCTTACTAACACCAAGTTTTGTGTGTATACGATAATAAAAATGAAAATTCAATTATATGCCCATGCAATTCTATCATCAGGAGCCGTCTATCTAGAGGATGGTGCCGGCTATCCTAACGTCCGGGGATTGCATGCCACCCATTCATGGGAATGCGTGTGTGGTATACACACATGACATGCCTTAGTTTTTTATTGGTTTTTTAGTGTGGTATATATTTGTGTATACAAAATTCATTGTGTAGACCATAAAAAGCATGGGATTTCAACCTGAGACCTCTTAATTATTATTGGAAGGCCCTACTAGTTGTGTTGCAGTGTGACATGGAACACACTGCAAAAGAAAACATATAATTAAATGACTCCCCAACTTTGTGTATACCACACTTAGTGGGTCCCACACCTATGGATGTATGAATGCAGGCATGCATGTGGGTGTGTGATCATGTCCCTTGTGGCTATCCTGAAGACAAGATTGTATGCCTACATGCATGCCCCCGTGCATACATCCATAGGTGTGGGACCCACTAAGTGTGGTATACACAAAGTCAGGGAGTCATTTAATTATATGTTTTATTTTGCAGTGTGTTCCATGTCACACTACAACATAGTTGGTAGGGCCTTCCAATAATAATTAATAGGTTGTCAATTTAAATCCAACGCTTTTTGTGGTCTACACAATGAGTGGGTTATACACAATCTGTATACCACACTAAAAACCAAAAAAACTAAGGCATGTTGTGTGTGTATACCACACATGCATTCCCATGAATGGGTGGCATACAATCCCGAGGCCAAGATAATTAGTGTTGTCCTCAAGATATATGGGTCCTGGCAACATATTTGCATGGGCATGCATGTATATTCATACACACATGTACATATATTTGAATATGCATATGTATGCATATGTAGATGTATGTGTATGAATATGTAGGTGTCACAAACGAGCCTTACGCTATCCTAGCTACAGGATCACATGACCCGCATCCATATCGCATGATCCTTATGCATATACATCACACTTTTCCAAACAATCGTCTACTAGCGTGGTATGATACCACCTGGAGAAATTTTTTCACTACCGAAATATTTCATATTTATATTCTTACATACACATATGTATATGTATACATGTACACACACACAGATATATATGCATTTGTATATGTATGTGTATACATATGCATATCCATATATAAACATATATGTACAAGTATACATATACATATGTATATGTAATGGTCTCACATACATGGACGTTTGTATTGTCATATGATATTGTTGTTTGTTATATAGACACACATACGACAGAAATGGACAATCATGTCTTTGATTTGCAAGTAAATGACTGGGTTTTGATTGTGGCTAGTGTATATACTCTTTTCTTGGCTGGCTAGCCAATCAATACGATGTCTATACTCTTGGTTGTTTTGATTTAAACATGATTATAGTTGTCATAATTGTTTTTTGTTTGAATGTGCCATGTGGCATCACAATGAGAACAACAGGTAATCATTGCATCTTGTGCCCACTTTGTTCAACCATCATGTGACTTTGAAAATACTTAACATGTGAACCTATTTTTCCTCTATTTATTATAACAGTTTTTCATTGTTAGCATTTGTATTGCAGTTAAGTTTTGATTCCTTTGATAATTTTGATATCCTAGTTGATTTACTTGCTTCTATTTTGGATTTACACACTACAATTTTAGATTTACAAAGCATGATCATACACAAAAAAATACATCTATAAATCTTGAATAACATATTATTATTATCCTTAATTTCTATTTCACCACATTCATTGACTAGCCAGCCAAGACAATTGTATAGACAAATTTTTATCTCTTCTGTGGTATACACACAGTGTGTATATCACAATCCAAAATACCATATAGACCTTCCTGCAATCTGGAACCCTTCATAAGGAATCTCTGAAATTTCACTAATGATCTTACTATTGATAAGTAATCTTCATGTCTCTTACCTCCAAAGACCTTCCCTTGAAATTTTTGACAAATTCTTCCACTACTGCTTCCTTATAGCCTTGGAATTTCTTCATGAATTCCAACCATCCTACCTTTTCAAATAGCTCTAATACTTGTTTATCTCACAATAAAATGGATGCAGACTCTAGTTCTGAATATTTTTTATGCCCCATTCTTCTAAACCGAAGCAAGGGATACACACAACTAGAACGATAGCAAACAATTCAGGGAATAATCTGAAGCAAGACTAAATATAGACCATAACAAGACTATTTAGGGAATAATCTGAATCCCAACTCAAAGAAAACTTATGTTGATTGAAAAATAGATAGAGAGCAACCAAATAATTCTTTCCTCTACTCCAATTGAGGTATATTGTTGATAGAACTCGCCTGTGGCTATCCTGGCGACATGATCATATGACCCACATCCATATTCATGATGGCCCTGCATATGCCCCATACACATGCATCACACTTTTCCCAAGATTCTCCTCCCAACGCACAACACTACCATATGATAAGATAACATGAATGTTGTGTCTCATGAAACATATGTGTGTGTGTGAATGTATATGTATACTCATACATACATGTACATATACATGAATATGGATATGCATATGCATGTATAAACATACATATCCAAATACAGATATATGTGTGTGTGTGTGTACATGTGAGATTGCATGGCCCCCATACTAATGACCATAAAATGCCATACCAAATGGCATATGTGCATATCTCTCACAGACCCGCATCCTCCTCCCCGGAGTTCATTCTCACAACCTAGTCGCCATTCTCTGAAACAATCATGCAACTCCATTCCCGAGGTTGGATCCGAAGGAAGATACGAGAGAAAAATGATGGGATGAGGAAAGGACGTTAGAATTTGGCAATATTTAATGCAAATATCTATCAACAACTCATGTCAATTCATGAGGCCAATTTCTGTGGTAGATACGTTCCATACAAAGGTGTAGAAATTGGAGGAGGAAAGGACGTGAGAAGAAGAATGAATCAAATTTACCTTAAAAGCTACGGGAAACTACAATTGCTTTATGAACAGAGCTTCTAGAAGCTATGGGCCACATTTTCAAAGCACTACAGGGCAGCTCCTTCGGGTGTTACGGGCACTATATGGAGAAGAGGCAATGATTACATGTGGTTGTCATTGTGTTGCCACGTGGCACATACAAACAATAAACAATTGTGGCAGCTATAATCATGTATAATCAACCCATTATGGTGCCACATGGCACATTCAAACAAAAACATTCATACAACGTATGTGAGACATATACATATACATATGTACATGTATACTTGTACATACGTGTACATATACATGTATATGGATACGCATATGCATGCATGAACATACATATGCAATTACACATATATATATTTACATACACGTACATGTATGTATGTGTATATGTATGTGTATGTGTATGTGTATATGTATATGTATATGTATATGTATGTATTCGAGTAGGTGTCACAATAGATTCCTTGACTACCAAAGGTGTGTATACCACATACAACAATACATATGGATACACACACAGTGTGTATACCACATACAACACTACCATATGATAATACAAGGTATGTGAGACATATGCATATACATATGTACATGTATACTTGTACATATGTGTACATATAAATGTATATGGATACGCATATGCATGCATAAACATACATATGCAATTACACATATTATATATGTACATGTAAAAGTATGTATGTGTATATGTATACATATGTATAGGTATGTGTATGTATTTGAGTATGTATCACAATAGCAAATTCCTTGACTACCCAACAAAGTGAAGAGTATAGACATTTTTTTTTTCTCTCTCTTATGTGGTATACACACAAAGTGTGTATACCACATACAACACAACCAAATGATAATACAAGGTATGTGGGACATCTACATGTACATATGTATATGTATACTTGTACATATGTGTACATATACATGTATATGGATATGTATATGCATGTATAAACATACATATACAAATACATACATACATACATACATACATACATGTGTGTGTGTACATGTATATACGTGCATATTTATACGTATGTATAAATTTTTGTATGTATTCAAGTAGGTGTCACATCACATTCATTAACTAGCCATCAAAATCAAGAACCCCACGGATCTAAAATAAATATTCAAGTGAATGAAATTGCCTGAGCCTATGCGATTTTCAGCTTTTAAAATTGTTCACAGATAGAATTTTAATATGATCCATACGAAGGCATAGAAATCAGAGAAGGAAAGGAAGTGAGAAGGTGGTGAGAATTTAATGTACCACTTTGGTTTTCGATGCCCCATTCCATCAATTAAATAAGAAACAAAAACTATAAGCGCCAAAACTTTACATATGCTTATGCATGTATAAACATACATATGCAATTACACATATATATGTATACATATGTGTATATATTCGAGTATGTATCATAGCAGAAAATTTCTTGAATTCCCAACAAAGTGAAGAGTTTAGACAATTTTTTTCGTTATGTGGTATACACAGTGTGTATACCATGTACAACATTACCATATGATAATACAAGGCATGTGAGACACGTACATATACATATGTACATGTATACTCATACATATATGTGTGTATGTGTGTGTGTATACGTATGTATATGTATGTATTTGAGTATGTATCACAATAGTAGATTCCTTGACTGCCCAACAAAGTGAAGAGTATAGACAATTTTTTTCTCTGTTATGCGGTATACACACAGTGTGTATACCACATACAACACTACCATATGATAATACAAAGTGTATGTGGGACATATACATGTACATATGTATATGTATACTCGTACATGTATGTACGTGTATATGTATACATATGTATATGTATGTATTCGAGTAGGTATCACAACAGATTCCTTGACTGCCCAGCAAAGTGAAGAGTATAGACAATTTTTTTTCTCTGTTATGTGGTATACACACAATGTGTATACCACATACAACACTACCATATGTACATGGTATGTGATAATAGACTACACTTCAAAGCAAGTAGACTATACTTGCAATCAATGAACCAAAAGTATCAAACAATTTAGGTGATAATATGCTAGATACAGAGGCTAGTGATGAACCACTTGTCATGGATGATATTACAATAAATTTCAAGTGGAGGAGTCAAGTCTGCAAAGATGGAAAACAAATTGAAGGCCAAAAGAAACATATTGATGAAGAACCTAATACTCATAATAAAAAAAAAAAAGTTAATACACCCATAGTTTGATTTTCCCAAAATCTCTAAAATAAGTTCTCTTCCACTTTCAATTGTGGAAACAGTTCAAAAATGTAATATTGAAAAAAGTTTCACCTCAACCAGATAGTAGTGTACATACAATGAACAGAAAAATCATTAGTGTTCATTCTCCTCCTATCAATTTTCAGCATATGCATCTACTCAATACCATAGATGCAACAGAAAATAAGAGTTTGCCCACCTCGGGCTCTATGCAGGATCACAAATATTGCACATATCTATAGAGGCTACCCTGTTTTATGAGATCATGGTAATAAGTCATGTTAAGAAATCAAACTTATTTTGAGCTTTTGGGAAGATCAAATTGTTGGTAAGAATGAATCCTTGAATGCATGCGGTGGGTTTTATGTTTTCTCTAAAAAATGTTGTAGTTGGGATTCACTATGGATGATGCCAAAACTAGGAACTCTGCAACTTTATTCTAGATGGTACAACAAATATGTGTTTTATTTTTTCAATGAATGTTTTTATATCTGGGATTCACTGTGGATGGGCCCAATGCATTAGGGTTTTGAAAATTAGTGCTTGCCCCATCCATTTTTTGCTCTATTTGTTGTACATTCCATTTCAATATAAGGACACAATCCCTTTTACAAGGAACAAAACAAGGAACAAGGAACAAAACATGCATTTGTTGCCAAAAACCGCGAACTCTACAACTTTATTCATAGAAGTTAGACAAGATTTTTAGTAGACGGAACAAAAATATTTGTATAAAATTTATGCATAAACTCAAATATTTTTTTAAATTGAATATGCATGGTGTATATCAATAGAAATATTTCTATTTTGTAAACCCTAACCCAAAATGTATAGGTGAAAATTTAAATAACATCCATAGAACTGCAAGAACTACAAAAAAATATCCGATACACACACGAATGTAGCTAAGAGAAGAGAGGGAGCAGAAATACTCGAATGGCTTGGTTCCAAGCCTCTAAGAGAGGGACGAGCTTTCACCAAAGAGGAGAGAACAAAAATTACAGAAACAAAAATGCGGGAGAACAACAATTACAGAGGGAGGGAGAGGTCGAAATTAATTTCTGAGTTGACACCAAAAGGTGGTGGCATCCTTTACCCATATGGTTCTTAGAAAAATGTGTGAAGTGCAAGCTCATCCGAACTCGGTGATGCCAAATTTTCTCCTGGTGGCAAAGGCTCCACATTGGTAGGAAACTCTTGGAAAAAGTGTGATGCATGTGTATGGGGCATATGCGGGGCCATCATGAATATGGATGTGGGTCTTGTGATCTTGTCACCGGGATAGCCACAGGATGCCTATTGTGCCCAATTCATAAAAGTAAATAGACAACAAAATGTTAAGACAATGACGTTGGAATTAACAATAAGACGCTACTCATGATGAATTTCATGAATGGTACATTGGTTCGAGTGTCTTCTACTATTGAAATACTAGTGACATTGTGTGAAAATGGAGATGAAAAAAATAGGAACCTCAACCTATAGGGAAAGGAAATAATTGTTCACTCGTTGGAAAAAACAATGAGGTTCCATTGATAGATACAATCTTGATACCATATAATATTGATAAAAAAATGAGATTACAAGCACTCTAGATTTATTAAATGGTGGATTAGAGAAAGGAAAAATTAAATTTAAAATAGAAAATGGTCAACACATAATAATTGCACAACAATGTAAAAACAGTCATAGATAGTGAATTTTCTAAATCAATAGTACTAAGGAAAATAATGCATGACTAGGAGAGCTCATTTCTCAAAGCTAAATACTCCCTATTCCATTTTCACAAAAAATTTCAAACAATACAATGAATCAAATAAATCTATTTACAAATCTTCATTTGTAGAAAGGTTGTGTTATACTCAAGTTACCTAATAAAATTGAGAAAATGGAAACCATTAGAGATTGGGAGAAGAAAAATAGATGAGATAAACGAGTAGCAAAAACATTTCATGGGATAGATGAATTGTACAATATAGTAGTTATAAGAGAGGAATTCCTACGTCTACATGACAAGAAATATGGTCTCACTTCAACAATACATTTTTCTTATTTCAAAATAGATTATTTCTAGGATCAATCAAACAAGACTTAAGTCTTCTTGGCACAACACTTTTAAGGGGTTCTTGATGAATAAAAATGGAACTTGCACTTCTAGAGTAGGGAAATTTTTATTTTCTTAGAATACATGGATATGAAAACATTGATTACGGGAAAAAGGTCAAAATTGAAAAATAACATCCTTTTCAAAAGTGAATATTATTTCAATGAACATGATGTAAGACTTGGGGGAAAATGTTTGCACCACCACAAGTTATTATTAGTGCAAGTTATTATTTATCCTTTTATTTATTTATTAGGATAATATTTACGCTTGTGTTAGCCCTACACTTGTTGGGTTAGCTTGCTTAGGTGTACTAGTTGTGTGGAGTTAGCTTACTAGTTGTGTTGAGTTAGCTTCTCAGTTATGTGAAGTTAACTTACTAGTCTTTTGGAGTTAACTTAACTACTAGTATCAGTTAGTGGGAGTTCTTTACCACTGATTTAGGTAGTAGTTACACTTCTCTCCTCCTATATGTACATATTTCTTATTGAATAATTCAAGTCATTGTATTGTAACGTATTGAGCATTATGGATTATGATGGATTTCCATATATGGTATTTTAGCTCTTCTGTTTTACAAATGTAATGTGGTGTGTTATTATCATCTAAGATCATGGCTTGGAACAATTTTCTTATTGTTCCTTTCATGATATCAGAGCTATAGATGATGTAGACATCCATTTGTAAATTTTTCTATGCAAGTAAGGGTTTATTAGTTTCGTGTATTTGGAATTTGTTAGGAATTTTCTGCAGCATGCATTTTTATACAAAATGGAGTGTGGAATTAGATTTGGAAGGTGCCAAAACCCTAGAATTGACTGTAAACTTGACCATGTTTTGAGATAGTCAAATTTGGATGCAGATCTATACCCTATGGGTGCATTCTTTTATCCATTGGATATAAGCGTGTACCTTCAGGATGCATTCTTTTACCCTTTGGATATTTCAGTTTTGGATGCAGTCTTTTATCCACTTTGGATGTAGATCTGCACTTTGGGTGCATTCTTTTATCCATTGGATATAAGTGTGTACCTTCCAGGATGCATTCTTTTACCCTCTAGATATTTCGGTTTTGGATGCAGTCTTTTATCCACTGGACACAGATCTGTACCCTCTAGGTGCATTCTTTTATCCATTGGATAAAAGCGTGTACCTTCCAGATGCATTCTTTTACCCTCTGGATATTTCAGTTTTGGATGCAGTATTTTATCCACTAGATGCAGATTTGTACCCTCTGGGTGCATTCTTTTATCCATTGGATAAAAGCGTGTACCTTTCAAATGCATTATTTTACCCTCTGGATATTTTGGTTTTGGATGTAGTCTTTTATCCACTGGACGCAGATCTATACCCTCTGGGTGCATTCTTTTATCCATTGGATATAAGTGTGTACCTTTCGGATGCATTCTTTTACCCTCTAGACATTTTAAGTTTTAGGTGGAGGCTTTTATCCTTTGGTCGCAAGCATGTATCGTGTGGATGCACTCTTTTACCCTTTAGACATTTGGGTGTCATGTGTACTTTAAAAAAAAATCAGCATTAAAATATTATTTTAATAGCAAAACCTTCTAGAGCTCATAACTTTTGATCTACAGCTCGAATTAAGGTGATCTTTTTTTCGAAATTGTGTATTTTTTCAAGATCTACACATTGATGAAATTTTTATACATATATTTCAAATGTAAAAGGTACTGTTACTCATTGTAATATTTACATGCACTCAATTATAAAGTGCCAATTTGAGAGGGTGTTGTGATCACTTGTGGACGCAATTTCGATTGAGCCCAACGTCCTAAACTTTTAGGTGTTACATTCTTGTATCTATGAGTGTATACATTTATATCTCTCTTGTTTGTTGAGATATTTTGGATCTGTATTTTTGACACTTTTTTGGCATGTTGATCTCTCTCTTATGGGGGAGCTATTCTGGTGAAGCCCAGTGTTAGTTTGTCAGTGTTCGAGTAGTTGATTTTGGCAACTCATACAGATCTATGGTATCACTCTACTCATTCAACAGTATGGGAGGGTGTGGTGTTGATACTACTTCTTTGGGTTTCGTGTCCTTGCCTTGTTACCTTGGCTTTTCTTAGATCGTGGCACTCCTATTTATTTGGATCTCGTGTCCTTGCCTTATTGCCTTGGTTGTTCTTGGATCGTGGCACACCTATTTGTAGTAGTTGATCAAATTATGTTTGGTATTTTTTTGTATTTTTGACATCACTCCATTGACAGTCTCCTTGCATGGAGCTATTCTAGTGAAGCCCAAAGTGTCAGTTGTTTTTGAGTTATATGATCGAGCAGTGGATTCAGACCATAATGCACACCACACTTCTTCAAACATTGTATGAGTTTTTGGAGCCAAGCTTCTGAGGATATCTTGTAGCAAGATTTTTCTCTCTACTTTGTTATTACTAGTTTTGGGTACCTTGCGGTGTCCATTTTCTCAATTTTTGTACGTGGGTACCTCATCAGGCCTTGTTGTTGGGACCCACCTTCTTTTCCACCCACCTAAGCTATGCTTATGGGAGGGTGTTAGTGTAGGTTATTATTTATCCTTTTATTTATTTATCAGGATAATTCTTACACTTGTGTTAGCCCTACACTTGTTGGGTTAGCTTGCTTAGGTGTACTAGTTGTGTGGAGTTAGCTTACTAGTTGTGTTGAGTTAGTTTCTCAATTATGTGAAGTTAGCTTACTAGTCTTTTGGAGTTAACTTAACTACCAAGTATCAGTTAGTGGGAGTTCTTCACAACTGATTTAGGTAGTAGTTACACTTCCCTCCTCCTATATGTACATATTTCTTATTGAATAATTCAAGTCATTGTATTGTAATGTATTGAGCATTATGGATTATGATGGATTTCCATATATGGTATTTTAACTCTTCTGTTTTACAAATCTAATGTGGTGTGTTATTATCAATCGAGATCGCACTTGGAACAATCTTGTTGTCATTCCTTTCAATAACATCCTTTTCAAAAGTGAATATTATTTCAATGAACATGATGTAATACTTGGAGGGAAATTTTTGCACCACCACAAGTTCTAGAGAATAACAACATTCTATCCAAGTAATTAAATTCTTTCAATTTACTTGATGAAAAGAAAAATGGAATTTTTGTCTTATAATACTATAAAGATTCTAGAAAGATATGTATATAGTAAAGGATGGTAGGTTCCAAGATTTGAATCCATAAATTTTAGTTGCCTCTATGGTTTATCATCTCTTTTGTCATCTTCAATTTATGACTTTAATAAAATGTTTGAATTGGGGATGAGTGTAAATTTGATTGTCTTCGATATTAGAAACCACTTTGAAGCAATGAAGGAAGATCAATTAAAAATATATATTTTTATTCCTTTATGATAATATCAATGTTGAATCATTTACGATGTTATTTATTCATACGGTGGAAGATTATGCAACAATTAGTTCAACAATCAATAAATCCCATATGGATATGTTTTAAAAAGAAATGAAAATTGGTATTCATTGAGGCCTTAAGACGAAAATGATTTATCCTACCAAATGATTACTACCATTGAATTCTATGAAGACAAAATAGGAAATTCTTCGTTCATGTCACTAAGAGAACGCCTTCATCGACACTCCATGTTTTTAGATGTTATATGAGGATGGTATAGGAAGACATTTTAACTATGAAACTGATTGTTATATATACGATGTGCTTGGAATATATATTAGTGAAACACTAATTTGTAGTTTCTTTTAACTTGAATGCAATCTTGTATGCGCTGCATAACAACCAAGAAGAATAGGCATATTTTTTAATTCAATATTACAATGATTTTACATTTAAAGAATATACAACCATGCAGCTTCTTGACTCAATATTAATTAATGGAAATTGATGACAAAATGGAGAAAATAACATGAGAGAAAAAATCATTTTTAGTTCGATTTTCATTTCAAATTACAATTCACAGTAAAAAAATATAACAAATACATCTTGTAAATTCATTTTCTTGATGTCTTCAACATGAGAGGATAGAAAATTATTAAATAGACCTTCGCAATAAGACATTAAGAAAAATAGCTAGATTTATTTTCATGAAATCTCTAACTTAGAACATACAAATGATACTATAGTTTTTCATAAATTGTAATTTGAAAACTTCTTTAAAATGGGTAAAAATTTACATCACTACTTATTAATATTCTATGCACACATTACAAAAATAATAATAATAATAATAATTTGTGTACCATTGTAGAAACAAAAAGGAAATTCATTCATGTGTTATGATAGAATCATCTGTGTCTTAACAAGGTTAGTATATTTCCACTATACTCAGATTATCTCCTTACTATTGCAGCAGTTATCAATAAACATAAAAATTAATTAAAAAAATTACAACCGTTTGCCATTAATTAAATCAACATGTGTGAGGAATACTTGTTGTGGAGTATTGGTAGAATAAAATTTAATTGAATGATTGAAAACTGAGTCATGTCCATCACAAGAAGATATTACGTAGGGGACAAAAAAATCAACACAACTATCCTTGCACAACATGACTCATTTCTTAGAAACTACAAGAATACACTTAAAAATCACATTAAAATAGTAGAGTGGTGCCTTTTGGCAAATATGTCCCTTTGGTGACATCTAATTAATGCTCAATTCTATCTATCAAACTAATACACTAAAAATAAATCAAAAGTACTACTACTGCACCATGATTAACTCAATACGTAGAATTATTTATATTCACATCAATTATCTTTATAGAATATTTCAATTCAGACAATTAACTAATGTTGATCTATCCATAGGAAAGACTGGAAAAAGTGTAAAGGAAATTACATTAGTAGGAGAACAACAACTAGACAAAGGTGACATGAATATGCTACGGGAGTAAGTCATAGATAGCTTAATTACAATTGAATTAGATACATTATTTTATTGACTTCTTTTACAATGTCTAGTTATAGATGTTTTTGTACAATATAGAACAAAAAGAAAGAATAAGGATAAAAATGAGAAAAATAATTTTAAAAATCATTTAATACCTTGCACACATTTTACCAATTTAAGGTGTATGAAATCTATGTATTATTGTATATTTCATAATTGAAACTTTGGATCAAAATATTTCCTTATTGGACATAGAAATCATATCCGATAAGTAAATGACAACTCTTAATTTTGGATGTAAACAAAGTAATATTGTGTCATTTAGATAAGAAATTTGTTTCAAATTATGGTCCAAGCCCCATTTACAATCAGCATATCATCATATTTTTGTTAAAATGGGATTGGATTCTTTTATTGAATAAATTTCAATACATTATGTAATGTCACTATATGGTTTTAAATGGAGATTACTAACATAAACTACATTTTAGACAATGTTTGTAAAAATATAGATCTCACTTTATTATTTGTTTAGAGCCAAGTTGAATGCAACTCCATATCTGGAAATACATCCGGGGTGTTTATACACTAAAAATGGAGTCAAACTAGAATTTAAAAACCTTTGAACAAGGTATATACTAAATGGGAATTTAACAATCAATGTACTACGATTGTGGTGACTCTGTTGGAAAATGTTATGCATATAACACGAAAAATTGGATTGTTGCTAAAAGTTGTATGACAAACCCTATATAGAAGATAGTTAGATGATGGACAATCTATTGCCTCATCTACTACATATTAAAGCTCTACCAGGATGAAATTGTGTAGTGAAAATCTGGTTCAACCATTGACTTAATGATTATAATGGCAATGTAATAGCTTTTTCAAATGTTATGTGGGATGCACAATTTTTAGTATAACCCCTTTTATTGCTTGCATATATTTTTATTGAAAGGATAGTAGTAGCCTTAACTTCAAAACAACGTCTCCTTTAAAAACAATTCTAGGAAAAAATAAATTACATTTGTTTTTTTATTAAATTTAGATGCACATATTTATTAGGCCTAGTACAAAGATTGGCAACAATAATTAAACTTAGGTTGAGTTAAAATTATATGCGCATATTTATTATTCCTAGTGAAAAGCAATTGGGTGTTTGTCTCTGCACTATTATAAGGATGGTAAGGATATTTGTTGAGACCTAAGAAAAAATCAAAAGTTCTTAATGAAACCTTATGAAATTGCACAATACAAAATCCAAAATATATAAGACATAATACATTTGTTGGAAGCACAATCCTCGAACGGGGGAGGGGGTGAATAAGTGTCTTTTCAAACTTTTACGCAGCTTATCTTTATACATTCATCAAACAATCATCATATAACCAATGTTAACTTAGTTAAGAAAACCATCAAGCAATATAACCATCCACATGAGCATGAAACAAAAGAGAACACATGAACACCTTATTTATGTGGGAAACCCTCAAGGAGAATAAAACCCACTAAACTTTTCATATATATAAAAAAATTCAATATTTAGTGAATCGCCAACTCCACAAGGATCGTCAACCCCTAATTTATCTAGCACCAACTAGGATTTAACAAGCACCAACTTGCAATGAGGCTACAACCCCCTGATTTAGTGAAGCACTAACTCCATAAGGAGAACAAACCCCTGAATTTTTAGCAAGCACCAACTTGCAAGGAAGCACCAACTCCTGAGGGTTTTAGCAAGCACTAACTTACAAGGAAGACTAAGCACTAACTCAACCACCTAAAAATGTTTTTCACCTTCTTCTTATTATTATCTCAACAAATGATGGGCTACTTTTCTCTTCTTATCTCTCTTCTCCTCTTATTCTTCTTGGTATTCTCTCAATATCTAGTATATTAGTCACCTCAACGTGTTCTCAAGCTTCTAGCACACACTCTAATCCTCAAACATTCATACACTTGCTTTTTGCTCTTAGAGACACCAAAAATGCCTTGTTCTCTTACTCACTCATCATCTTCCTTCACCTTGACCTAGGATTGTACAATCTAACATTCATCACCTATAGGATGTTCTTCATGAACTCATTGCACTCCTCATATGCTCTACAAGACCTTATTCTTCCCTTACATGTAGCCCTTAGCTCACACTTTTTCCCTTTACACAACTAGCTCAAATAGGCCTAATTGGCTTTGCTTATATACTAGTATCAAGTATTCAAACCATATAGATCAGCCATATACACTTAGGTCAGACATTATAGACCATAAACCATCTAAAAATCATGAAAAAATCATATCATGAACTCATTTAGTTCTTCAATAGCTTCAATTAGGTCTTACTTCACTTTAGGCCTCAAGAAGACCTACTTCATTAGGTCTATCTGCAAGATATGATTTCTTGAACATACTTTTTCATATCCAAAGCTCTAAAACCTTCCAAGAACATTGAAAATGACCTCATCTAACCTTCTCCAAGCTCAAATAGCTCTACATCATGCTTTCACCCCATGAAATCATCTTAAGAACAAAACTGTCATATTAGGTCCTCAAAAACAAGTTTTCATGAATGAATATTATACAACCTTAAAAAACTCAACCATGACAAATGAAACATGCAAACATATGTTACATGATCTCAAAAAAAATCCTTAAATTCATTAGATACCTCAACTCAAAGCATAAAGGATCAAGAACACCAAAAGCTGTCCAAAATAGCCTTAAGAACTAGTCATGACAAATTAACTTGGTATGACCTCTAAATGACTTAAAATTGTCTATAAATCATCATAGAAATGTATTATAGGTTCATGGAATCATGAAACATTAATTTTTCAACTATTCTAATGCAAAACTTGAGATATAAAACAAATTCTTGAGAAAACATCCTTGTACATGTATTGTTTCTCACTCTTATGACAAACCAAAACCACGGAGAAATGTGGGAGAGTCCTATACATGATATAATCATCAAACTTGATCAAAAAAATCCATTCTAATCTATTTTGAGCCTTATCACTCCTATCAAATTCAAGCTATGGTTTAAGAAGGATTTTATACTTGTTTGGGTGTTAACGATTGTTCCTAAAGTTCAAGACCTTAAACTACAAACTAATTCTAGAAATTCTTATCTAGGACACATACTAATCTCTCCCAAAGAGCTTAGGTTCCCACGTAGAGTTTTCATGTGCCAATGATCATCTCAAATTGCACCTCAAGTTGGGATTATCCATTTTTAAGAACTCGATTTGACCAAAATGAAGTATCTTGCAAAATACTTCAAGTCAAGACCTAAAAATTTGTACACAAATCTTAAACAACATGCCAACACACTTACCATGATCACATTTTCATATTGGTACTAAAAAATGATCAACCTACATCATTATACCATGTTTTCTTCACCTTGTTTTGTCTTTATCCTAGAAACAAACCTTCGTACCTCTGTTAATGAACTCTAAACCACAATCTCATGCTAAAAAAACAAAACCTCTACAAACATGTATCCACTCATTTCACCAAACTACCATGCCCATGCTGAAGCACAATGGACTGAGGAGGGGGGTGATTCAGTCCTACAAATCTTTCAATTCATTTTACATCATTAATTCATTCATTTATTAATCATACATAACCATATGTGTGCATTATATGTGTATTAAACATTCACAACAACATGAAGCAAATAATAAGACACATGAACACCATATATAAGTGGGAAACCCTCATGGGGAAGAAAACCCACTGAAACTCTACTTATATTACACAAATCAAAGAATTTTAGTGAAGCACCAACTTCAAAAGGAGAACAAACCCCTAATCTAGTGAGGCACAAACCCCAAAAGGAGCACCAACCCCTATTTAGTAGAACACCAACTCTACAAGGAACACCAACCCTACAAGGAGCACCAACCCCTAATTTAGTGAAACACCCACTCCACAAGGAGGCTAAAACCCCAAATATGACCAAGCACCAAATCATCCACCTAAATATGTTTTATCTTTGATAATTATTTTTCCACAACTGATGGATATCACTAATTTAGCTCACAAACCTTAGGTCTTCAACCTTGCTCTTTCTTCTTCATTTTCACCTTGCCTTGCCTCTAATATTTTTCACACATGCTCTCAATAATTTATCAACATTTCATGCATTATATCAGCACACAAAATATTCCCCATACCTGCAATCAATTCTTCTCTAGGTTGAACTACTCCCTCATGCAAGACTAGCTCACCAAATGAGCCAAAACATCACTTTTATATGCAAATCAACTCACTGACCAAAATGAGGTTGTTCATACACCTTTGGTTCAACCAATTCATCACTAAAAACATACCATAACTTTTCCATAACCACTACAAGTGAACCATATGGTTCGGCTTAGCAAAAACCCTTCATTTCATGATCTAAAAATCACTAAAACACATGCATTGGGATATCAAATTCTCCTCATTTCAAAACCATACTTATTCAAGATCCCATATTCATCAAACATGAGTAATACATCATTTAAACATTAAATAAGGTCACACATTTTGTTAAAAATCAAATTATTTCATTTAATGGGCTCTGGGTTCCTTTACAAATCTCAAAACATTTTTTTCTCACCCAGGAAGCGCATCCGATCACCAAATCACTTTTCTTCCACAAAAACATGTCATGTGACCACTTGAAATAAATTTTATAACATTTATAAGCAAGTTATAAGTCATGAAACATCCTTCACTTCAAACCAAAGCAACATTTTCCTTCACTAGATCAACCTACCAAAACATATGTTTCTAATGTTTAGCTCATAAAATCATTTAAAAATACATTCAAGACCTATAAATGGATTCATTGTATGCATAATTAATCTCTCTTCATATTACAGGTGATATGAAGCATCACCCTATCCATCTTATGCTTCATGTATCATCAACCTTGTAGTAGAACTCATGTTGTCCTGAATTGCCAAAAATATTATTTCTCAAAGAATGCCCTAGAAACCCTATCAAATGACCCCATCAAGAGGCAAGTATTGTATCAATGGAAATATATCTGAATATAATTTCTAGCGCAACTTTAATCATCTAAATATTCTTCTTGTAGCTCAATTTATGCTCAAATAACTAGACCCTACTATTTGAGACCCTGAAACTACCCTTTGATCAATCTCAACCTATTTGAACCTCAAAACACCATGAACCTATATGAACATTTCTTGAAACCTCCATTTACATTAATAAAAACTCCCAATCATCATGCACCATCAATTTTTCATGCTACTCCTTTGGACAATCTTTTCCTAAAACCTTCTTCTTCAAAAACTACTATTTTTAGGTCGGGCCCACTCATCACCATGACTGTAACCATACATTTCTGGAAGGCCCAATGAGTCCTATACAACATCCAATCATCATTTTTTCACTATAAATAAAAACTGGGTTGATATACTCAATTTTCTACAAGTTGCTTCTTGCTAGGGTTTAGTTAGGGTTTCAAACCACGTTAGCTTGTTAACGATCGTTCATAAAAACGTGACAATCAAACCAAATCATTATATTTTTTAAATCTTAATAACTGACCTAAAATATATTCCTAAGATATCAAGTCCCCATGCAAATCACACAGCTCACAAAAATATCGGAAGGTCAACATTTGCTTTAAAAACACATTGTTACTTATCCGGTTTCACCAAAACTTGCATATCTTCAAAATATTCAACATAATGCTCTAAAACTTGGCATTAATCACCATGAAAACATCCTATAACTACTCAAACTCACCACATATCCCAAATGCATATCAAACTCTCCATCCAATCTCATTTTGTCTGTGTTAACCGCATGTTGTTTCTCACATGTAACTTCCCAAGGACCTCATAGAAGCATTGAATCACTGAATTCAGACCTGAAAAATCACCATACACCTTAGGTAAACTTCCACCATGCTGATACAATTCTCCAATAGGATTTATTATGTCCAAATTTCACTTTCCACTTCATTCTACATGTTTTAGGGCTAGAAACAAGCTCCTGGAATGACTTGACTCAACCATAACAACTCATGAATTGACCATGATGACTCAATGCAGACCTATAGGCACCTTAAACACACTTTTATGATCATTGATGACCTCATTACAACCTATAACCAACTCTAGAGATACCAAACAATGACTATACTAGCTCAACCATGCTCCTGACTCAGTCTATCGCCACCACCAAACCACATGAATCAACATGATTGACACTGAATAACACCATATGGGGACTCACACAACATCAATATGCCCTTTTCCATTAATGGGGGTTGACATCAATGACAAAAAAATCACACAATAGCCAACAATATCCCCCTTTGTCATTGATGGCAACCATCATTCAGAAACATTGACGGCAACCAACAAGACACACACCTACATGACCTCAAAACCATGTTTTTGAGCTTATCTCCCCCTTTTCCATCTATGAAAAAGTATATAATGACTCTTACTACATGAAATAATAATAACACATGACTCAAAAATGACAATCAATGGGCAAATTTGACTTACTTGCTCAATAATCTCCCCCCGAAACTTAAAACTCTCTTCAATGACTCCAAAAATAACATAAGAAGATCCAAAGACCTGTGATGAACCACAATCCATCTCCCCTAAGCATGATGCTCCTCTTTTTATGCTTAATTCATGTTTTACATCACTTTCTAGGCCAATATAGTGCACAAGAACTCAAAAAATGCCTTCAATGATGTCAAATCACCTTTTGGACCATGTTGTCACTAAAAACATTCTTGGTGCAAAAGGGATAACTTCATCAAGCTCTAAACATATCACAAGCAGGTAATAAACTCTTAAAATGCTCCCCTTGGGCTAATATTGTCTTACACTAACTGAAAAAGGATAAATTTAGCTTTCTTACCTTGTTTTCATGGTATATGGAATGATCAATTATTATGCCCTATCTTGAGTCCTATCTTTAGTGATTTAAGCCTCTTCTCTTGCCATTTAGCTTACAAGAATTCATTCGTTCAACTTAACACTTGGAGCACTTGACTCAAGTTCAAAATTCATCTTATCATTTCTCATAGGTAATTTTGGAGCATCTATAAACACTCCCCCTACTCTGGTAGGCATTTGTAATCTTGAAACACCATATTTTGCACAAAAATAGATTCCTACATTATTATGTAAGTTTCTCTTCCATAGTTTCATTTCAATCCTTCTTACATGCATTCAATCTTCCAATCATTACCATCTTAGAGAAAATTAGGCTTCCCCTATCTTAGTCATTTGCCTTAGACCTACATCATTCTCAAGAAATGCTCTTTAGACCTATAGATAGTATTCACGGTATGTTGGCACCCTTTTCTTCTTCATTACTTGCTATGTATTGACACCATATGTACAAAGTGTCTCCTCCGGGGTTATCTAAAGCATCATGTTTTAACAATATTTAAACTTTGGATCATTGAATTGGACTCTTGACCTATATCTTCCATTTTTTTACACTCACCTTGACAATCATAATTGCCTCACAACACTACCCTTTTAGTACCATAGATCAAGGACATAGACTCATACCCCACATATAATATTTTCACATCTAAGGCACTACAAGCATATCTTCAACACAAATGCTTCAGTCTTAAGTTACATTGAGCTTAAAGAACCACTTTAGCACCCATTTGAACTCATTTAGGATCTTCAACATATTGATTTGTAATTTTAGGGTAAAAGAATTCATAATGATTTGAATTCATCAAGACATAAACTCATAAATTTTGGTACACTGTGACATGGTAGACTTACTCATAATGAATATCATTAACAATTTGATATCTTCCTGATGACCGAGGAGAATCACATCTTCATAATAAGAACCACAAGCTTTAGTTCTGTTTCAAAACCTTAAATACTAGACCCTTGCATCAAAAATGTTGTCCTACATGACCTTTCAAAATAAAAATGCATCATCATCCACTGCATACAAGTTTTTTTCATTCCTTCACATACCTATGGCTTGCTTCATCATCTATCACCTTGGTCCGAGAACCTTTCAAACTCTTCTTCTTGTATTGTGAAAAACTAGAGAAATTGAACATATTATATAATTCACAAACTTGGTCTGGAGACATTAATAAGTGACATTACTAACTTGGTCATTCCATGGTTATCTTGGACTCTTAGACACATAACACACCATTTTCTTGTTTTGAACTCACTTGATCTTCACAATCTCAAAGTTTTAAGTATACTATTTCTCATGTCCATACATTTGATGATGGTCAAATGACTAAACACACCTCTGTTGCATGTAGCATGATATAAATAGACTTTGCATACCACTAAGACCTTAAACACCGTGGCACTATGCTTTTCAAACATTTCACGATTCCCAACATACCTTTCTTAGACTATAACGTGTCATTATTTCCTATAGGAATAATTTACGATCTGAGCCTCTACTTCTTTGAATATTATTATTCACTAACCCTTGTTTAAGTACATGAGAGCTGATTCTCAAACCTTGGATGGGTTCAAACACATATAACTCGAGACCCATCTTGAGCTTTAGAGAACAAAATCAACATCTTTGAAGCATAAGGTGCATCAACATATAGATTGAACATTTTTGCATACAGATTCCTTTGTCATGCCTTCTAAAACTCGCTTGTTCAAATTATGATCATTATCTCAAAGTTACTCATGTATCTTCATTATAGTCTTCATATCACTCATAACCTTATATGATTAATAGCTAAAAACATGTTGGTCGTATAGACCAATCACTTGTTTCTCATGTGATCTGAGACCTATATTAGGTCACTAGACACGAACATTAAGTTAATATATGCACACTACACTCCTTGATCGACTATTTACCTATTAAGTCTTAACACAACCTACTTAACTCTTCCTAATAATGTTTTAATGACCAAGTCTTCATACTCAAATCTCTATGACGTGTATGATCTCTCTTAAGATACATATAATCTATTTCATCCTTCCTTATATGATTTTTTTCTTCATGATAAGAATCATGAGGCTATTTCACATATGCCTTGATATTCTTGAGCGCATGAACACTCAACTATTCCTATAAAATCTCAAAGAATAACCCCTGTTTACTAATTTTACTAATTTTCATGATTTACTTGTGTATACCTACCCATATTTCTCTATTCTCCTGCCTTTATGATCCAAACTTCAAAAACACTCCTATGGAAACATTTGGATATTTATAACGTACATACCTATATATGATGTATAACTATCAAATCATATTGGTTGTATAGACCAATCATCTATTCTTCAAGAGTCATGGACCTAAATTAGGCCTCAAGACACAATCCTTTGCTTCAAACATGCTTACCTCTCTCTTCAAATTATCTACATACCTTCAAACCTCCATACATCTTCTTGATTTTCATTAAATATCAACACAACTCTATGTACTGTACCTAAAATTATCAAGACAACACAAAAACACATACCTCGTAACACAATTCATCTTCATTGTCCTTCCTAGCTCCCACAAGTCTTCACTCACCTTTTTTATAATCTTATTTACAACATATCTTCATGACCGTAACTGATCTAATCCATTTATCATACAAAAATACTTCATCATTGAAATCATCTTTCACAAGTCCTTCTCTCACAACTACTTCAAGTTTAGTGTCATTATCTTTCACAATGCCAAGTTCCATCTCCAAGATTACTCCTCTTCTTAATAAAGATACGATTGCTTTTACTGAAATCCAATCATGTTTCTCATATTTTCCAATCTTCCAAGCATCTCAACAACAATACACACCCATTCTTCTACTAATTGATGAATGTCTTCATGAAGCCTAATTAAGACACCCCATATTTACAAAGCACTTATAACAACATAAATTCATGAGATTCCCAGATCTCCACACCTTTCTCAAGCAACTTGCACTCATGAGGTTGATATTATGTCTTTGAGGTCCTTTTTTACTTGATTGGCACCATTAGTTTGATGACTATATCATCCCTTTCTTCATCTATCTAATTTGTTAACAAATACTCTTGGCATTCTTGGAACTCTTTAACCTTTGGCTTTTACTTTATCATGGAAAAATGTCCATCTTTACTTGTTGATTGATAAAAATCATAATTTTGTGAGTCTCTTTCAAATTATTTACATAATAAAACTTCATAATGTATGTTTTAGTATATTGAACTCTAGGAGCTTGATACGAATTATTTTATTTTGAAGATCCTTGATAAAAAAAATATTGCAACATGACCAATGTTATGACAATTATAGAAAACAACACTATTCTTACCTCTTGATTGATGATTGTGACTCCTTCTTTAGTCCCATGAATACTCATTCCTAGATTACCTTATATAATATATTTCTCTATGACCATATTGACCACATATATAATAGTAACCATAGAATGAATTAGCACCCTCATAGCATTAGATTGTCTGATAGGATTAGTCTTCATATTTCTCTTGAAGTTGATCTTATTTTTGGCATTTGCATCCTCCTTATTATCCTTCTAATCTTTATAACATGTCACATCATCGTCATTGCTCTTCTTGTTGTCTCCAATGAAACCAAGACATGTCTTATCATCTTGAGACTTTTGACCACTCAAGATACTATCAAGAACATGGGTTCTCCACTCAAACTTAAGATAGGTCTTCAACTTACTTGATGTTTGTTCCAACTATTCCTTCAAAGTTTTTATTTTTGTTTCATACTGATACAATATTCTTCCTTAGCCTTTAGGGATTCAATCTTAGTCTTGAACTTGGTACACTCTTCTTCTTTTGCCTTTAGATATATTATCACTAACTCAACTCGAGTCTCAAACTCTTTGATGATCTCTTCGTGCTCATCACTCATGAAATTGATATGTTCTTCATATTCCTTGATCAAGGACTTCAAATTTTTGTTTTTTTTTTTTGACTCTTTATATCATTTATGTCTCTAAGTTCACCTTAGCTTCTTCATCTTCTGATTCTTCCAAGAAACTATTCAAACACTTACTTATAGATTCATTGGCCATGAATATGAATTCATTTTTTCTTCCTTGGCATCTTCATCATCATCATCTAATGAACTAATGTCACTAACATCAGAATATTTGTCACTACTATATTCTTTGGAGTAGAAATTCTTCTTGTTCTTGGATGATCTTTTCTTGTTGTCATGCTTCTTGAATATCATTTTTTCATGCTTATGAGACTTCTTGTTCTTTTCATGATGTTCTTCATGCTCATCCCTATTCTTGTTAGGACATTTATTTACAAAATGACCAATATTACCACAATCAAAACACTTAAAGGGAAATTTACCTTTGTACTTACTTGATCCTCTTCTTAGCCTTCTAACAAACATGGCTTCTAGCTTGTCATCATCAATCTCTGAATTAGATTTATCCTTTACCTTCTTACCTTGTGCCTTCTTTTCATCCTTGAAAGCAGCATCCTTCTTAGTAGGTCTTCCATCATTAGTTCTCATCTCATAGGCTATCAAGATCCCATGAAGTTCATCCATCTCTACAGGTGCTCAAATATTTTTCTTATTCTACAGTTGAGACCTTAGGATCAAACTTGGGTGTCAAGGAACTCATAACCTTTTGGAAAAATATTGATTCCTCCATCTTCTCTCCAAGACCTCTAATGATATTGACAACTTCATCAACTCTCAGCAAATAAGCAACAATATTCTCATCTTCCTTAATTTTTAGGCTTTCAAATTGTCTTCCATAGGTCGTAATTTTTCCAGCTTCACCTTGGTCTCTCCTTCATATATGGTCTGTAACTTATACCATATTCCTTTGGTTGTATCACAATGCATGATCTTCACAAACTCAATCTTTGAAAGACCACCTAAAGTAACATTCATAGCTTTGGAGTTGCTTTCAAAATCCTTATTTATTTTTGCATCAATTTTTGGTGTAGAGGGTATCGTATATCCACCATCCACTAATTGCCATATGTCAAAACCCAATGACATCAAATAGTTCCTCATCCTGATACTCCAAAATTCATAATTACTCCCATTGAAGAGAAGATCCTTGTTAGTTGAGAATCCTGCTTGACCTTGATTACTAGTCATACAAGTGCTTGTAGCATCTTCTTCAAGTTATTAAACATGTTTCAAAGGACCTTGCTCTGATACTAATTGTTGGAATCACAATAATGAGGGGGGTTAATTAGTGTCTTTTCAAAATTTTACTTCACTTATCTTTATACATTCAGCAAACCATCATCATATGAGTAATGTAAAACTTAGTTAAGCAAACCATCAAAGGGAAGTAAGCACACTACAATTTTCTTATATAAAAAAATTCAATATTTAGTGAAGAAAAACTCCCACAGGAGCACCAACCCCTAATTTACCTAACACCAACTAGACTTTAACAACCAACAACTTTCAAGGAGGCTACAACCCCTGATTTATTGAAGTACCAATTCCAAAAGGATCGATAACCATTGAATTTTTATAAGTAACTAAGTTTCAAGGAAGCACCAAATCCTTAGGATTTTTAGCAAGCACTAACTTGCAAGGAAGACTAAGCACCAACTTAGCCACCTAAGAATTTTCTCCACCTTCTTCTTATTGTTATCTCAACAAATGATAAACTACTTTTCTCTTCTTATCTCTTATTCTCTTATTATTGGTATAATCTCAATATTTGATATATAAGTCACCTCAACATGCTCTCAAGCTTCTAGCACACACTTTGATCCTCAAATATTCATCTTCATACACTTGCTTTCTTTGCTCTTTAAGACACACAAAATTACCTTGTTTGATTACTCACTCATCATCTTACTTAAACTTGACCTAGGCTTGCACAATATGACCTTAATCACTTGTATGATTTTCTTCATGAACTCATTTCACTCTTCATACGGTCTCTACAATACCTTTTTTCCCTTTACAAGTAGCCCTTAGCTCACACTTTTTCCCTTTATCCCACTATCTCAAATAAGCCTAATTGGATTTGCTTATATACTAGTCTCAAGTATTAAACCATATAGGTCAGCCATATACACTTATGTCATCCATTATAGACTATAAACCATCTAAAAATTGTGAAAAAATGATATCATGAATTCCTTTAGGTCTTTAATAGCTTCAATTAGGTTTTACTTCACTTTAGGGCTCAAGAAGACCTACTTCATTAGGTCTATATGTAAGATATGATTTATTGAACATACTTAGTTATCTCCAAATATTTAAAACCTTCCAAGAACATTGAAAATTACCTCACCTAACCTTCTCCAAGCTCAAATATCTATGCATCATGCTTTCACTCCATGAAAGCATCTCAAGAACTAAATTGTCCTACTAGGTCCTCAAAACCAGTCTTCAAGAATGAAGCTTGTAAAACCTAAAAAAACTCAACCATGCCAAATTAAACATGAAAATAGATGCTACATGATATCAAAAAAACCTTAAATGCATTATATACCTCAACTCAAAGTATAAAGGATCAAGAAAATTTTTTTACCAAAAAGCTGTCCAAAATAACCTTAAGAACTAGTCATGAGAAAGTGACTGTTATGATCTCTAAATGACTGAAAATTGTCAATAAATAATCATATACATGTATTATAGGTCCATGGAATCATGAAACATCCATTTTTCAACTAGTCCAATGCAAAACTTGAGAGATATGATAAATTCTTCATCAAACAACCATGTAATTGTACCTTTTATCACTCATCTGATGTGAGACCAAAACCACATAGAGAAATATGGGAGAGTCCTATACATGATCTAATCATAAAACTTGATAAAAAAATCCATTATGAGCCATTTTGAGCCATATCTCTCCTATTGACTTCAAGCTAGGGTTTAAGAAGGGTTTTATACCTATTTTGGTGTTAACGATTGTTCTAAGAGCTATGGACCTTAAACCCCAAACTAAATCAATGAATTATTAGCTAGGAAACATCCCAATATCTCCAAAAGATCTTAGGTTTCCATATATATTTTTCACGTGCCAATGAGCATCTCAAATTTCACCTTGAGCTGGGATTCTCCATTTTCAAGAACTCGATTTGACCAAAAATACAATATCTTGAAAAATACTTAAAGTTAGGACTGAAAAGTTTTCCACAAGTCTTAAAAAACATGCCAACACACTTCCCATGCTCAAATTTTCATACTGGTACTGAAAAATGATCAACATACCGCATTAGACTATGTTTTCTTCACATTGTTTAGTCTTCATGGTAGAAACAAACCTTCATACCTCTTTTCATGAAATCTAAACCTAATTATCATGCTCAAACAACCTTTACATACCTATATCCACTCATTTAACTAAGCTACCATTCCCATACCTTCTCACAATAACTCTTTGTCTTCACATTGTCTTCAAATTTTATATCTTTGTTCTCAAAAAGACCTTACAACCAATTGAAATCAGCCACGCAGACCTTAACCTCATCATTTGGCATTATTGACAACTCACAATGGCTCTCCACATCATTCTTTGGAAACACAAGGCACATACTCAACTTTAACATCAATGAGAACAACATGCACTACAACAATCTCATCTTGACATCAATCATGCACAACACCATGACAAGAATGACAACATTTCAACAACATCCACCTTTCTAAGCACGAAATTAATCACATGGGAAGAATATCATCACGATATAATTTTGATGCCCTAAATAATGATGGCTCCCTCCCCCACATCAAAATACTTCTATTTGAAGCCAATAAATGTATCAATAAAAATTAATGCAAATAAATTATTTTGTGGTTGTGCTAAGATATAATGTTTATTATCTCGAAGACACCATTAAAAATGTGTTCCTAAGATGATTAAACTATAAAATAACCTCCATAAATTCATCCTATATTTTTCTAAAATATTAATTTTCTCCCTAGATTTAATATAGAGTATGATTTATATAAAACACTTTTACATTAAACAACAAACAAAAGCATATAAATAATTAAGAGTTTTAAAGATCCACATTGATTTGTTGGATACTTTGTGTTTTTAGTGTTTGATAATATGAAAATTATTGAAATGGTTTTCTATGAAATAAATAGTTTTGTAGGCATTTAATGTGCATATAGCATTTTATTGCTTGAATATATACGGTTTTAAAGACATGTAAATATTTGTTTTCCATAGATTTATTTTTGTCAACCTAACTACATTTCAATATGTTTGTTATATTTGATACTTTTCTCCTTTCTACCAAAGATATTTTAGAATATCTACTAGAGTATATAAACCACAATTACATTACAAAAACAATTGAATAGTGAGTATTTTTATATAGGAAAAAAAAATTATTTGATGTATGGACATTTAAATAATTGTTGACCATATATTTGTTTTCAGTAACATCCCAAAATTTCTTGTAAGTTAAATTAACTACGGTTAAGTCTAAACAGGATTAGACGAGATCATCATTGGGTGTAAAATTCATTTGGTTCGTCGTATCATGACCCACAACTTTTGTTGCGGGGCATGACATTGCGGAACGAATAACCCCACACCCACCTTGATGATCCTTCCTAAAACATGATTAGGCCTTAATCATAGGTAAAACAGTTCATAAATGATAGTGAATCTTTCGGTTATTTGTATTCGGTTACTTTATTTTAATCGGTTTGGTCGTCTTTTGTTTTGTTCGACTTTTGCATGACCATGATGATAATTGTCTCTGTTTTATTTGACAATGCTATATCAAGCCAACTTTATGAGAATATTGAATTATTATTTACGGACTTGGTGATTTTCGTATTGGAATGTTTTATATAAACCTGGAAATTCAACTAATTTTTATGGTAATATATTGTTGGAAATATGTGGACTTGTATTATGAAGGTTAATTTTAACTTAACCATTAAGTTGGGTAACAACTAAAGTAAAAAAAAACTAAAGTAAAAAAATGTATGAAATATTAATATATATATATATATATATATATATATATATATATATATATATATTAGAGGGATTTGGCATGTAAGCCAAAAGTTTTATTTAGTTATTGAAATTTATGGGTTTCATAAAGTGAAACACCTTCACATGGCACAAGTGTGCGGCATGCACTAAAACACGTACCAACATTGGGAAGCCGAAAATTCTTCAATATGCTGCCCAACTATAGTTCTTTCATTATATTTTTCTGTTATTTTTCCTTCGTCTATTTTCATTCTCCCCTTCTGGAATACCTGCGTGAGTTTTGGAGGAAAGAAGGATTCAACTTGTTGGAGCGGGAAGAGTAGAAGGTTGCCGATTTTAGGTTTACTTCAGGCATGAATATCTTCTCCTTTCTCTGTTGCATTATTTGTAAAAAAATGAGGAAATACACATTCTATTTTTAATGGCAATCAAGGAAATTGTGGACAACTTTTGATTTAATTGTTTGGAGATGAAGTATGAAAAGGAAATTGATGGATTTTGTATTCTTTTTAGTTTTCTTTGTGTGGTTTTAACCTAACCCAGAAAAATACGTAGATGGGGTTTTGGGTTTTGATCAGCAAAAATAAAGTAAAAGAAAGGTTAAAAATTCCTTCTCTGCATTATAATAAATTATACCCAAAAGGAAAAGAGTTGGGTTTTTCCTATACAGGAAGAAGGAAAACATTTTGTGAATTTGTGTGTTTAAAATCGATTTGTGCTTGTGGGTTTTCATTTTGTTAAACTGAAATTTGGTTGTGTGTTTTCTGTAAACAAATCGATTTGGGTATACAAATCGATTTGCATAAAGGAATCGATTTGGGTAACCCAATCAATATGGGTATGCAACCGGTTGGGGTTTTGTATTTTTCTTCTTGGTTGTTATATGCAGGTCTGATTTTTAATTTATTGAGATCTTTTGAATGATAATTTGTGGGTGTCAAAGCTCTTGCATGGGGCTGCATTTTCTAGAAATTTTATTATTATGGACCACTAAATCGGTTCATGTATAAATGAGGGTGTCTTGTTATGTGTGAATAATTACAAAAAAAAATGGCATTTAGCCTGTAACTTCAGCTGGCAATATGACTTGGATTCTTGTAAGACTGTGAAAAAGAAATTGCTTGTCTTGGTAAGGGCATGAAAGCTAGGACAACTTGACCGAGATGCACCAAGGAGTAATTGGAGGCATGATTGGGTTTAAAATAATGATATCTTATGAAAGAAATTATTAGTTGTTCTTTTACTAAAAAGAGTATGTTTAAATGATGTAACCATGGTGTTGCTTTATATTGTTGGTTGGGATGTTTGTTTACAGATAGAACATGTTAAAGTGATGTAAATATGGTGATATTTGTGCTAATTTGTAGAGCTGCTCATTGACTGAAAAAAATACTCTTCTTAATCATATTGTTTTTACGAAGTTATGTAGAAATTTTAAATGTCAAATGCTTATTGATTGAAGTTGGAATACGGATGTATTGACCTTTGTGATTAGAGGGAAACATGATCGTTGAAATAGAAATTGGTTGTTCTATTTGTGTGCATCCATAGTTGTATCTTTATAGAAACCTAGGTAGTAATACATTTTCAGTTGTATTACCATGTGCTTGTTGATAAAACAACATGTATATCCTTTCATATTTTATTAATTAATTGCATCAGAAAATGGAGTTAATATTCATGCCAGTTCATTTTGAACTGACATCATACCACTACTCCAGTCTTGCAGGACCATTAGCCGTTACATTCGGATGTGCGGAAACTCATGTCTTGTGAAGTTTTATCGTAGCATGGATCTAAATGAGATACTTGGATTTCAATTGGTGAAAGGATGATATCCTTGAATTTTTGGCTGAATTATTGGGATCTTGGACCCATTGTAAATATTCAAACCTCACTATGTGAGAATTATTATACCGGTTATATATTTCACCTTAACGACATATGTAATATATGATTTTAATAAAGAGATGATTACTTTGTGTGTAATAATATCTCAATATGAGTAAATGATGAATACTTGAGTTGTGAAATCTTACTTTTCACAAATTGTTGAATACATTTATTTGATAGTTATCAATGTATGAAGCCGATAATTGGGCAATTATTGTAACAATCAATTGTCTTTAATTTCTAAATTAAATAAGCTATTTAGTGGCGTAGCTAATCGAAGGAATAATTAAATATACATGTTTTAATATATATTTAATTCGGCCTTTCGGTAAACTTGGTATTAATATGATAAGATTGTAAATCTGTTGTATAGAGAATGGAAGAGTATCGTTGTAAAAGGTAATTTAAGGTTAAAGAATCAAACATCAAGAAAAAAGAGACTAAATGGGATGGTAAATAGATGAAAAGATCCATTAGGCATATTAAGGGATAAGTACATGCGGAATGTTGATATAGTTACATTTCAGCATAATGAATGTACTTATCTCATAAAGATCCTAGTTGGCCTTTGGCATCTATCTCAATATAAACTCTTGCAAGATAGGTTTAATTGGAAATAAAATAAAAACAAACTATAAAGATCTAGATAATTGTGAAAGGGATAGTTGTGAGGTGGCGGAAGACTTAAAACTCATAAGACTAGTGTGTTGTCTTGAGTTTAGCCGTAACTTACACGGTGGATAACTTTGGCCAAAGTAATGCATTGATGGTTGTGCATTGTCTGATCACCTAGTCCTCAATTAAATAAAAAAATTATCTGTAACTTGATCATGGGAAGTTGAAATACTGAACATGAGGTAGACAAATGGTCGGATACCGGAATACGAAGTTGGGAAACTAGCTTCGTGGTAGACCCAAGGACTTTCACATAGTTCCCATGACCTTTAAAAGGTTGAGCGAAATGCTAGTAAGCATTGTCACTCGAAGTAGTGATGAAGGGAGATCGTGGAGATCTGGATACACCCTTCTCAGCCGCACATGGCTTACATGGATGTTATCGGATAGATCAAAAGAGAAAAATTGATTAATGAATTTGATTAAATAAATTTATATGATTGCAGTTGTGTAATTTGTTATTATGTTTATGTGTTAAAAAAATCCTCATTTTTCAGCTCTTGTAATTTTGAGGACATTAAAAGAATATCCCCACCTAAATTTGATGGTACAACTCTTGGGGATGGTGCTGAAAATTGGCTCTCTGAAATGGAAAAGTATTTTGAGATTAGGGACTTTTCAGAGGAGACAAAAGTAGTATGGGGAGCCTACCAATTGTCCGTGAAGCATCTTCCTGGTGGGATAACCGGAAAATGGAACTAGGAATTGATTCTGGTATGATCACATGGGAGTAGTTCAAGGCCTACTTCCATCAAAGATGGCTACCTCAGCTATACTTTGACCAAAAGATGGTAGAATTCCAAAATCTGACTCAAGGAAAGTACTCAGTTATAGAATATTGGGAACGTTTCACTCGATTGTTGAAATATGTTCCTTTGTATCAAAAGGATGAGAAGTTTAGAGTGAGAAAATTTATAATGGGATTGAATCCTAGTATTGGTGGTGAGGTAGATGTTCATGGACCTACCTTGATGGAAACAATGTTTGAAAAAGCTATCAAGCAAGAACTAAAGTTGTGAAGTATTTATGCCTCTAAAGAGGAAAACAGAAGGAAAAATAGCAATTTCCAAACATCAACCGCAAGTAAACCAGCATGGAAAAAGGAAACAACAAGTTCAAGCCTATCAATAAAAGAGGAATAGTGGGTAGAACTATTGTGAATAATAATAAAAATGGGCAACAAGGAACAAGTTTCAGCCAGAATAAGATTGAGAGAAAAGGACCATTGGGAGGATGTTTTAAGTGCGGTGGTGATCATTTCACTAACAATTGTCCACAAAGAGGACAATGGAATAATCAAAGTAGAAGGATTTACTGTAAGTAAATAAAGAGGGGCAACAACATAAGATTTATGTTCAGTCCATAATAAGCAAGTGGAAAAGCAAGTGACTCCAATAGAAACTTTAGGTAAGCTTTTTGGAGAACTTGTTTCTATTTTATTTGATTCGGTTCAACATAATGTTTTGTTTCATCTAAAGTTGCGTTGATAAACTCAAAATAAGAGTTGGGTACATGGAACACACTTGGACTATACAATATGGAAATAATGTTGTACATAGAGTGAATCAATGTTTGTTTGAGGCACCACTAGAATTACCTGAGTTCATGACAAGATTAAACATGTATGTGGCACCTCTTGGATCCTATGATGTTGTCATAGGTATAAATTGGTTAAGTCAACATAATGCAACCTTGGATTGCTTAGGGAAAAGTGTAACTTGTTGCGATGATCAGCAGAAAACAACAAGTGTTTAGGGTGTTAAAAGAGAGTTTGTCACTAGGCAAAATTTTGCCATGCGGCTAAAAAAATCAAAGCGGAAGGGCTGCCATCTATATGCTATAAAAATAAAAAATTCGGGACGAAAATTGAGCCTGAAATTGAAGCATTTCCCATCCTAAGGGAATTTAGAGATGTGTTTCCAAATGAGTTTCCCGGACTTCCACCTAAGCGTGAATTTGACTTCACAATAGAGGTCAAACCAGCAACAGAAACCAATCTCCAAGGCACCATACAGAATGACAACAACTGAATTAGTTGAGTTGAAAGCTCAATTACATGAATTGTTGTCCTTGGGTCTAATTAGACCAAGTATATCACCATGGGGTGCACCGGTTATCTTCATGAAAAAGAAGGATGGGACCCTCAGACTTTGTATTGATTACCGAATGCTCAATAAGGTAATAGTGAAGAATCGGTACCCGCTGCCCCGAATCGATGATCTATTTGATCAAATGGGGGGCGCAAAAGTGTTTTCCAAGATTGATCTTAGATCCAGTTATCATCAACTGTGAATCAAGGATGAAGATATCCATAAAACCACTTTTAGAACAAGGTATGGGCATTACGAGTTTAATTTTTCCCTTTGGTATAACAAATGCACTACCGCTTTCATGAACTTGATAAACATGATGTGTTTAGGAATACTTAGACCAATTTGTATTTATCTTTCTCGATGATATATTAATATACTCAAGAATGAAAAGAACATGATGAACATTTAAGGATTGTCATTTGGGAATTCTCGAGAAACATAAATTATATGGAAAATTATCTAAGTGTGCTTTCTATCAATACAAAGTACAATACTTAGGCCACTTATTAAGTAAAGAAGGAATCTCGGTGGACCCTTCAAAGATCAGTGCCATCATGGAATGGCCAAGCACCAAAGGATGTGCATGAAGTGAGAAGTTTTATGGGTCTAAAGCTCTTCCTTGAAAGTTTGTAAAGGACTTCTCTAGGTTAGCATGACCTATCACTTCTTTGCAAAAGAAGGGTAAGAAATTTGTTTGGGACAATAAGTGTGAAGAAGCCTTTAATGAGTTAAAAGGTAGACTCACAAGTGCTCTGGTGTTGAAGATTCCAGATCCAAACGGGAACTTCTTAGTGGTAAATGAAAGGGGAAGATTTGGGTAGATAATACTAACAAGATGGGCATGTGGTAGCTTTTGAAAGTAGGAAGTTGAGGGTGCATGAAGTAAATTATACACCACATGATCTTGAGAGGTTGTTGTGATTGTTCTTATGTCTGCAAAGTATAGAGGCACTATTTGCTAGGAAAACCTTTTGAACTCAAAACAAATCATCTTGGGCTCAAGTACATTTTTACGCAACTAAATCTAAATGCAAGTAAGCGAAGATGGCTAGAGTTCCTAGTAAAAATTATGACATTGATATAAATTAAATTAAGGAAAAGAGAATATGGTGGTGATGATGCCTTAATCGAGAAAAGCATATTGCACAATGTTATAATTACATTAAGAACCTTGTTCAAAGATGAAGTTAAAAATGAGTTAACACATGGGCCCTACTATAATCATGTTAAAATAGCTCTAGAAAAGATCCAAGGGATAAAAGGTATGATGGTTTAAAGGTGGAAAGTAGGGATTTGCACTTGAGAAATCGTGAGGTTTATATGTAGGGTCTAGGAAGGAAAGAACTCGGAAATAAAGTCATGAGAGAATTTCATGATGCTCCCTATTCGAGACATCTAGGAGTAACAAAGATGATGGCGGACATCAAAAAGCAATACTTCTAGAAAAAGATGAAAAATGATGTGATTCTTTACATCTCACAATGCCTGGAATGTCAAAAATTAAAGGTTGAACATTTACATCCAGCAAGACTATTATATCCTCACAACGTGCCAGAATATAAGTGACAAGTTATAAGTATGGATTTTATAGTTCTACCTATTTCCAAAAAAAATGATGTTATACTTGTAAAATCTTTCACAAGTTAACTAAAGTGGCGCATTTTATTGTGGTCTACAAACGGATAATTGATTTTCTATATGGCAAAAAGTTGTTGTGAAGTTTTTCGATTACATGGAGTTTAGAAGTAATAATTTTGCATGGGACTCAAGGATAACTTCTAGATTTTTGAAATATATTGCCTTAGGGAAATAATGAACATAAGTTTATCTATTTATCCTAAAATCATCGAGAGGATGATTACCGAAAGGTAAATCAAGTGTAGAAGATTTACTAAAATTTCTTGTAATTTAAATTAACTACGGTTAAGTCTAAACAAGATTAAGCGAGATCATCATTGGGTGTAAAATTCTTTTGGTTCATCGTATCATGACCCACGGCATCTTTTGTGGGGGCATGACATTGCATAATGAATAACCCCGCACCCACCTCGATGATCCTTCCTAAAACATGATTAGGCCTTAATCATAGGTAAAAGTTCATAAATGATAGTGAAATTTCGGTTATTTTTATTCCGGTTACTTTATTTTAATCGGTTTGGTCATCTTTTTTTTGTTCGACTTTTACATGACCACGATGATAATTGTCTTTGTTTTATTTGACAATGCTATATCAAGCCAACTTTATAATAATATTCGAATTATTATTTACGGACTTGGTGATTTTCATATTGGAATGTTTTATATAAACCTGGAAATTTAACTAATTTTTATGGTAATATATTGTTGGAAATATGTGGACTTGTATTATGAAGGTTAATTTTAACTTAACCATTAAGCGAGTAACAACTAAAGTTAAAGTATGAAATAAAAAATGTATGAAATATTAATTAGTATATATATATATATTAGAGGGATTTGGCATGTAAGCCAAAAGTTTTATTTAGTTATTGAAATTTATGGGTTTCATAAAGTGAAACACCTTCACATGGCACAAGTGTGTGGCATGCACTAAAACACGTACCAGCATTGGGAAGCCCAAAATTCTTCAATATGCCGCCCAACTATAGTTCTTTCATTATATTTTTATGTTATTTTTCCTTCGTCTATTTTCATTCTCCTTCTAGAATACCTGCGTGAGTTTTGGAGGAAAGAAGGATTCAACTTGTTGGAGCGGGAAGAGTAGAAGGTTTCCGATTCTGGGTTTACTTTAGGCATGAATATCTTCTCCTTTCTCTGCTACATTATTTGTAAAAAAATGAGGAAATACACATTCTATTTTTAATGGAAATCAAGGAAATTGTGGACAACTTTTGATTTAATTGTTTGGAGATGAAGTATGAAAAGGAAATTGATGGATTTTGTATTCTTTTTAGTTTTCTTTGTGTGGTTTTAACCTAACCTAGAAAAATATGCAGATGGGGTTTTGGGTTTTGATCAGCAAAAATAAAGTAAAAGAAAGGTTAAAAATTCTTTCTCGCATTATAATAAATTATACCCAAAAGGAAAGAGTTGGGTTTTTTCTGTATAGGAAGAAGGGAAATGTTTTGTGAATTTATGTGTTTAAAATTGATTTGTGCTTTGTGGTTTTCATTTTGTTAAATTGAAATTTGGTTGTGTGTTTTTACGTAAACAATCGATTTGCCTAAAGGAATCAATTTGGGTAACCCAATCAATATGGGTATGCAACCAGTTGGGGTTTTGTATTTTTCTTCTTGGTTGTTATATGCGCAGTCTCGATTTTTAATTTATTGAGATATTTTGAATGATAATTTGTGGGTGTCAAAGCTCTTGCATGGGGCTGCATTTTCTAGAAATTTTATTATTATGGACCACTAAATCGGTTCATGTATAAATGAGGGTGTCTTGTTATGTGTGAATAATTACAAAAAAATGGCATTTAGCCTGTAACTTCTAGCTTGGCAATATGACTTGGATTCTTGTAAGACTGTGAAAAAGAAATTGTTTGTCTTGGTAAGGGCATGAAATCCAGGACAACTTGACCGAGATGCACCAAGGAGTAATTGGAGGCATGATTGGGTTTAAAATAATGATATCTTATGAAAGAAATTATTAGTTGTTCTTTTACTAAAAAGAGTATGTTTAAATGATGTAACCATGGTGTTGTTATATTGTTGGTTGGGATGTTTGTTTACCAGATAGAACATGTTAAAGTGATGTAAATATGGTGATATTTGTGCTAATTTGTAGAGTTGCTCATTGACTGAAAAAAAATCTTCTTAATCATATTGTTTTTACGAAGTTATGTAGAAATTTTAAATGTCAAATGCTTATTGATTAAGTTAGAATACGGATGTATTGACCTTTGTGATTAGAGGGAAACATGATCGCTGAAATAGAAATTGGTTGTTTTATTTGTGCATCCATAGTTGTATCTTTATAGAAACCGGTAGTAATACATTTTCAGTTGTATTACCATGTGCTTGTTGATAAAACAACATGTATATCCTTTCATATTTTATTGATTTATTGCATCAGAAAATGGAGTTAATATTCATTCCAGTTCATTTTGAAGTGACATCATATCACTACTCCAGTCTTGCAGGACCATTAGCCGTTACATTCGGATGTGCGGAAACTCATGTCTTGTGAATTTTTATCATAGCATGGATTTAAATGAGATACTTGGATTTCAATTGGTGAAAGGATGATATCCTTGAATTTTTGGCTGAATTATTGGGATCTTGGACCCATTGTAAATATTCAAACCTCACTATGTGAGAATTATTATATTGGTTATATATTTCGCCTTAACGACATATGTAATATATGATTTTAATAAAGAGATGATTACTTTGTGTGTAATAATATCTCAATATGAGTAAATGATGAATACTTGAGTTGTGAAATCTTACTTTTCACAAATTGTTGAATACATTTATTTGATAGTTATCAATGTATGAAGCCGATAATTGGGAAATTATTGTAACAATCAATTGTCTTTAATTTCTAAATTAAATAAGTTATTTAGTGGCGTAGCTAATCGAAGGAATAATTAAATATACATGTTTTAATATATATTTAATTCAGCCTTTTGGTAAACTTGGTATTAATATGATAAGATTGTAAATCTTGTTGTATAGAGAATGGAAGAGTATAGTTATAAAAAGGTAATTTAAGGTTAAAGAATCAAACATCAAGAAAAAAAAGAGACTAAATGGGATGGTAAATAGATGAAAAAATCCATTAGGCATATTAAGGGATAAGTACATGCGGAATGTTGATATAGTTACATTTCAACATAATGAATGTACTTATCTCATAAAGATCCTAGTTGGCCTTTGGCATCTATCTCAATATAAACTCTTGCAAGATAGGTTTAATTGGAAATAAAATAAAAACAAACTATAAAAATCTAGATAACTATGAAAGGGATAGTTGTGAGGTGGCGGAAGACTTAAAACTCATAAGACTAGTGTGTTGTCTTGAGTTTAGCCATAACCTGCACGATGGATAACTTTGGCCAAAGTAATGCATTGATGGTTGTGCATTGTCTGATCACCTAGTCCTCAATTAAATAAATAAAAAAATTGTCGTAACCTGATCATGGGAAGTTGAAATATTGAACATGAGGTAGACAATGGTCGGATACCAGAATACGAAGTTGGGAAACTAGCTTCGTGGTAGACCCAAGGACTTTCACATAGTTCCCATGACCTTTAAAATATTAAGTTGAAATGATAGTAAGCATTATCACTTGAAGTAGTGACGAAGGGAGATCGTGGAGATCTAGATACACCCTTCTCATCCACACATGGCTTACATGGATGTTATCGGATAGATCAAAAGAGAAAAATTGATTAATGAATTTGATTAAATAAATCTATATGATTACAACTGTGTAATTTGTTATTATGTTTATGTGTTAAAAAAATCCTCATTTTTCAGCTCTTGTAATTTTGAGCCTTAAAAATATTCATGTAAGTAATAGACAAGTAGATTTGTTCATAAAAGATATGTCTTACTATTTTCGGGCACATGCAACGGAGATTATAAAAGTGTTAGTGTAATCATTTTCACACGTCGAATTTGGTCCTCATTAGACAATAATTATTTCAAAAACTATTCATGGCAATGCATATCGGACATTCTTCCTTTTCATTTTTTTGTGTGGGGAAAAACATATTGCGGCATGTTGATAAAAAACAAAAGTTCGAATGAATCTCTTTTGCAAAGTAACATTTGAGAAGATTTATCTATTAACAACACAATATTTATTTACTACAACTTGAAGAATTGTTTGGATGATCCAATGTTCAAAATAAGTTGAATTACACCAACTATATATATTGGAAATGAAAGTCGGACAAGAGAAAAAAATGGACAATCAACACATTCATCATCGCTTCATCACATTCTTGGGTGAAAGCACAAAGGAAATGCATATTGTTGTTAATCCATGTTTGGGAAGGTTAGAAATTTAATAATTTTATACCTATTGAAAGTAAGTTTTTCATTAAACAAATTTTTGATTGCACAATTATTTTTTCTAATTGTTAATTATATCATGGAAACTTTCTCATTCTCTCATACGTCAAATTTTAACGCAATTACATATATAGTGAATGTAATAGTTTGAACTCTATATTTTACAAGTTTGTACAATTGATCTTACACCACATATGGAAGGAATCCAAAATTTATAGGCGGACCTTTGCGTTGGAGCAAGGATAACAATTACAAAAAGTAAAAAAACATTCTTTGAATAAAAACATTTCCTAAATATTAATTTTGACCCTAACGAGCACTAATCATACATCATCGTCTAATAATTATTAGTTTCCATAATTAAAGACATTATAATTACAATTTAAAAGAAAATTCAAATAAAGCGATTTACCAAGTAATGACAAACAAGAACACCTTAAAATAAATTACGTCTAAAAATATCTTAACAAAATATATTAAAATAATAGCAATTACAAACCAATAATTATATAGTGTGTGATTTAATGAGATCTTTGAAACTCAAAGACAAACAACTTGACAATTAGTAAACATAAAAAAATCATATATTACTAACGCTGATTTTAATATATGTTTTGGGGAAATAAATTAATTGGCATAGTAATAACGAAACATTTTACAATAATTAATAAACATTGAAAATGAATTGACTTGGACTAATTTATATATTGTATTTAGTAAAATTTATTTAGAATATACTTTGTTGAAAAGAAAAATCCAAGTAATGGGACGAAATAAACTAGATTGGTCTACTATAATTTTAATGTTTAACCAAGTTACTTATGTCAAAGTCTAAATTATTTAGAATATGTCCTCAAAATTGACATTGTAATAAGTCTAAATAACATTGAATTGCTTTAGTTTAATTGTGATAGTACAACTTTATTTATGATAAATTTTAATTTATGTTGAATACATTTTCGAAATGTGGACTTCTTATATGTCCAAATTATCTAAAATTATCCTTTTTAATTGATGTTGAGGATTTTATCTTTTCATGATCTCGTATTTGTAGGAATAACACTTGAATCTTGGGGATGATTTTAAGAATGAACCCCTATTTTTTTGTAATATCCTATGAATAATTGACATTGTGCATGATTCCAATGGTCGATATTTTGAAAAATTACCACATGTGTAAATTGATTGGCTATTTCATTGACTCTTTCAAAAAACTTATAGTTATGTAGTGAATTGAATGTAATATTCAACCACCTCCTGTAGGACTACCACATTAGAGCTCTAGAATCTCAAATTTGTATTGAAATCTTGAACAAATCTCTTTCACCATAATTTGACAAAAATCATATCATAAGCTAAGTGACATTATGTATTTGCAAATCCCATGTAAGGATATGATTTCAGGCCTAAAGTAGGTTTCTTCACCCCATTCATAGCAAGGTGTTCTTCCTAGCTACCTTGATTTATAGTTACTTGTCCCTGTGAGGCCTCCATAAGCACCTTTTGGCAATTTTCTATCCCCTGCTTCATGCCATGCATGCCTGCCACTTGTCACCATGAGGCTGAGGCGGATTTGTGTGTCCCTTTTTTCCCTTTCCAAGGGGACAATAGGGACATAAAAAATTTCCTCCCCCACCTTGCTCCCATTTGGTCCTTCACATGACCTCACTTAGCTCCTGGATGTCGAAAATAAGCCCTTTCCTCTCACTCCTCCACTAGTGCATGTTCGCCACTTTTCCTCCTGGGGTTAGGGTGGAATTTTGTGTCCCCTTCATCCCTTTCCAATGGGGCAAGGGGGATAAAAACGTTCCCCATCCCCATCAAGCTAAAAATCCAAAAACTAGGCCATTTTTCCATCTTCCCCCATTTTGCTCAAAATCTACTCTAACGGTGAAATTTTTCCAAAATCTTTCACCTCCATTGCTTTTTTTTGTATTCGTCCCTCCATGTTTCCGTGATCACAACAATAATATTTTCATAAAATTTTCAAGTTTTTAAAAGCTCCATATGCATTTTCTTGCCTAAGAGACTACATAACCCACAAAGGTGAAATCCTCATATCTCATAAATCGATCACGGATCGAGATGCGGATTTTTTCATTCTTCACCATTTTCGAGGCCCCTTCAAGACACAATTGATTTCATTTTCATGCACATACCATATTTTTATGTTGAAAAAACCCCGACTTTGTGCCCTAGTTTTGTATTTTATTATTTCTCATCATTAGGTGATCGGATTTAGCTAAAAATTTGTACATGAGATCATGAGAAGAAACCTAGCCGGTGGAGGTAGTTTCATCACAATTAGAGGTGTGGAAGGTAACTTTACAAAAATAGTAAGTATCTATATGAGCACTTACTATGAATAGTAAACTCTCAAGGAAGGTAGATTTTTTCAAGATAGTTTTCACAAGTAACAATCGGGAAAGAAAAAGGTGGTTGAAAGTGAGAAAGGTCAAAAAGGAATTTTTCTAAAAATAGTAAATCCTCATTCCGAGTCTTTGGAAGTTTTCATAGGATCTATCTTTATTCATTCCTCTACTTTCCAACATCTCCATAGGGGTGTGTGATAGTTACACGGCTCAAACGAGGCAATCCATACCACATGAGGATCCCGAGGCATCACTTTGGTCACAATGGTGTACGTGAGCAAAGCTATAATACCGCATGACAAAGCAAAGTGGAAAACAAGAACTTGTATTTTGGAGTCTAAATGCGTATCCAAAAAGGTTCAAGATCTCCAAGATCATCATTGTAAATCTTCAATCAAAGTTGAAGGCATCTGCTCTCCCGGTGCACAAGTTGAGTGAGATTGGTAAATTATTCAAAGTGTGCAAAACTAGTTGAACTTGGTGGGTTAGGTGAGAAAGTTGGGTTGAATTTCTCAAGACGAGAAATATCCATCAAGCAAGATTGATTCCTTGCAAAACATTTAAGTGTCCAATCATGTCACCTCGAAGGCCGACTCCCCTACAATAATGAAGAATTGATTCCACGACAAGCTCTTGAGAATGCTCCATTGGAAAACATCATGTCAACACCTGATGATCCATTCCCATGGATTCTAGAAATGATCAACAGTGAGCCAAGGATAACGCAGCAGGTTATCATGTCAAGTCTCAAAGAAATCTCATAGATATGGAAGCCCAAGTGAAAAATAAATCTCAAAAAACATCTCACTTCTTTAGTGGGGCCTCAGGTAATTAGTATGTTGAAGTTTCCAAGCCTAAGATTAACAATCCTATCGAAGACATGACTCCATCAGACTATGAGTTAACCTACATCTCATTGGACCAAGCCCCACATGAGGGTGATTCCCACCTGTTCAAGGAATCATCTTCCCTTATCCTCACTCGGAATGAAGAATACAAGAAAAAAATTATGCAATTGGAGAAATAAGTAAAATCTCTCAGTGCCTACATTTAACCCTTCTTAAAACCTGAATCAACATCTTCCCTTCTTATCGAAGACATTCTTCCAATGCATTGTGTTGATCCTAAGGCAATCAAGAAAGCACAAGGATACATGATGCAAGGGAAGGCAAACAAGAAATGGATTGAGAAAATCATTTATCAAGGCAAAGTGTTGTGTCTAAACATCATTTCTCTCATCAAGTATGCTCTTACAACATTGTATAAAGTGAATAAAACAAGGGAGGAGTTTGCAAAAGAGGTCAATCATTTGGATGATATGTTCCCACTGGTATCTAAGATGAGTTCCTTCGACTCTCAAAACCTCTTGAGTAAGAACATGTTCATATCCATTGCAGAGAACTTATCTCAAGTTTGGATCCACATCATGGATGTAATATATGCAATGCTCAAGAATGCCATATCCGAATTGGACTCTCATGGGCAACTAGTTTTGAGATCTTGAACGAGGTCTACCAATGTGTTCGGATATTTGAGTTCCCTTGCTCACCGAAGACTCGTCGTCAAAAGAGATCATCATTTCATTCCAGGAGCTAGTCAAGAAGGAGACAGGTGACTCTCTTTCCTTCAATGAAGACAATTTAGAATCCCTAACTAGTATCAAAAGTTGCATTATTGTAATTGCAATGGATCATGAAGAGTGGCTTGATCAATGCAAGAAGATTTGTGGTGTTCTGGAACATGGACCAAGGTGTTGTGATGTGTGTGCATTCCAAAGGTGGATAAGTTGACGATTGTGATAACTCAGTTCAACAAAGAATTCAAGGAACAAGAACAGAAGCATGAATCAACAAGTTCTTCATCGAGAAAGCTTCTTCATCGAAAATGTCAACTTATCCCTTTTTGCTACTTCTCCCTCTTTCTTTTCTCCCTCTTCTAATTCTTTGTTGGTGTAATCCTTGTATTTTTTCCTATTCACTTAAGTGACATATTTTGAAATTGTAAAATTATTTTCTTGAAATTATAAGAGAAATACTTAATTTGTCTTTTCTAATGGAAAATTAAAGGTCACAAGTGGAATAGGAACACGAAGAGTTGTGTGGGGGAGATGAGAGGTCAATTCACATTGTTATAAATTAGGATGGCTTCTTCATTCCAAAAAGGTGAAAAATCCTAAAAATGCTAGATTGTGATAGCATCTATGTTGTAGCAATTGTGGATTGTTGTTGTTGGGCTTTGTATCATCAATGAACAAGAAATAAAAGCTACATTTCTTCCATTCCCTTTTTCTTATGTATTCTTCTACTTCTCTTTTATGCACTTTGCAAGCATAGTGTTGGAGAGGAACTTTGCATCCTCAATAGATGAATCTAAGAACTTTGTGTCTTTATTCATTGGTCCCACTAACTTCATTGTTTCTTTTTTCTATATTGAATGTTGAACTATTTTGGTTATTGGGTGTGAACTTTGCAAAATTGGCCTACTCACATCAATAACCTTCCTTTCCTAATTTCTCTCCTTCACCCTTCATCGTTGTAATTTCCTCCCTTGTACCCCATACAAGCACTTTGTCATAGGTTTAGTGGAGTTTTCTTGTGTGATCCCTAGCATATTTGGCCAACCCACAACATTTAGTTTAGGATTAGATTAGTTACATTCAATAATGAGAGTTGCACCATTCAATGCAGAGGGGTGTAGCCCCATGAACGTTGGTGGAGACACCTAATTTTTCATATCGACAAATTTTCTCACCAACAAGTGTTATTAGGGAATGCATTGCTTACTTTTAATGACTTTCCCATTTTAATATCTCATGATGTTTCTAATTCAATTCAAATCTTTTTGCATAGCATCAATTTCCTTACGATGTATCATATTATAATTGTCAACTATTTTTACGTTTTACAAATGACTATATTCAAACAATAATTACCATACAACTAGTTCACACCATGGATAGAATTTGTTTCTAACTCCCTTCATAAAATTTCTAATATTAATTAAATCAACATAAATTGAAGTTAAGAATTAAAGTATTGGAAATATCTATTATATATTTGGAGAAACATTTTATACAACATGAACACATCATAATAAACCTAAACACACACCAATTGTAAAAGAAATGCAAATACTTAAAATTGCAATATAAAATAGCAATCAAATTTTCACCAATATAAAACCACAACCAAATGTAAATAACAAGAATAAACAACTATAAGAATTTTAAAAATGGTATATTCCTATGGCTTTTTCATCTCTTATAATGTCTATTTAGTCCCACAATATCTATTGTTCTCTATCATTTATGAAACACAAATCTAAATTGTATATAAAATAAATAGATATAATGTTTGCATAGGAAAAAGATTTCCTCAACAACATTGCAGCAAGATATTTAATTTTCAAACTAAATTTCATGAACATGAGCAGTTACATGATTAGCACAATCTTAAATTATTCACCACAATACACACACCAAAAAAATTATTCACCACATTGCACACAAAATTATGAATCTTGAAGTTGTCAAAGAATTAAAAATACAATCCCTAATATTTCATGACTTGATTGCTAAAAATCTATTCCAAAAATACAATCCCTAATATTTAGTATGAGGAATCTTGTAAATTTTGTTAGCACTTAATGTCATGTAATGAAATTTTGTTATCACTTGGTGATGCAAAAGCATATGAACATTTTATTTGATATAATTTGTATTAAGTTAGTTCGCTCTTGCTTGTGGTAAAGGTAATCTAATCGAAGCCTCATCTCCTATCTCTTCACATAAAAAATATATTATTGGTTTACAAAATTTAAGATAGAAAATATATTGATTCTCGTTTACCCTTTTTTTCTTTTCTTTTTAACAGTTATAATTGTGAAGTTATTGAAAAGATAATCATTCTTATTTACTATTATTTTGTGACAGTTATAATCTTTACCTATACATTGACCAAATTATTAAATTCATTAACTGTTATTTTCTTACATCTTCTTCCTTTTACTATTATTGAGCATTTTTCTTGTGATTATTACAAAAATGTTAAATAATCTTAATATATTATTAAAAAAATATTTAAAAATTAAGAGAACTAATTTAATGATGATTTCAAGAAGTAAAAATAATGTGTTCATTTTATATTGATCTATTAACCAAAATATAAATATACCGTTTGTGTTGTCTTGTCCCACCACTTTTTTATTATAATCATCTTATATTGACTTTTGATTAATATATTAGTGCATTCCAATTTTAAATAGTGGCCAACATTGTAGTTTTTATCTTATTACTTGTTTGATAAGGTATATAATATAGTTTTTTTAAGTATATCATTGTCTTGGGATATAATAAGACAAAGTAAGAACAATTACTTCTAAAGTCTCAAATTTCTTACCAATTATATTCTATTAAATGAATTAAAATATAATATAATATTTATGACAACTGTAAATTTTAGAATATGAAAAAAGACACTCATTGATTAATTTTTTTGAATCATTATTAAAGACAATTCTTATATTCAAATCTTCTACAAAATAATAAGATTTGACATTAATTGATTAGTTACTTTGAATTATTATTAAAAATGATTCTTATATCCAAAGTTTCAATAAAATAATAAGATTTGACAACCATTCACGTATTTTTCCTATTATTAACCATAAAGTACTTACAAAATTTTGAGATTACCATCTATTGCCATTATTGTTAATATATATTTATAAATAGTTATATTGACATACGTAAGTATATGCTCAAAATTGTTAGGATAAAATATAACTTCGAACTTCATTTTTAAATCTTATATAATACTAATGTTGCATAAATTTTGAAGTATTATAAAAAAATTGTGGAAAATTTGTTTGACAAGCATAACTAACCGTCAAATTTAAAGTCCGGTCCACATATAGAAGCAACTTTACTATATAGCTAGCTTGGTGAACATCCCCTCTACCGCTGTTGTTTATCCACTCTAGTATTTTACTTAGCCTTCCTTTTTAGGAAAGATTTGTTCGAGCCAATAGTGTTGCTAGATTGACATCTACCCTTGTCACTAAAATATAGAAATGATAATACAATTATTAATCAATATAATACACAAAGATCTAAGATAAGGACCTTAATATTGATATCTCAAGATATACTTTTGGTATATATATACTTAAGGTATATGTACTAGTTTATGTATAGCATGACAAGTGCAACTTTGTTTGATCACTTCTAGAGCAATCTACCATTCCTTTGCTTATATTTGCACTTAGACTAAGATCCATTATATACATGTGATGTGGTTTAATACTTGTCTAATACACTAAGTTCCTCCACCACACTCCTAAGCAGACTCCCTACTTATCTAGAAATCTAAGTTCCTCCATCGTGCTCCTAAGTAAACTTTATACTCAATCCTCAAATCTAAATTCATTCATCATACTCCTAACTAAACTCCATAGTCAGTCCTAAATTCCAAATTCGTCCATCATGCTCCTAAGTAAACTCCATATTCAGGCAGGATAATCCAAGTTCCTTCATTGTACTCCTAAATACACTCCATATTTATCTTAAACCCAAATTCTTCCATCATACTTTTAAGTGAACTCCATACTCCTCCGGATATCCAAGTTCCTTCATCGTGCTCCTAAATACACTCCATATTTATCTTAAACCCAAATTCTTCCATCATACTTTTAAGTGAACTCCATACTCCTCCTGAAATCCAAGTTCCTCCATCATATTCCTATATAAACTCCATACTCTGTCTTTGCCACCTAATCAGGCAACAGTAGAGCTGGGCCAACCAGCCATGTGCGCAGGCTAAAAGAGGCATCGGCAAGTAAAACGTGAACGAACATGCCATATCCAGATAATTATTGTACACAACAAAGATTATCATAGCTTGAATCAATAAACTAGAACACCGTTAATAATGGGGGACCTGTGGTTGAGCATATGCGTTTTTAACCTTTGAAAAATTCCAGTTATTTCCAGTTGGGGATCTATTTAAGCCACTGCATATGTCTCCCATTACAACTGCATTGACCATTTATGCAGGCATTATTGCTCAGTGCAACAGCTGCATTGGTGGTAGTCGCATTGCTTTCTGGTGGGATTTTATCAATGGAGCTGGATGATAAACGCGATGCAGAGAAAAGGCCTCGTTATGAATGCCTTATTTTCGGTGGGTACTTGCGAAATCCTGTCTTTGTTTGGGAAAATCAATACACACTTTGATGTGGGTTTTGATAGCATTTTTCCAGCAATATTTTGATTTGGTTGGTGTTTTTCTCTCTCAGATCTCGATGACACATTGTACCCCTTAAGTTCAGGACTTAATGCAGCATGCGCTAAGAATATTGGAGGTAATGTTGGGCAGGAAAATTCATTGGTAGCTGCATTTTATGAGATATGTAGCATAATTCAATTTTCCTGTTCAGCGGTTATGGTGATTTCTTGGTCTTTTTTTCTTTTTGTTTCTTTTGTTTCTTTTCAATCAATTGTGGCTATGACAGATTATATGGTTGAGAGACTTGGAGTTGAGAGGAACAAAGTTACAGATTTTTGTGGAGAACTGTACAAGAAATATGGGACAACTATGGCGGGACTCAGGGTTGGTATTCATTCCCTTTTATTTGATGGATTTTAATGATGCATTGAAGTTAAGAATAAAGGAATTTCAGGATTGGGTGTTATAGACGACCCACAAAACTTGCTCTTACCGGTCTTGCAACAACTTAAGCATGAACTTTTTAATCCTCTTGCGCTGGATTATTAACTTCTGTAGTATCTAAAAACAAATTAAGTATGAACTCCTCATAATTAACTGCAGACACAGTTCTTTATTGTCATGAATCCGGCTAATAGATTAAGTATAAACTTGAATGTTTTCAGAACTATTGTTTCTATGGCTGTGAAACAGTATTTTGGAAATCTTTGCATCGGTCGGATTCCGCAGTTGTCTTCAGGGGAAACTGTGGTACTCAAAATTGACTGCAGACACAATTCTGCCTAGGAAATAGATCAAGTATGAACTTGAAATATTTGAATCACTATTGTTTCAATGGTTTCAAAGTATTTTGGGAATCTTGGCATTGGTAAAAGTTCATAGTTATCTTCAGGGGAAATTGTGGTGAACTCTTGTTGTAGGTCTAGGATATAGCTCTGAGTACTGTATGGGATTTTCTGGAAGTTATATCAATTTGGAGGTGAGTTCATTTATCTCGTCTCAATGGTTGAGATTGAGATTGGATCATGCTATGCTATTTTTGTTCCTAGTTCTTGAGACTAACTTCTTTCACTAGGATGCTGGGAAATATGGTCCTTCTAACAGTAGAAATCAGCATTAATATATAACTGGAAATAACAGAAAGGGTCAATGACATGAGTTTCAAACTTCACTTTCGATAAATGATCAGGTTTTATCTTTTCTCCCACCCTCATAAAGATGAATATAGAAACAACGAGATCTACTCCAGACTGTAAAACCTCGATCTCCACAGGTTTTTTAGCCAAATGACAATTGGCACATACAATACGTCCAGTCGCTTCTCGAGGATTTTCATAACCCTGTTGTGCGAAAATGGGGTATGCATTCGCAACTGTGTTCTCTGTCTCCCTCTTTAGGAGTGCTGTTATGATATAAGGCTTTGCAGTCCTGTAACTGATCCCCATAGGTATAGGTGACAGGACATAAAAGATTTGTAAACATGGCACAAATGTTTAATTGTACAAGATAATATAAGGTGCATGCCTAGGTTGTCGATGATGTTTGCAATTGATAGACTATCCTTTTTTAACTGACTTTTTAAACTTACTTTTACCTTGTTTCTGGATCTATACAGGCAGTTGGCTATGACTTTGATTATGATGATTATCATAGGTATGCTTCAAATGTTACGCCTGCTGGTTGGTGTTTGATCTTATAACAGTTTCAGGTTTATTTTTATAGCGTTGATCCTGCAAATCAAGAAAATGTTGATTATTTATGTTTTATTGAAAATTAATATGTTTAGTTTTGTTTTTTTTTTTTAGATTCATTTTTTGCTCAAATTCCTTCTTGCTTTAACTTTACTTGCACATAATTATTTCTTGTAGTTTTGCTCATGGAAGATTGCCATATGAAATCCTTAAACCAGATCCAGTACTGAAAAACTTATTATTAAGCATGCCACAACGGAAAATTGTAAGCTCTTTTGACTTAGTGGAAGCTGGAAGCAATCTTAAATGCTTATCTTAGTTCTTTATTTGATCATTACCTGATAATGGAGTGTCATGGTTCTCGAGGACCCCCATTATTCTTTGAAAGCTGAATGCACACGACTCAAAACTTTTTTATTTTGTGAAAACAGATATTTACAAATGGTGACAAAGTTCATGTTTCAATAGTGCTGAGCAGACTTGGGTTGGAAGATTGCTTTGAAGGCGTAATATGCTTCGAAACACTCAATCCTTATCCAGAAACTGCTGATAACCGTAATGGTTGGGATACACCCATTTCTGTTATCCCCAATTCACCCATTCTTTGCAAGCCCTCAAAAGAGGCTACAGAGCGTGCACTTTGCCTTGCAAAAGCTGATCCACAAAGAACTGTATGTGCCCATGAACTCGATGATCAGTTTTCCTCTAGCTTATAGTGTCATTTTTAGTATTTTTGTAATATTAGTGAGTCTTTTATTTTCCCCTGCAGATTTTCTTTGATGACAGCCCTAGAAATATAGCTGAAGGAAAGCAGGCAGGCCTGCATACTGTACTGGTAAGAGCATTTTACAATGAATGTGATGAATTGTAATGAAGGTTATTTGTTTGTCACTGGTTTGGCTATCCAAACTTGATTGTGGTACTGGTGTCTGAATGTCTTCAGGTTGGCACTTCAATCCGGACAGAGGGAGCAGACTTTGCACTTGAAAGCATTCACAATATAAAGGAAGCCCTGCCTGAGATTTGGGAAGGAAATGAAAGCTCTGAAAATGTTGTGCGCTCGGGAAGTGTAGTTGCTATTGAAACTATTGTAAATGCATGAAGTATCTTATGGCAGAGAATGGGGCTCTGTCACTTCCTTAGGAATTTTCTCCTTGCTAGAGGAACATCTTCCCCATTTTTGTAATCTTGAATGGTATCTAATATTGGGGATGATATCCCTTAGAGGTAACATCATTTCTGGATTTGATCCATGTAAATTTGATGGAGTCAACAAATGAACTTTTCATATAATGAATTCTGTTCTCTTAAGAGTTGTTCAAATGCCCTTCTCCCTTTCTCCTTGTTGCCCTTACCCATGCATTTTACTATCTTGTGAAAGAATTGCTTGAAAGTATTGATATGAGTAGGTATCATCTGGGATCAACCATTGTAAATTATTTTGTCCAACGTTTCGGATCTCAGTGCCAGATCATCTTCACTATTGGCCTCACTCTCCTCCCTGAAGATGCAGTTGATTACAGAAGTTACCTACTCAATTCTACACTGCGAAGAAACTGATCTCATAGTTAAAATATTGATAATAACCTTAACCTTTGTACATAAAGATGCAATGCCAACCTTTTCTTTTATGCATCAAATTACAAAAGCAGGACGATCTGAACAAGCATGAGTAAAATGCCCCAAGCAACAACAGAAAAGGAGAAGGTCCTTATTGATTTCGTAGCAGATTCCTCATTGCTTGTGTAAATTCTCTGGTTATGCCCTCTGTTGGATGCAAACAAATAAACATGCACAAGGGTAACATACTGTACTGGTAAGAACATTTGACTCAAAATGCAATGAATTGCAAGAATATATGATTGTTCTGCCCATCTAAACTGCATACTGCTTTTGCAGGTCAATAGATTATCACTACAAATAAGAAAGAGAGAGCAGCTCTTGAGAGCATTGACAACACATTAAAACTTAAGAAACCACTGCCCTAGATACCCAAAAGAAAACATAAACTTGAGGATAAGCAATTGTTATTTGAGCTGTCATAAGTACATAACACAACTTTATTTAGAAGAAGGTGCTTGCATATGCCAGGGCTATTTTTCCCCTTTCTCATAGGAATATCTTACCAATTTTTGGAATCTTCTGTAGCATCTTTTGTTGGGGACATAAGTTGTGGTGCAAGCTAATTTTTTTGAGCTCGGGATATTTTAGCATTAATAGGGTTATATGGATGTTTCTTTTTCTTTGTAGAGACAAAATAGCAGACTTTAGCAGTAGCAGATGTACGGTCCCTTGAATTCCACACAAACTATTGGAAGAAAAATTGGGAGAGACTCAACCATAGGGGAAAAAAAAACTGCCTAAATTTTTGAGCAGGTAACTTTTTTTTGTGCCCTTGAGTGCTATATGGGGCTGCAAATCCTATCCCTAAACTATAGTTGCTAAGAAATTTTAGGAGCTTTAATGGGTTTAAGCAACAACAATAAAAATAATTTACATGGGACCACATTTTATAAAAAGGAGCAATAGCCCCCAACATGAGACCCCTCTCATAGAGACATGTATTTATAGGTTTATTGGTCTAGTGCTACACATTCACATGTACCTTTCGGCGCTAATTCCATTCCATTCATATTTTTTTATACGATTTGAACATTGTATTTTTATATATTATAAATAGAAAATGTGGCTTTCAATCAAAAACAAATTCACATTATCATTTGTTTAAGCCATAATTTCTTGAGACATTTATCTTGAACCCTAACCCCACGCGACCCTAACTAATCTCTTTCATTTTGTCTTGAGCAATTATAATTATGACATAAGGGTCAGCCCTAGCCCTAACCAATATCAAGATCCTTTGAGCCTCATGCCTCGATTCTTAGTAGTGATGAATGGAGTTGTATCTTGATCATAGGAGAAGTGATGACGGTAGTCACTAGAGGGGTATAGTCAATATTGGTTGATCGATTTGAGGGAGGGGAGTCTAGATGGATGATATGCGATAGATAGATGTGCATCGGGCCCACATACCCCATATATAATTAAAAATAGGGGCTCGGGTGGGATCCCCTACCAAAACATGGCATGGCGACGAGTTCCCCTATATGTTTATATATGCCTCTATCCCCCAATTATATAGAGGGGCAACTCTCTATACATGTATTTATCTACATCTTGCCTATATGTAAATAGGGCCCCCCTCTAATTTATTAGAGAAAATCGTCTCAATTATATATGTATGCAGATATATTTGTAGGGTTCCTAATCAACAACTACTCGATGTAATAGACAATATCCATCCATATATAGATAGTGCTCCCCTCCTTCCATATATATAATTATATTTGGGCAAGAACAACTAATATTTATATGGTAGGGTAGGTCATTGAGAGAGTGTCTCCCCCTCCAATAGCTTCTTATATATTTATATGGGAATGACCTATCTATATTTGTTTCTACCCATCAACACACATCTTTTTATGACCTAGAGAATATATATATATATATATATATATATATATATATATATATATATATATATATATATATATATATATATATATGGGCCCCAATGCATATAGATAGATGGCCTCCAACCTTATATATAGTGTAGACATATATGGTGGTTGGTCCTAATTCAACTACCCATGAACAAATCGAATTTGTTAAGTATAATGTAGATGCCCATCTATACACATATATGATTGAATGTGACTAGAAACCTAGCCAATTAACAACCACCGGCCCTAAATAGATATATGTTCACAACCATTCCCAACCCCTATATAGAATATAAAAGAATAGCCATTGAAAAATAATTTAATGTGTAGCTAGAATCGATATTGTGATTAGAGAATCCTTCAATGTTTGTTATCATATATATATATATATGGGCCCCAATGCATATAGATAGATGGCCTCCAACCTTATATATAGTGTAGACATATGGTGGTTGGTCCTAATTGCTACCCATGAACAAATCGAATTTGTTAAGTACAATGTAGATGCCCATCTATACACATATATGATTGAATGTGACTAGAAACCCTGGACAATTAACAACCAATCGGCCCTAAATAGATATATGTTCACAACCAATTCCCAACCCCTATATAGAATATAAAAGAATAAAGTTGAAAAAATAATTTAATGTGTAAATGGAATCGATATTGTGATTAGAGAATCCTTCAATGTTTGCTATCAATTGTTGGATGAGAGGAGAGGGCTTAGAACTTATTCCCTATCCCTTAGTTCGATTGATATTGATTAGGGGGTTTTATCTATATATGGGCGAATAGAAATTGAGGGTTTTTACCACATAATACAAATAAGATAAGATAATATAATTGTTATCCCAAATTCACCCCTTGAGGTAATTTGGATAACTTGCATAATTTCCTCAGGCTCGAGCAGGCAAAAATGGTAAAAGGAAAAAACTCAGGTTTTGAAGGTCCCTTTGGCTCTCTTCTACCCCCCCCATCCAAGAAAAAATTCAAGGAGTTAATAAAAAGTTGAAAAATCCAAAAAATTGGCTCCAGACATCAGATTGCGGGTAAATCAAGTTTTGAAGCCCTGTGCCGCATGTGCACGCACGGACATCGGGACCCAAAACCCGAAAATCGCCGCAGTAGTTTAAATCGGAAAATTCAAATATATTTGGTCCGCAAGTCCACGGGACATTGGGACACACGGGACCCGCAAAGCGAAATGGCCACATTCCTTTGTTGTGCGGAAAATTCAAGTCGGCGATCTAGACCACACATGTACGCACAAGACAATTGGGACCCGAAACCCGACTTGCGATTTTGCAAGTCGTCGAAGGGATGCAGACGAAGCGGCAGTCAACGGCCCTGACGGCCCGACCAACAATCAGGACACATGGGACATCAAAACCTGATTTTGCCGATTTTGCCGTGGAAGGTGTATTGCGGGTGGATCGGAAGTTTTTTTCGGGACACTGGAACACCAAGACCTGAAATACCCGATATAGCCGCATGCAAGGGAAAACACTGCAAATCAGACCTCGAACTTCAAATGGCCATAACTTTTGACCCCAAGCTCCGATTTTCACAAAATTGGACTTTCTGGAACAAGCACGATGTCCTCTACGCCACAAAAACTAGATTTATTATTTTTAATGAGGGTATATTTATGAAAATAAATGAAACATCTTCAGCTCCATTCAATCAAATGCTCATTCCCGTTAAATGACAGAAATGTTTGATAGACCCAAAATAGTCGCTTTCGACTCGAAGGCCATAACTTTTGCATTTCTGAACGAAAACACACAAAATTGGTACCGTTAGAATCATGGTTCCGAGACCAATGCAAAAAAATCAATAAATTCATAATTTTATGAAGTATTGATGGAGATTTTGCAAAAAACGTGCCCAGTTCATAACAATGTTTTATTTGGTAGTTGGGATGTATTCAATGGAGCATGGGCTGACATTTCTCACTGCTGCAAGTCATGGGGCAGTATGGAGAGACTTTTGCAAGAAACAGAACATAATTTCACTCCATTTACTACATCTTGCAAGTGGTTGAAGGATAGATTTCAGGATTCTCATTTCCCTCTCTCTCTCTTCTCAAAATTTTATAAATTAGAGTGTTGGGCTCATTGTAAAAAGGGGGAGATAGTTTTTAAGTAGAAAAACTCTGTCAAAATTTCTTTGTGAAGCCAATGTGCTGCAGGCCCTTGTAGTGGACTCCTTGCATGGTGATCTAGGCCCTTATCCTATAATAGATTGAACTGTGCATATCAATGAAGCAATAGATGCAAGTTTGTGGATACTTCTTCCCCTGTTGTGTTTGTTTGCATTCCTCTTGCCCCTTCAATCTCATTGCATACATATTGTGTCTATTTTATGCTCTTTCAAGGATCCATTATCATTGTGTGTGTATGAAATGTTGTTGTGAATGCATTTGTTGGATTGTGGAGAATCTGTTATCACCTCTTCTGGCATGTATTTTGCTTCCACTTTTCACACATTGGAAGGCTACTCTCACACCCTCCTTTTTGGTGTATCACCGCTTTAGTTTAGGCTTTGTTTTCATGCACTCTCTCTCTCTCTTTGGTCCCTTGGAAAGTTAGATTAGGACAAGATAGTTTTTCCCATATTAGAGTAGATTGTCGCAGTAGTTTAGGAGCAAGAACCAGCTTTCTCTAGAGGTCTATCTCAAGAAGCAAGTCCCACAACTTGGAGATAGTACCCATGTTATCCAATCACACTATGAGCTCAAGCACACACACTTTTGCAAACCATAGGGTGTTGTGATTCGGTGATAACAATAATCTTAACTTAAATATATAATCTTAACTATCTCTCTTACCACACAATTTGACATGATAAAGAATTTATTTTTTGTTTATAACATGAAAAATAATTATTTAATTGTTTTCCATTAAACAAATTTTTTTATAATAATGTTCCAATCCATGGAATATCATACATACATGGATTTACTTGATTGTATTTACTCATGCTCAAATAACCTCTATGAATAATTTTACCTTAATAACATTTTTTCCTCCTAATTATTAAATAATAATCATGAAACAAGAGAACCTGTTATCACAGAAAGTTAGCACCCTCCGCTTATGTCATGAATAACAACATAACTAGATTGTGTACCATGGCTTTGTCTCCAAGCAGGGTTCATTTTAAGAGACCTATTAGAAATTGGAGGTGGAAAATCCCTAGCAAATATCCCCGAACCGGTTTCACTGGAAAGGTGAATTTTTTGGGGTTTGTATGCAAATTTTTCACCTGAAAGAAGCTTTGATTTTCAAGTGGTGTGACAGAAAGGCTGCAAACGCGTGATAGAAGATTTACTTGCATGTGACAACAAATTTTTTGTCGTGCGACAACAAACCTCTGTCGTGCATCAAGCAAGTTGTTGTCACATGACAACAACCTTGCTGACGCATGACAATAAATCTTCTTTCGCACGTCTACGACCTCTCGCCTCCTATCTCACGTCAACAAACTCGTGTCACATGTCAAAACTCTCCGTGATGCATGTCAACAAATTCTATGTGTCATGCGTCTGCAACTTCTACCCTCCGTCACATGTCAACAAAATCTCCTTGTCGTGCATCAACAAAATCTCTGTCGTGCATCTGCAGCCTCCACCCTCATGTCGCGCATTAAAAAATCTTCTTTACGAGTCGCCAACAAACTTTTTGTCATGCGTCTGTAGCCTCCTCCCTCCTATCACGCATTTACTATAATTGATAATAGATATGCCCCCAGGTGGTATGAGTGAGCTAGTAGTGTTCTACCTGGTGAATAATCTAGGATTATATAGGGGATATTTTCAAGGGTAGGTGAAGCCGACCCCTAAAAAAATTAAACTGTAATTTTTAGGCGAACAAGTCACTGACCCGCGCTAGAAAATTTGCCTTTTCAAATTTTTCAAAAATGGAATATTCGCCATATTACGAATATTTGCCACTAAAAAAACCATGTCTCTAAGTGTGAGACCTACAAATGAGACAAATCTTCAAAGAGGTCGGTTCCTTCTCTTCTAACCCACTACAAACTAACCTACAACCCTAAAACTGCAACTAAACTAAACCTAAGCTAAATAATGTGGGGACCAAGGAGAAGAAAGTGAGAAAAGTTACAAAATGAAGAAAGAGGTGATACACCATAACTAAAAGAGGGTCCAAATCTGGCCTACGAGACACAAGATAATTGCACTTGCGGGGATGTACTAAAACAAAAAAACTTGAAGATCATAAAATGAGTAAAACTAACAAAAAATGAAAGGGAAAACACCCATAATAAACATATAGAATCAAGGGAAACAACCACAAACATTCTCATTACCATATTTTTCACCATGATTACGGGGTAGAGGTTTAATATCTCGTGTAAAATATAGATCATAAAGGTCTAAAGGAAAAGAATGGTGAAACTTTAAGCTATTGCTCCCAATACCAACAGAAAAGGACCCATTTTGCGTGTTAAGCACTTACATTTACATCGAAGGAGAGAGAAAAAGTAAGAACACGGTTTTCCCCACCCAACCACCAACCAAAGCTTATTAATTCACCTATAAAGCACATGGGTACTTAGTTGAGCCACCCCTACACGTTACTTGACTTATTGGTGGAGAAGGAAGGTCATTTCTCATAAATTGGGTGGTTTGAGGGTGATTTGACAATTTATGTGTCTAGGAACATCCCTTTTTCTTTAAACCCATGTTTGTATGATTGGAGTCTAGAACTACATCACACTCTAAAATTCTTGATCTTGTAATAAAAGTGATGAGGAGACCTTTCCAACAAGATCAATTTTTCTGAATTTGGTTGACCGCATCTAAAGATATGGGCAAAAACCTCCAATGCTCACTTTGCGGCTCCTCTTTCTTTCTCTTTTGCCTTGTGGCACTTTTGAATATTTTGAACGTTTCTAACATTTTATGGCTTTGCTTAGTTCTTGGTGACATTTTTTTCCAACCTCCGCAGAAGACTCATTGTTTATCACACGGATTTTTCTATCTGCTACAACTCCACTCAAGATTGCATCCTTTGTTCATACCCGTGGAAGCCTAAATCTTCATTTTTTACGTAAAAGGTGACCAAGGTGAAAACCTTTGTACCACAGTTTGCTAAGTCGTGGAACACTAAAAAAATTTCAAAGCCCGTAGAACATTTCCACATCATTCCACGACTTTCCGAATCTAACTTCCTCGAAACCTAGACTTAACCTCTCCTTCACGGAAAGATCCCACTACGCTTTTACATGGTGGCATGGAGGGAACAAAACCCATGTTTTGGTCCTCATGTTTAAACAATGTGTAATCTATTTTCCATCAGCTCATTTGTTTTCGCCTTAAGCCACTTCCTTTGTTCCACGGGTTAAGAGAACCTATGAAACGCTATGTTATCGAATTCTAAGGTACACTAAGTTAGTGTCCCACAAGTATGTTCACATAACTTTACTACGTCTCAAGATTGAACCTTGTTAATGCCAAAATCTCCCGAGGGGATTTTGGGATAACAATTTGGTGACTCAACATGGTATTTGCATGCTAAATTGATGACCAATTGTCCTTTGAAATCCATTGGGCATGAAACTAGTCCCATAACTTGAATACCTAAACATGGAACTTAATAACTTCAACCTTTATGTATGAATCAAAACCGACATGTAATTATTTTTTTGAAACCGACTCACCGGGTGTATTTGATAGAACTTGAAAACTTGTCCCAATACTTCTAATTTTCTATGGTTAAAGAGGGGAGGAGAGTTCTAATCTACATTGATATTTAATGATATTGGAAAACTCTCTCGAATCTAAATCAAACATTGATTTCCACCATCAAACCTACTCTAAAAATTGGACAAGAGAAAACCAGGGCCATAAAACTATGTACGAAAATAGAAGATCATACATGCTTCAAGTGAAGGTATGCAGAGAATGCACAAGGTACTTATTGCAAAGCAAACCTATAATACCAAAAAAACATGTGCTCAGTAGCACTTGGAGGAATTTAAACTAATATAATTATAAACAAGGAATAACCTTTACTAGAAGCAATGCTTAAGGTAGATCCCATTAATATGGATCACAAGCTCTTCTCCATTTAACCTTGCTAATTGGGAAGTATTATTTGTCTTGCAGCTAGCGATCATATAGAGCCACTCCATATTATATTAAACTTTGATTGTTTACCCGGTTTTTTGGTCTTGGTCCCATTTAAGGACAATTGGGAAACTCATGGTTATTACTTTCTTTTCAAAACACCGCTTAATATGAGCTTGATCCTTTTCCATTCTTGCAATGTTTGATCCCTCAAATCTTCCATCTCCGTGAGTTGTGTATAGCTGACTTCCATGTCCTCAACCTCAAATATTTCTAGCTGATTGATGAGCTATAAAGTTGGAAATTCAAGGGATATTTCCAACCTAGCTTCTTTCCCATAGACAAGCTTGAAAGGTGAGTTACCAATTGATCTTTTAGGAGTAATTCTATCAGCCCACAAGACTGATTTCAATTTTTTATGCCAAGTCCTCTAATTCTCATCCAAATTCCTCCTTATGATTCTCAAAAGGTTCTTGTTTGTGGACTCAGCCTTTCCATTACCTTGGGGTAGTAATTTTAAGATGTACTCAAATATATGCCATTTCTCACAACACAATCAAATATTTTGGTGCCAAGGAAAGCTAGGGCATTATCAAAAATTATTGTGGAAGGAACACCAAACCTGGTCACAATGGTCTCATAGAAGTCCAAGATGCCATCCTCATTTGCTTCCTTTAAATAAATTACCTATGTCCATCCTGGTGAAGTAATTTTTGGCTGCGAGGATCCACTTGTGACCCAAGCTTGAATGTGGATTAATTACTCTCATAAAATACAATTTGCATTAGATGAATGATTGATTTATAGTGATGGGGTGGAGTGGAAGGGCTACAAATCTTCCTTTTTTCCCGTAAAGAATGCACATATTTTACATCTCTTAACCCATGTATGGCAGTCATTGAGGAGATGGGGCCAATAGTAAGCACCTTTCATGATCTTGAGGGTTATTTTCCTTGGAGAAAAATTTCCTCCTGCTTCTCCATCATGAAACTCGTACAAAACCTTCTCAATATGTATGTTCTAATGCATCTCAAGAGGACACCATTCATATATTCTCTAAATAAAAATCCATCAATCGGTACATAAGGGATGGATTGGAGTCTAAAGTACCTTCTCTTGGCTTTACTCAAGCCTTGAGGATATTGACCTATTTGGAGAAATTTAACCACATCATGAGTCCAACAAGGAGAAAGCAAGGCATTAACTAATTGTTCTTGATCATGTTGGAGTGTGAGGACAACTTCTTCATCAATATGTTAGTCTGAGACTAGTTGCTTACATAGTCCCTTACCTCTAACCATCTTAGTCACCTTGATATCAATATCATACTCCATTACCTTGGTTATCCAACCAACTCTCTTCTCATTCAAATCCTTATTTAAAAGAAAGTATTTTACCCCAGAATGAGATACCATGAGGTGAATCTTGTTATTAGATACCAAATTTTTGAATTTTTCAGACTTCTTAAAATAGCCAAGGCATGTTTCTCAATAAATGAATATCTTACCTCATAATCTTTGAGACTTTTGTTAAATAATGCAATCAGTTGCTCCAAACCTTCCTCATTTTCTTGCACCTACATGGCGGGTATTTTATTTGTGCCCCAAAAGCATATAAGGTGAAATACTTGGTAAAATCAAGGTTGATGAGAGTTTGGGCTGTGATATTTCCTATTTGATAGCTTTAAAGCTACTCTTCCTTTCAGCAATCCACTTGAACATCAAATTCTTCTTTAGCATTAATGTCAATGGCTTGACAAGATTGGAAAAATTCCAAATAGGCTCGTAATTACCAATAGTTCCATATGCAACTAATAGTTTCATATGTGTTTACTTTTACACTCTATATTCAAATATGAAGCGCTTACATACCATTTCCATCCTGCATAGTCATATAAAATTTCCAAATTAGCTTCTTGAGTCTATAATCAGCTAAGAGCCCTCTCTTTCTTGTGTTTTCACATTCTTATAAATTTTGATTTATGCATTAATATTTATTAATTAATCTAAATATATTACATTTTGTAAACCCTTAATCCTATGAATTAATAAGTACCACATGCTAATCCAATTCTTATTTATTTATTTAGGGTGAAATCATTTGGTGAACCTACTTGTTAAACAAGTCCGTACCTAGATATAACCCTATCTCCCTAGAGTTTATGTTTTTAGGCATGTTTCTTCTCCTAGCTCTAGGGTTGGTTTTCATTTTTGTTCTCATGGATCACCATCAAATATTTTATTATCTTTAGCTAAATCCTAAGTGTCATCTCCCTTAAGTTGATTTGGGCTACCATCCCTTTAACAAGTTCCATGCCCATTCTCAACTTGAGAGATGGAACCTATCTTTTGATTTTACATGTCTTTATACTCATCTAAATTTATATCCTATTTATTTTAATGTCCAAACTGAGATCATTCCTATTACTACTAAACACCATATAACTTGTATGGAATCTTCTATCTCACCCCCATTCGTCCTAAGCTTATTCTAGGACCGAGATCCATGTTGGTAACACAAGATGTTGTAAGAAACCAATTGAGGGGAATCAACATCTCCCCACAACCTTCTATTATGAATCTTGGTGTTCTACCTAAAGGATATGATGTTCTAGATCAATAGTATAATACACATACTAAGACATTTATTCTATAATTTATCAAGCTCTCATCAATTTACAAGGATATTTTATATGAGGCATTACAATCTACTATCTTTCCTACTAATACTCAACCTTCTTCCTTTGTTTCCATTGTGAACACATTCAAAAGCATGGATAAGGCTATTACTTTTAGTCCTACACAATTTCCTCCCAAGCATATACTAGATCAATTCCATCACTATTCATCACCACACAAATTCAAGGGTTTCTCATCAAGTGAGTATTAATTGATAGTGGATCTAGCTTGAATAGCTTCTCTAACTCTTTACTCTAACAAATGGGTATCTCCATAAGTGCAATTGATAAAAATATTATTTTTGTTAGAGGCTTTGACAATATTACATGATATCCCATTGAAAAAATTACTTTCGATGTTTTATTTGGCCCCAAAAAGTCCCGATTGTATTTCATATAATGGACAATGCCCTTCATTACAATATACTCTTAAGACAACCTGTGATTCATGTTATGGAAGAAATTCATCTATTTTTTATTAATTTCTTAATTTTATATAAGATATTTATAAATACATGTAGATGGGGACCTCTTTAAATATTATAAAGTTTACACTTTTTCTTCTAATGAGCCTATTATTACTCCTCTGAAAAAGCATGTTCCTATTGATAAGTTACACAAATATGTGATTGGTGATTCAACTAACACTCGTAATACTACCTTTCTTATGTCACTACCCGGTGAGCCTCTACCTGATCAAATTAAACCACCTGGTGCCCATACAATTGTGTCCCCACATGTGCACCATAAGTATGTTCATTATACTACTCTTCCACCACTTGAGCCTAAGGTCATTTCAGAAGTGTCCTTACTAGATAATTTGAAATAGTAGCATGGATTGGTTACTAATAACTATGATAGTGATAATGATTCTATAGAAATATCGAAAGAAGGCTTGTGCAAGCTTAATTTCAATCCTATCAATGAGTACAAATATAATTTTTATAAGTTATTTATATATGCCATCTCTGGGAACTATCAAATTAAAGCTTTTATGTCGGGTTGCTAAGAGTACCTCCTTATACGTAGTCCGGTATTCCTACCATGACTATGCCCACTTCTAGAAATTTCAATATTACTCATCCAACATATTTTTGATACATTTGAGCCATTTGCTTTGACAAATCTATCAATTATAAAGTGTATAAGGCACTTGGTACTACTAGCTTAGTGTATTATGAGGCACTCTTTTAATACCCTAGATTTTATGCCCGCTTCTAGCTCTATAACTATCCTATAATATTTAGACATGCCACAATAACTCTTACGTATGTTACCTAATCTTAATTTATTATCCTTACCTACTACACATCATTGTACTACCAAGAAGCTTTCAGAAACACTGTAATCCTTTTTCGTTACCATCATATTAACCGCCATGACATTGATCATTTTCAAGTATTAAATTCTCAAATACAATCATTAAAATTTAAAGGGAGGATTAAAATTATTCATATTGGCTCCACACAATTGAAATCATCATATCCTACTAATACAAGGAAATCCAACAAATACCCTCATTTCGATACTTTTACAAGCACACTTTATATAGAAGGTACATGGTGCGAACATGTCTTGCTTAAGTTGGATACGAACAAGAATATTTATACATATTATGTGCTACTGAGACTCTTTTCCTTACTCCATTTGATATTATGTCTCTCATTACCATGCACTTTGTGACTTTCAAGGATACATTATCACATATGGATAATGTGTTATTACAACTAAATTTTGGGTCACCTTCAACCCTTAGCTCGCACCATTTTCTTTGATAATATCTCAGTTACATCATTTGAAAGGCATGAATGATGAGAACAATCATAGTATTATGTATTTGCAACTTCATACATCTATCAAAATTAGGCATAATGGTCTCCCTTATTACAAACATAATACGAAACATTGGAAATACATTTTGATAGAATAAATACCACCCTACACTGATGAATAATACATTATTGCACTATAAATGCTCCACAAAATTGGATATTTAAGTGGCCCCTTCTTTCAAAAGATTTATCATATGGTTGATCTAATACATATATGATTTAATCTCAATGTGGATTGTTTTCTCGATGTCAAATAACACACCTTTACACAAATATTTCGAAAATGTAAAAGCATACAAATAATCAAATGAGCACTTGAAGAAATCAAAAATTATCGAAATATAAAATCAAGACTTGCATATGACTAGATTTGTGAATTATTTACTTTATACATGTTATTTGTCTAGCTAGTTGGAGATGTCATATTCTATAACCTCTTTACACATTTTTATGAGGTATTTGAGTTTAATTCAAGATGTACATATGGCTCTACAATGAGTAGATGTTAAATCTCTCCTCTTACCCGATGGACAGTCAACATCCGGGAGCATCTCTTATGTTATCATGTGTTATTCTTTCAATACATAGTGTAATTTCACACTCTCATTGTGCTCATTTTCTATAGTATTCTCTATGTTATTTATTTGACCTAATACAACTAAGACATGTGCTTTGTGCAACTTTAGCATCTTTTTATCTATATACCTTTGGGATATTATCTACTATTGTATTCACTTTCTTTCTTGTATGCTTATTTTCATATATGTGGCTTATGGCCTTTTCGATGTTTGTGTGTATGACACTTTGGTGTTCGTGTTTGTGGCATATGTTGCCTTTGTTTATGCTTGATTATTTGTACAACACTCTTGTGCCTTATGTATTTTTTTCTTTGCATTCACTATGAATAACATATGTCACATTTATTGTGTACTTGTTTGTTATCATGTTTTTATACTTTTATGTGTGTTTTCCTTTGTGCTTGTTTACTTATATGATTATTTACCTTTACATATGTGTACTAGTATGTATTGTTTTCTATCTCTCCATGTAATGGTTTTTACCATGAACTCTTTTTTAGGAATAGGATTGATGCAGCCTATAATTTCTCGTGAATAACCCAAGCACGTTGGCACATCACTCAGCCTAAGTTGAGCGCTCACCCGAAGTGTGCAAAGGCACCAGGTCCCTCTTTAGAGTTGCTTGTACATAATGTTATCATGATGATGTTTAAACATATTCAAATTCATAATTAGTAGTAAATAACCCACAGTGCATAAACCAAATCTAGATCTTAGATTGTATGGAAGATGAACTAAACAATAACTATGATAAGATTAACCATACAAGAGCCAAATTCAGTTATGTCTAATGCCATTATCCAACCAATATACTCCATTTCATTAAATACTTGTAAAACACATAAGCTTATTACACTATATCAAGTATCTCCATGAGTTATGTGTGCGTCAAAACCAGTAGCACAACTCTATAATAATTCACCACCTACTAAACTATGCAAGTCAATACATATTTATAGGGGTGGGGACTTTCCTTCACCACCCATGCACTTCTCAAAATAGGTTGCATGTTGATAATAGCCATGCGCCTTTACAATAGTATGCACAACATGCAAGTGCTCTAACAATAGATGTCCTATAGTTAACTCCAAGTAGAAATCATATTATTAGCTTAAACTATGCATGGCACTTATCTTCCACTTGTTCCCAAAATAACATTGCATGTAGTGCAAGTCTTCATCTCTATGTGTGCTCTGCACATTATCTCCAAAAATAGTTCGTATACAAAAAAATGGCTAAGTCCCGAGCTAAAGTGTTCTGGCACGCGTTTCCTTTCCTATCTTCCTCCGCCTTTAAATGTGTGTTTTTCCTATGTGTGCATCCTTTGTGTGTCTTCTCCTTAGAGAAACATTATGTCTACTTAACATTACCCCACACTAACGTACATTGCCATCCCGGCAATGGGAATTCTTTATGATGTCTCCAATAATAAATAATAAGTAATGAAAGAATGAATGAAACATTATACAAAAGAATGAATTTTACTCTACAACACCCTCTTCTTTAATTGAAGGATTAACTCTGGATATTCAGTTTTGATTTCAGCCTCTAATTCATGCCGGTCACTTGTTTTCTCTAGAATATTTATGGCTATTGCATCTAATTCATCCTAAGTGATCTTCTCTTTCTCATTTTGTAGCACCCGGACAACATTGGCCATACTTGACAACATTCCTTCCATAAGATCCATCTTATGCGCTATGAGTTTCCCAATCTCATTAATTTTATCCTTGTGTGGATCCTAGGCTGATGTGAGGGCCTCACACTTTTATTTTACCAGTGCTAATATTTATGCATGCCCAAGTGTTTCATATTTCATTGCCTTCAGAACTTCATTTTCCTCTACCATAGTTTTGATCCTTATTATGGCGTCTGGCGCCGCACATATATTGAGAGCTTGGTCGGCTTTCTTCATCTCATCTTTCAAGGTTTGGAGCAAGGCCTCATAAGTTGAAACTTGTCTAACAATATTGGCCCTTGCTCTTGTTGCTTCTTGTGCATAATCCTTTGGTGCAGGCATTCGAATTGGCCCATCATCTAATACCAAATTGACCAAAGTGCACACATAATGCATAGTAGAAGGAAATTTTTTAGGAACCTGAGATTCTAGATGAGGCCTTGTTTTAAGAATGTGATCACCAAGCTCCTCAACCATGTTAACGAAGGCCTTGTTCTTTGTCTGTTCATGTTCCTTCTCTTCTTGTAAGTGCTTTATCTCTACAGTTTTATCCTTGTTATCTTCAAGTAGTGCTTGAATGGTGGCGGCCTTATCAATGTTCCTCCACACCACCTCAACAAATACCTTAACCAAGGCATTGTTGACCTGCTCATCGAACATTAGAGTAGGTTTTATTTTCATGTGCCTTCTTCACTCTACGTAAGACACGTGACTTTTGCACACGTCAAAATTTGGTTCATCCATATGAGTCCGCATAGCATGACAACTATACCCTTGTGTTAAAATTTTCAAGTCCTATCATTCCAAGACACCCCGAGTTTATCCAGTCAGTCAAGTGACCTCTTGATTAATGTTATCTCATCCCCCTAGGTGATTTAGGAAAGTCCATTCATTCCCCCTAGGTGATTTTAGGAGTTCATTTGCAAGCTACATGTAATTGTGGGAAGGGTTATCACTAGCCTTCTTAGGGTTGGGGAAACCCCATGGAGTAGAGAAGAAGAGCCTAAGTAGATGTGGAGGTGATTCAAAGGTCTTGGGACATCATGGAAATGATTTAGGAATATTTTGGAAGGGCTCGAGAGAAGTTGGGGCAATTTTGCCAGAATTAGGGTTCACAGGCCTAGTCAGCACACATGCCAAAATAGTCATTGAGCTTTGGAAGGTGATTATGGGAGCTCGGATGGAGTTATGAGAAAAACAAAGCATATATGGAAAGATAATTCCAATCCCTAAATGATGGTGAAATCATATTTTTCACAACACTTTGGTGCATCAGTATGCAGTAGTTTTTCTCAGGCACAAGTGGAGTACCAAATCAAAAAATGATTTTTCAAGGATCAAATGGAAGAATAAATACATGATACCCCCACCATTGGATTCAAAATTCCATTTCCAATTAGTATCATATAAAATTTTTCCAAAAAATTCCATCGAGAGCTCAAGTTATCATCGTCGCAAGTTGTCCTCTTGGAGCAAGTTCAGGACTTAGCCAAATTTTGGGAGGACACGTGTCAGCTCCAAGATCTGGAGGGATTTTATGTCCCCAATGTCCCTAAGGTCAGGTACATAAACCTTGGAAAAATTCACCCAGCCCCCATGTGACCTCTGGAACCCCATACGACCATCAAGCATTGCCAGTTCAGCCGCGTGTAATTTGGAGCTCAAATTCCCTACCGTCATGTCAACGCCACATGTCTATTCCAGGATGCCATGGAATTTGATGTCCCTCACATCCCTCATAGGTCAAGGACATCAAAACTTTGAAAAATTCCCAGCCCTCTAGAGATATTTTTGGTCACCCATGTGACCCGCTTTTAGCCCTCAGTGCTTTAAAGCTGATTTTTGAGCACTCACTCCCTGTCGTCGGATCAACGCCACGTGTCAGCTTCTTGCTTACCATGGAAATTGATGTCCCTCATGATCCCTTTGAGGTGAGGGATGTTAGGGAAAAGAAAATTCACCCAGTCCCTCTCTCAACATGATTTTAAAAATTCAAATATTTACCTACTTCCTTGCTTCTAACTACTTCCACTCCGTGCATAACCATATCTCCATTCTTCCTCTGCAACCTCCTTGCCATCAATCCACCATTGCTGAACCTCAAACCATACCTATCACAAAAATACTCTCCTTCACTCCATGAAATCATATAGGTCTCAAAAGGAAGTTTGAGAAACGAAAGAAGGAGAAACAGAAGAACAACGAAGAGAACAATAGAAAATCTCCATAGCCAAAAAATGGAGATTCACAAAAATCTTGCAAACCTAGTGCACGAATCAACGAACCATTTTTTTTTGTTTATTCCTCTATCCAAGACCATAAAAAAATACTTTCAAACTCTCCTCTCATGTAACAAAGCATTCACAATGAAGAAATCTCCTTTTCGGCTCAACGAAAGAAAGAAGTGGGATTTCCGTCAAACTAGTTGTCGGATTGAAGTAAGATTTCACGTGAAGCACCAGAAGAAAAAACCCACATCAGAAATATAATTTTTTTCAAAATGGAGGAGAAAACCATACCTGCAATTTTGAGGTCCATTAATGGCTACCGCATCCAGAAGCACTACTAGGTCCAAAATTTGAAAGTTTAAAATCTCTGGACTATTAAGCGGATAGTTCTAAAATTTTAGAGGGGCGATATTGGAAAAAAACCCATATCAAAAAAACTTTCCACATCAATCCAACCTCCAGAAGCCCACTTTCTAAAAATAGTAGGTCTTCTACATAGGGGACTACTATTTTGGGAAATTCACAACAGAAGAACTTACGAAGGAGACGGAGACATTGGAGGTGCACTGTGCTGAGAACTCATCGAGAACGGACATTTTTGGCACTTACTAAAAATAGTAAGTGGTCCCACGAACACCTGCTAAAAATAGAAAGTTGATCCAGAAAGAGTGAGGAATGCAGGGAGAAAGGGGAATCAGGGTTGCAACATCCAGTTGAGGTTCGAGGAAGTTGCCTTTTCATACTTACTAAAAATAGTAAGTTGTTATTCTAGGGAAAACATGAAGCAGAAGTGGATGGGATAGAAGATGGCTCAACCCTTCGCTTATGAGTATGAGATAGAAGACAATGATGTCTTGTACATGGACCTGAATGACTTAAGAACTCACATGACAAATAGAGACCGAAAGAATATTGAAGATTAGATATTTCACGGTGGCTTGTTCACTGCCGCAGAACACCCAGTGTCTGTCCAAAGTCATGAGTTGGTCCTAGCCTACTCTCACCACTATGAACTGAAACATGAACCATCGAGCTGAAAATGGTATAACAATGGTGGTCATCATCCCTAGAACCATCTCTCTCTCTCTGTAGATACCGACATCACCAACATGGTCATCATCTCAAAAGATAGACATGGCCTTACACGATTGGGAAATAATGGATGCATATGTGCAAGGGGTTGCGTTGGGGTCGTGGTTGAAAATAGGGAGAAATCCCTCAAGGATTCCTAAGAATCTTCCAAGGTGTGAGTTCGAGAAGGATATTTGGATGTCATCACTCTCCTCAGTAGAGTAATGGGTGAAGCAAGCACAAGAGACTTCCAAGACTAGATGGGCCTTTTCATCTTGACATTGACAAAAGGAAAGTAGAGAGAATTGATTAGGGGAAGATCATCAAGTGAAAATCTCCATCTACAATTACTCCAAGTACCCATGATGAAGAAGTTCCACATGACTTCTTACTTGGTCTACCTCCTTGCTAGCTCAAGATCATTCAAGGATTGGATCTCATGTAAAACATTTCCACCAAGGTGCTGCATTTGAGAAACTTCCACATGTGGTGATGGAGGAAATCCATAGGCATTTCACTCATGTGAATGATGCATTCATGATGTACGTAGTCTGAAACTTGGAAGGAGATATGGAAGCTAGGATGTCATCACAAGTGGTGTCCTTGATCAAGAAGTATGGCTCTATTTCATACAATTCTTGACATTCTCCTACCTGTGAGTTGTTGGCTTGATCAAGCACCGCTAAGGCTGCCCAAGTACCTTAGTGACCAAATTGTATTGTTCGAGCTCTGTAGATAGATCATTTAGGTGAATAACAGGCTTAGAAGTAGGAGGAAGAAGTTGATTCCATTTCCTATCTCTCTCGGGGTATTCACGTGTAAGAGCTCAAATGACACATCTCATCTGGAGGCTACTTTTGCTCATTTGAATTTGCATTCCCACGTCATCTAGGCCTAATTTTGACATCCGAGAAGATCCCGACTCTTTCTATGTCCCAAAATTGCAAACATGAGCCGTAAGTCAAGGATTACTAGGCCAATTGCATGGATGAATTTGAAGTGCATGAAAAGGATCATATGAGGATGACAATTAGTGAAATGAAGAAATTCAAGTTCTCCTAGTATGAAGATATTTTGCAAGATGATGGGATGGAGATGTATGATCCTAAGTACGTGGTAGTCAAGATGTCCCTTGTACCTCCAATCAACTAGTATGTTGTGAATCAGGGGATATATTGGAGGGATTGAGAAGGTGGTAAGGAGAATGAGAAATTGGTTTCAGAAGAAGAGAACCATGATCATCCAGTCATGAGGAATTCCTCTCGAGTAGAAGCAAGCCTCACATCAGTCATCTTCAAAAGTCATAGAGGTGACTTCTAGTTCTAAACACTCTCTGGAGTGAGTTTGAAAAGGAAGGCTATAGAGTTGGAAGCTTCTCCTCATGAGAAGATGCTGAAGAAACTCATAGTAGAAGAAGGCTCATTTGCATCACTATTAGAGGAAGATTTGATAGCATAAATGTAGGAAGAACACCCCATGACAAAGGCACAAGTGGATGAAGAACACATGGTTCAAGATTCAGTCTTTGAGCCACCACAGGAGGTTTCCCCTCTTGATGACACTCATGCCTCTCTCATTCAAGAGTTTCCTCCTCCTTCATAATAGGGTACCATTGGTGCACCTATCATTGAGCTTGAGTCGATGAGATGTTTCCTTGGATGTAGGAAACAATTGTCCCGATACCCACACTATGCAGCAAGTGGCAGCCCCTGATCTATCAATGATTGTCTCATTGGCCAAAGAAAAAAAGATCAAGAAAGCTCACACATACAACCTCATGTTTCTACAGTGGGGAAATGGGTAATCAATACATCAAAGTAGCTCAGCCCAAAGTAATCAAGCCCGTGGATGAGATGACACCAACTGACTATGAAATGAGCACAATTCAACTAGGACCAAAAACTCATGAAGGGGATTTGCACATGTATTAGTAAATTTCACTCACATGGTGGCAAAGGAATAAGGAGTATAAGAAGAATATTGATGAACTAAAAGGAGCAAGTGTGAACTCTATCATTCTATGTGCAACATCTAGTTGATCCTAATGCCACAAAAATTCCCATTGAGGAAGTTTGCACCCATCAGTAGCTTCAATCTAGAATCCATCAGGAAGACACACGAGTTCACAATAGGGGCGAGTGAATAATGAATGGATCAACTCAATTTTTGAAAAAGGAAATTTAGTGCTCAAGAAGCGGTCAAAATCTTTGCTTATATGTGTGTGACAACAAATAGGACATGAACACTCAGGGAGGACTTGGAGAAAGAAAGGGACTATTGGGAACCTTTGGGCCCAGTAGTAGATGAAATGAGCAACACTCATCACTAGGAGTTGATCGATAAGAATATTTTTGAAACTCCCTTAGAAGACTTGTCGTGTATGGGTGAGGTCCTTGGCAATCAGGTTTGAGGAAATCAATTGGGCCATCACAGAGCTGGGGAAAAGAGGAACAAGCATACAAATTACAGGATAGTATAAATCGGAAAACTTAGAAGCTCGGAGTGCCTACAATGGTTGAAGATACAACTATCGATGAGTTGATTGGTCCATTTGAAGAAGTATGTCAAGAAAGAGGTAGACAACCCTCATCCTTCACTAAGGATACCCTGACTTCCTCTTAGATATTTGGCCTCTATTGCACTTATCAGAGAAACATTCATCATGGTTTGGGAAGTGTAAAGACATCAACAATGTGGTTGATGGATGGACAAAAACCTTGAGCTGTGTTCACATTCCTCATGCCGACAAAGTGGAACCTGCAACAATCGTTTCAATAAAGAGCTTGGAGGAACAGAGGCCTTCTCAGGAGCGTGAAGTGGAAGCCATTTAGGGAGTGAGATCAAATCCACTGTAATGGCTCATCCTTCTGCATAATTCTTCTTCTTTCTTCTTCTTCCTCTTCTTTCTCTCTCTTCTCTTCTCACCCAACGCTCTCTCTCATCAATGTTATATTTTTGTGTTGTGGTTTGCACTTTTTAATATAACTTTAAGTGACTTTATAAACATAATGTAAACTTTAAGTCACCTTGTTTTTATAAAAGGGACTTAAATATTTAAGTGGAATATGAACAGTCTAAAGTCACATTAAAGTATTTGAAAAGTCATCGGGAAGATGAAGAGTTGCCTTCTCTTCTATAAATTGTAACAAGCTCCTCATTTGAGCTTCTTCTAAAAAACTTCCTATTCTTCTTAGACAAACTTTTGAAACTTCTTAGATGTTGGAGTTGTTTTTTTGTGAATTCATGAGAGAGATATCCTTGTGAAGAGAGCAAAGAGATAGAAAATTTCTTCCATTTTCCCTACTCAAAAATGTCTTCTACTTCTATGTTATGTACATTTTTTCTTGAGCTTCAATAAAGGAAGAAGGAATTTTAGCCTTTTTGACTGAGGATTTTAGTGGTACTTTGTGCTCATTAAACACTATTTGGTCTTGTTGTTGTTACAAATTTTTTTCTTCTAAATTCAAGTGCATGTAATGAAACTTTTGGCTGGTGTATACAAGTCTCTGATTTTCTACTTACAACATTAGTTTTTCTTTTCTAAATTTCTCACTCCCTTTCCCACTTTCCTAGCAAATTCCTCTCTTGCAGATATATGCAAGCTTTTGTCATAGGGTCAGTGGAGTGCCCCTGTTGGATCCTCAGCCGAAAGGCCACCAAGATAAAACTCACATTTTACTTGTGCATGCACGTATGACAACTGCACCGGTTAAGTAGAGGGACTTAGACTCCATTCTCACCAACAAACTCTTTAAGGCCCACAGTGCTCTAAAAATAGGTGCGGGAAATTTTTCTTGTGTCCTCAACATAGCCCATATTAGGGACAACATATTATTCTCTTGTCATCTCTCTTTTTTTCGTTGGCCCCTTAGGAACTTGGGTACCAAGGTCTATAGTTGGCCCTTATCCTTCTTGAGTAGTAAAGGGTGTGCTAGGTAGCTCACCCACAGATTCCTCTACTTCTTTCACCCCTTCCTCATCATCTCTCATCTCTTCATCCGGGGCTCCTCTGCATCTTTAGGTTGAACCAAGGTTCCTGGCGCGCTCTCCCTAACTCCTCCTCCTCATCCTCTTTAAGCTTCAGCTTTCTTCTCCTCTTTTTCTCGGGTATTTATTTTTAGGGGAGAGTCGAGGTGACCTTCGTAAAGGTTGAGATGTTCTGTGCCTTGGATTCTGGTTCTTGAACACCCTCTTAAAATGACGTTCCTCATGGGTGTGTTTACGTCCAAGTCTTCCTCTTCTCCTTGTTGTTGTCGAGGAGTATCTACACACTCACTTTCTGCTTTGTTAGTGGGTTGCCTCTAGCCTCTATGGTCCAAGCCTCCACTATCCTCATTGAGTTCTTCTTCCTCATCTTCCTCTAAGGTCGAGGTAGGCTTTGGAGCTGCCACATTTTCAACTATATGTTTGCCTTTAGGCGGGCCTGGGAGCATGAACTCATTCTCCACATACTGGCCCTTTTCAATCTAGGCTTAAGTTAGAGGTAGATAAGTGTGGCCCCATTGTCCCCAATATCCAAACTTATCGGCTTCATACTTATGACATCAGAAATAAGCCTCTCAATGTAGGAAGATTGACCTGGATAAACATAAGTTTTCCTTAAGGTATGGTAGTCACAGTCTACCTTGTTTGCTTTTTAGCTTAACCGAAATGTGTCAAAAACATGTGTATTGCTTCCTAGAAGAATCACGCTATGAAGGCATATGGTAGTTTGAGCTAGGGATTCCATGTCCCATCCTTCATTACGAACCGTGCGATACAAAAATGTTGATATACCACGAACTGCACAACCTTTCCCACCACTGAGGGTAACTCCTTTGGAATGTGTCATTCCTCCTCAAAGGTCGCATGAATTTGGTCATACCATAACTCCACCCTCTTCTTGAACGGACCACTCATTGGTCCTTCACATAGATATTTTCAAACCTCTCTATGAGGGACTTATTTTCCACGGGGTATTCCCATATTTTATCTTTTGGCCCATCGAGCACTACAATTTCTACAAACACAAGTGATAATAGGATAGCACCAAAACTTATCTTCTCACCTATGTGCATTTCCTCAACAATTACATGTTATATACCAAGCTAAGTTGTAAAATTCTCTTTGTGAAATCTTCTTAGCAACATGTAGTTACATGGTGTTCACTTGTGACCACCTTTCCTAATCATTCATCTTGGTGAGTAAATGTGTGGCTACCTATATCACAGGGTACTTCCTCAACTTGTAGATATCCATCTTACATGGACCCTTTGTGTATCCCAACTCCTTACTAGTGGCCATGACAGTTTCCTTATCAGTTAGATCACTACTAACCTCTGTCCATGTGCCCTTCAATCCTGTCAACGTAGTAATTAAGGGTGTTGTGATCCTTACCCGCCGCCTAGAAAAGTAGAAGAAGTCCTCATGGACTCTTCTCATCAACCACCAGTATAGATTTTCTAGTTTTCCAAAGTATGAGAGTTCGTATAGCTAGTATACCCCTACCTTCTTCAGCAACTTCTCTCCAAAGCATCATCATACACTAGCATGTCATCAACTATTCACTTGTTGGTCTTTCTATTCAACAATGTGTCCAATTCCTCCTTGTTCTCGGTGGTGTGATGTTTATAGTCGCACACCTTACACTGTAGAAATGGGAATCCCAGTCCCATCTAATAATTACTTCTTTTGGATACTACATTTCCGAAAATTTCTCTTGAGAGCATCCTCAACCTCATTTTCCACCTTATTCTTCCCCTTTGTTCTGCTCCAGTGCTTTCCACGGTGCCGTGATAAAATTTGCACCTTTTTCCTCTTTCAAGCAAGATCCCATGCCCTAGCTTGAAACCACGTGTCCTAGCTCCTTCTCAACACTTCTGCTTCTCTCAAACCCTTCTCAAATAGGGACACAAGCCAATTTTGTGCAAAAATCTACTCTCCTCACCTGGTTTCACAACTCTTTGCACCTCAACGTGTTTCACTCGGTTTGGTCATAACTAGCTCACTTGAATACTTGTGATCGCAAAGGTAGAAATGAACCCACATCATGTCTTTATATAGAGTTGTAAAAATTATCACATTTATTGCTCCTTTACCTACCACCGATCCTCTCATTAATTGACCATTTTCCCAATTTCTACGTGATACACCTACGTGCCACAACTATAACCTTCTAGTGTACCTTCCTACCTTCTGGCTATAGACCTCCTTATGCATGCTTTCAAGTGCTGAAGTACCTCGGCACTGTGCCTTCCTCTAGTAGTTTTGATTGCATTTTACCTCGTGCTATATTGTTCATTCATTTGTTTCAAGCTATGGTTTTCTTTAGGAGCAATTTTCTCTCTACCAACACCTTTCCATACTATCTACACTTTTTTAATCAAGAGAAAGTACTTATAATAGTATTTTTTATGTGTACTCATTTTTAATGACAACCACCCCACACCAAGGGTATGTGTTGTCATGTGCACACAAAAACACTTCATATTGTGATCAACACGGCACGTAAACGCGCTTATTACACTAAACACTAAACTAAATTGAAAAATCATAACAAAAAGAAGGAAACACACTAAATGAAATACAGTAAGGGAAATCTATACTAAATGGAAATACCACCTTATTACAAACACCAAGAAGATTTATATATATGAGGGCTTCATCCTAATCCCGTTGAAGTAACCAAGTAACCGTGTTCCATCAAGAGCCTCTAACTGGCAAGCACTGATTCAAGTATGTGAGTGATAACATACGGTCCCAACCAATGCACCTTAAGCTTTCCTGGGTGGTGCAAAAACTTTGAATCATAAAGAAGTACCATCTACCCAACCTCAAGCTTCTTGTCCTTGATATGTCTGTCATGTCATGCCTTCTATTTGGCATTTTCCTGCTTCTAACTCCAACGTGCTATGGCGCATCTCTCATCCAACTATATTAAGTTGTCAATTCTCTCTTCCAAAGCTTGCTCATCAACTAGACCTCCAGTACGCGTGTAATACGCAAAGAAGGTAACATAAATTCTATGGGAAGAATTGCTTCTGTGCCAAACACCAATTGAAATGGTGTGGCTTTATTCAACCTTTTATAGGTTTTTTTATATGCCCAAAGTACAACAGAAACTTTATCATCCCAATCTTTCCTTCCAACATCACAAATCTTTGTCAAGGTCTGGCTCAATATCTTATTGAATGCCTCAGCAGTCCCATTTTCTTGAGAGTGATAGGGTGTGTTCTTATGTTGCACGACCATAAATTCATCCAATAATATCATGATTGTCTCATTTAAGAAATGTGTGCCCCTATCACTTGTCAAGCTCTGGACATCCATACCTAGTAAGAATAATTTCCCATAAGAACCTTGTTGTTGTAGTTGTTGTACAATCCTTTATAGGTGTTGCTTCTATCCACCTTATAAGATAATCAGTAGAAGTGATGATGTGGCACGATCTAGTTCTACACATGGCTGGGGAAATAGGACCCACAAAGTCTATTGCCCATTTTCCAAATGGTTCTACACTAGTAATAGGCCTTAAAGGCATTTCATCTCTTTGCCCAGGTTTTCCAAGGTGTTGATAAGTGATCACATGCCTTCCAATACTCCTTGTAATCCTTTACAAGATTTCCCACCATAAACCAGTGAGTAGAATCTTATACGTGGTGGTGTCACTTGCATAGTGTCCACCTAAAATACCGCCATGAGCCTCTTCCATGATTGTCATGCACTCATGCTCTAGTACACACCGGCACAATACTTCATCTTGTCCTAGTTTGTATAGGTCATCACTAATCAATATGAAAGGTGCAACATGAATTGCAAGTTGTTTCTTTTCTAAGGCTTTCATTCCTTCTAGCATCATACCTATGCGTAATAATATAGCAATATCCTCCAATTCCAAAGGTGTGCGGTTTAACTCTGTATAGCGTGCACCTGGAATTGTATCTTCAATTTTTTGTGCATCCTCTCATGATTGAGTTATTGATAAGTGGTCTGGGCCAAAATTACTTTTATCGGGCTTTACCACGACTGTAAAGTCAAACTCTTACAAAAAGAGAACCCATCGGCATATGTGCCCCTATAAAATGAGCTTATTTACTAAGTATTTCAATGTCATGTGATCTGTATAAAACAAAAAATGTGTTGTTAGCAAGCATTGTCTAAACTTATGTAGCGTGTAGATCATTAACAAGGCCTCACGCTCTGTAGTTGTATAATTATGTTATGCAGGTGTCAACTTTCTACTAGCAAAACAGATAGGATGATCTATAATACCTTCTCCATGTTGAGCTAATATTGCGCCAATGGCCATGCCAGAGGCATCCACATGTACGTGAAAAGGTTGGTTCCATGAGGGAAAGCACAGAATAGGCATCATAGTAAGCCTCTCCTTCAACACTTTAAATGTACGTTGTTGTAGTTCTCCCCAATAGAATGTCCCTTTTCCTTTTAGTAACTCCTCCAAGGGCATGGAAATCTTCACATATCCTTTGATAAAAATTTATAATACCCTGTGGCCCAAGAATCCATGCACCTCACTCTGACTAGTAGGTTCCTCCAAGCCTAAGATAACTACAACCTTGGTTAGATCTACTAACAAACCCTCTTTGCAGATGATATGCCCCAAAAAATTTTAAAAGGTGTAGAAATATGCACTTCTTGATGTTTAAAGAGATATTTAATATGCCTTCACCTCTCAAACATTAATCGCGAGCTGTCACAATGATCCTTGACTAGCCCATATACTATATAATCATCCAAGTAAACCTGCAAGAATTTGTGAATAAAATCCTAGAATGCTTGAACCACAATACATGAAAATATTGCATGTGCATTCTTTAGTCCAAAGGGCATCACCATGTATGCAAAACTTCCCCATTCAGTGGTGAAATATTTTTCTCTTGATCCTCCTTTGCAATTCTTACCTGGTGATATCCAGAGAATCCATCTGTAAAAGAGTAAATTTCACACCCTGCAACGCCTTCTAATATTTCCTCGGTGAAAGGTGTAGGAAAATGATCAATCACACATGCAAAGCATTTAGCTCCCTGTAGTCCACACAAATCCTTATCCTCCCATCTTTATTTATTCGATTACCATTGGGCTAACCCACTGATTCTTCTAGGGGCTTAATTATGCCGATTTCAACATCTTGTCAAATTATTCTTTAAATTTTATGCACGGGTTAGGGTTCATCCTGTAAAGTCTCTTCATAACCGGTGCACATCTTCCTTAACTTAATCCTCATCTCACCCAAAGACTCATGCACTCCCTTTAACTCATGGTAGCCCCTAGAAAATAAGTCATGGAAATCATGTAGTAACTCAATTATCTTAGCCACTTCTGAATCAGACTAATAATCTCCAATTATGGCCTCTTTAGGTTTAGCATCCGTGCCAATGTTCACTTTTTTGGTCTTCATAGGTTCATGATAGGCGTGTGCCTTCTTATCCGCAGATGTCTAATACTTCAAGCGTACCCTCTAAATGGTCTATGTCCAAATTGTCTACTTCTTCATCATCCACTATGTAGACCATCTTTCCTTTCTCCTTCTCAAGGCAAGCGCACTCAAGTAGTTTGGCATCGGTCTCATCTACTTCATCAAAACACGCTCCTAGGTCTGCCTCACCAAATAAATCCTGAATGAGTTCTTCATCCTTTGTAATGTCTCCCATAGTCATTCACTCTATGACCCATAATGACTCTTTCACTTGAGGTTTAGTGGAGAAGTAATCCAAATTCTGGATCATTCCTGTAGTCAAGTCTTGCCAATTTCCAGTCTCCCTATGCAATTCCACATAAACATACCAAGCGCACGCAGCGCATAAATTGAAATAAATTTTTTGCACCGACAATGAAGGTGGTAAAGCTTCCTGCCCCTCTATCTAGAGTCTCTCACACTAATGAACGTGGTGTTGAACAAGATGATTACCATGATATATGCATATTTTATTAGGTGCATTCCTCCTAAGGAGCTGGGTTGTTAGAGCATTTCTCACTTCATTCCATTTTATGAGATTATCCCTATGAACCATCCACTAATGTGTTACTTTCCCACGTATGGTATATACTAACATATTTCTTCTATCCACTTGATCCTCCCACTGTTCTTCCATGGTGCGCAGAAATACCTTAGGGTCTCCTTATCTAGTGTATTGGGGTACAAGGTTGTTACTTATCCTCCTAATACAGCGAGGTCTGCCTCCTCGCATAGATGCGCTTCTTACTTTGTGGCCAACCACCTCATAGGTTCCATGCACCCAATTATCACAAGAAATACTTTTAGTATCACTAATAGACTGTGTATCTTCCCACTAGAGGATTGCTTCCTTAGATGAATCAAGTACTTTTGTATCTCAAATGGTGCGCACATAAATTATGTTCACGTATTCCTCACTCAAAGGTTCAACATAAGGTGTATATTTCCCATCTGTCAAAGGAATGATAACTTTTTCTTCTTTATTCTCAAAATTATATACCCCTTGTTGAACCGTAGATCAACATTATTTTCATAACACCAAGGGCACCCAAGTAGAGTGAGAAGTTGTCTACTTCTACTGCAAGTGCTAAAACCTCAAAATCCCCAAGTGAACTTGACCCCTTATATAGTGATGGATGCATCCTTCAAAACTCCTATTAGAGTGGCCTTAGTTTGATTTTCTATAAACATTACATTAGATGATGGCTGCAATGGAGGTATGCCCATCTGTACCCATGCATCTAATGTAAGAAAATTAACTTCCACGCCCGTGTCAATAGATATATTGCTCGAAGTCCCCATCCAAAACAACATTCAGAGTGATTTCCTTATCATAATACAAGCTATGAGGGGGAGATTAGCATGTAGGATCTACCATCCATTCTAAATACCTACGCACGAGTGTTTCCTTTAACCAATTCCCTAGTAATGGAATAATATTCTCCTAGCACAACATCTTGCATACCTATTTCAAATCATCAACATTTGACTGGATCATCTCTACTACCTTATTTTGTTCCAACTTTCGTGACTATTCCTTTAAACATTGTATCTCACCCTAAATATTTATGAGCACCTCCATGGTTTCTGATAAACCTCCTTCTGATGTGTAGGATCTGGGTATCTTACATGCAATACCTCTTCCCTGGTAATGGTAGGATTTTGTTGCAACACTTCTCTAGCGCACCAACTTCAACACATGTAGTAATTTTCATAGGTACTACCTTAGGTTCTAGTGCCAACTTTGGCATCCATTGGTTTTCCATGGCACGTTGTATTCTAACCATCCTTGCACCCTTGTTCTCATGTTTATGCTACTTGCTAAGATGCTCATATAAGTCTGGGCACTCCTCATAGTTATGATTCTTCCCACAAAAAGAATAAGTAATATTCTAAGGGAATTCACACCTGTAGTGGTGGAGATCCACACATATAAGATGTTCCATGAGGAAACTCACCTTGTCCACCACCATGGCCTCGACCCTGAATCCATCATGGTATCCTCACCTCTACCACGAACTCCTTTAAAGTTCCCTTCATTCTAATTGTAGTGACCTTGAGTGTGATCACGATCATGGTCCTCACTTTTACCTTTAGAGTTATCTGATACTCCTTTCTGTTGTACACCAATATCAATGGCATCATGGATTTGATCAATCAACCTACAATCTTTGGTACTGTGAGTTGCGGACTGAAAATCTTACAAAGAGAAACATACATTCTTCCTTATCGTGCATTGTATTAATGTGCAATGGCTTGCATCATGGTCTAAATGACATATCTCGTAGTCTAACAACAATTAACGCACTGACCTATGTGGAAAACTATCCTTAGTGCACCCCTCAACTTCACAATATGTACACCAAATCTCAAAGTGCGCATCATGTGTGTTGAATTGGTCGATAGTTTCTCTAACTACTTTGCCATAGTGTAATCTGAGCTTCCAGGAATGGGCTCACTTCAGTGTCTATACTTCTGATTTCCTCGGATACAACAAGTTTTCAAGTGCTTTGCGTACATCTCAGTATATTTCTTATATGACAGCGCCTTCCTAAAAGGTGTGATCAAGCCTCGACGAACCACTATGCATCTTTGGTTTGCATGTATATCATAGGAAAGTTTGGACAAAATCATTTTGAAATGGGCATTATATTCCCAAACACTTTTAGTAGTTCCTACTTAATATCCTTGAGCATGATTATACTCTTCGCTTGAACTCATGGCTATAAAATTCCTTAAGGAAAGCATCTCATAACATTGTATAATATAAGCAAGTCTAATCATGGTCAAACTTCATGTACCAACTATGTGTGCGTCCTGCAACGTAGTTACAAACTGACTTACCTTGTGCTCAAAATCCATGATCCCTTTTGCGTGCCACAATATCTCACACATGTGCACATGCTTAGCAGCATCTTCTATTCCCTATACTATAGAAGACTAAGTGACATCACCATGTAAATATTTTGGGGTTGGTGAGGACCGTTCCCACCAGATCTAGAAATTCATATCTTACATATGCCTCTAGACCCACCAGATCTACCATAACTAGAGCTAACTATGCCCCGATCCTCCACTTGTATAAGCAGGAAGTGAACCAGAAGATGTATAACCATGGGTCCGAACATCGGTACTACACGAAATCCTACGACCTGTGAGGTGGTACTACTCCAGAGATGAGTTCAAAATTCTACATGCCGAGTTTTGTGTCGATAACTCTCTTGAAAAGGTACCTCCCAATAACAAGGAAGATGTCTTCTTGTTATCACCCTCAAAATTCCCCTCTTTTGAAGTCAAGTTTTGAAAATTTTGAGTCAGTACCGTGGAGTAATCTGTGTTTTTGCTTGAAAATATTTTCCTTCATTTGGATGTCGTTGTCAATCCTTCTCTTTGGTTATGGATCACATAGAGCCTGGTATTGTTTGCAATTTTTCATTCCATGGAGAAAAATTTAAAATTTAGGCATAAAGGTGGGGTTTTCCCTTTTATTTTTATTTTTCCATAGTCGTGAACGACGGGCATATCTTCCCTATCAATTTTTTCCCCAACATCCATGGGTAGTATGTGGACATCTCTGATTGGATGTAGTGTGGCCATGTTTCAAGCTACAGTGGAAGCTTCCACACGTCTAAATGGTGCAACTCCAAGGGCAGGGCCTAAGGGCCGATCCTTAAATAAGTGCGAGCTTTCCACATGTTCCAGTCTGAAATGAAGACAATAAAAACCCAAATCGGCTAAGTATGAGAGGTTTAGCAGATGGCACCACGTGTCTCATCGGCGTAACTTTAAGGATCGAGGCCAAATGTGGTTCCCAAACTTACGCCAACTCTCCACGTGTCCCAGGTCTAAAAAGGGGAAAGAGCCACCGTTTAATCAACTATGTATAGAGAGGGTTGGTGGAAGGCTCCACGTGCCTCAATTACGTAATTTCAGAAGTGAGACCAAAGGGCGGCCTCCAAATGAGTGCCGGCTCGCGACATGGTCGAGTCAAAAGAGAGTCTAGGATCGGTGAAAGAGCCACGCATCAGCTCGGTAACCTTTTAGGGGAAAATACAAATTGAAAACCCAAATGAGTGCAAGCTCTCAACATGTCTAGGGTCCCACACAAGTCAAATGGGCAGTAAGCCCAAATCAGCTAAGTATAAAAGAACTGGAAAAGATCTCCACGTGTCTCTTTGGTGTGACTTCAAAAGGAAGAATCAAGAGCAGGTCTCCAAGTGTGTGTGGGCTTACCATCTTTGGTGAGAATCTAAAAGGGACAGAGTCGACCATTGAATCGGCTAAGTATAGAAGAGTTGGCGGAAGCCTCCACATGTTAGATCAACGCAACTTTAAAAAGGAAAAATCCAGAGGTAGGTCCCAAATGTGTGTTGAGCCTCCACGTGTCCAGGGTCAAACATATGGCCCCGCCAAACAAAAGGGACTTAGTCAAAAACACAAAAATACTGAACTGGCCCGCAAAGGGACACGTGGTCACGTTTCAAGCGAAGGTGGAAAGGTGGGCCTTTTTTGTGTTTTGATGCTTTGAAAATTCAATGTAGGGAAGTGAGCCATCAGACTGATTTAAGAATTTGGGCTTTGTTTCCATAAAGAGCTCAAAGTTATAAAGTGACTTGTGGTCCCGCTCACACCAAGGGATAAAGTCAAATGTTGTGCCCGCATCAAAAGTCAAAGAGGGGAGGCGGGTCGGTGAAGATATTTGATTTTTTGAGCCCACGTTGAAAAGAGGTAAAATTATAAAAATGACTCACGGCTCGTCGCCACTCAAGTAAAGCCATGTGTCAAGCCCATATCAAAAGTGGGTGGGTGGGCCAAAATGTTCCAAAGTGCCATTTCTCTAAAAGGCACAAAATACAAAAGGCATCCTCAGGCCCGCTTCAGTTTAAATCTCTCCCATGTGGATGGCTCAAATTCAAAGTTTGTAAAGGTAGATTGAACGGCTGCGATTCAATATGTCTGGGTTTTCCACCAGGCATGGAAATGGCCGAGGCATCAAGAGGTTCGGGCGTCGGTTCTTGAATCAGTTTCATCATTTTTGTAACCAAATGTAACCATTCTTGGAAGCTATTTAATGGCTTCTCCACGTTGTTGTTAGGGTTGGATCCTGGTACTCTGTAGATGTAATAGATTTGAAGTAATCAATACAGAAGTTTTTCCCTTTTCTTCCTCTCGATATTATTTCTTTCCTTGTCTAAAAATTTGTGAATCATCCATCTTTTATGATAACAAAATTTGTGTTCTTATTTATATGAGTTTTGTAACTTTGTGTCTATGGAATCATATTGGTTATGAAAGTGAATGATTTTATTCTCGCATCTCCCTAGTTCAATACGTATCAATACTCGATATCTATATTCCCTAAAGGTATTGTTATGTTCTTTCTCCCTCATCTCCTTAACTCTTCTAGTCTTTCGTATTTATGATCTTTGGGCATAAAATGTTAAGTATCGAGGAATCCACACTTTGAAAGTTATACATTTGTATATAAGTTTGTTGTTTGCTTTCAATAAGGGAACCTCTCCCATTAAAGAGGAGGGACTTGTTATCCTCGACTATGGTTTGTTAAAGTTCCATTTAAAAACCCAACACTTTGCCCGACCATAGATGTACTTGATATTTGATTCATTCCTTTTATCCTAATGCCAAAACTAGATTGTTGACTATTGGTTGTACTAGAAACTAGAAATCCAAGCACAAGGGCTAGGTTGCTACGTAGATTCGATGCACTCCCATTTTCCATGTTGTCTCTATTGGCACACTCTCATAAGAGGCCAATGAGGGTTCCCTATCATGCTTTCCTAGATGGGGGAGTTCTAGATGCTCTAGCTCCATGGCCTCTACGTGAGCTCTAAATCCTTCACATGTCATCTCTCTCCTCAACTCCATCCATTCAAAGCAATCTCACGTTTTTTCCCTAACTCCCTCTCGAATGCCTCATTTTACTAAGCCACCTTTCTTCTCTTTACCTCTCTACTACTAGGTCCGATATCCTTCACCAAACCTGCTCCCGCCCTTTGCGCATGGTGGGGTTTAGCTACCCATCAGCTTCTCTTCCAAATTCAATGTTACCATCAAGATTTGTATTGCCAATGGAATGCCTTGTAGATAAGTTCCCTAGAATAACTTAAAAAATGGAACTCAACTACCTCTAAGAAAGAATAAGTGGAAATTGAGTAATCCAAAATATAGCTATTCGTAACACCACAAAAACCAAAAGTGTCCCAAGTGTCCACTAAAATGATGCGTCCAAATCAAATCAACATCGTAGAGGGCCTAAAATTCTTCTTGTGTTTAGACAAGTGTGCAAAACCTCTAATTCCTTTTAGACGCATAAGCTACCTACCAAAAGCCACAAATGCTGCTCATTTGTCATAAATATAGAAAGAAACTCTCATATAAACAGTCATACAAGTTATGTTCCACCCACATGCGCACCTCAAACTTAGATCCAATGTTGAATCTTTGAGTGTATTCTTCTTCTAGATCTACTATCCACTCCTCAACATTTGATAAGGTCAACTGGTACGTATTCATCACCAAACATCCTAAAAGCAATTTGAAAAAGAGGTCTCAAAGCAATGGAACCAATGATGTAGCCTAAAATTTACTATGAATAACCCGGGCGCATCAAGTACATCACTCGGCCCTAATTTGAGCGCTCACCCAAAGCGTGCAAAGGCACCAAGTCCCTCTTTAGAGTTACTTGTACAGAATGTTAGCATGATGATTTTTAAACATATTTAGATTCATAATTAGTAGTAAATAACACACAGTGGATAAACTAGATCTAGACCTTAGATTGTATGGAAGACAAACTAAACAATAACTATGATAAGATTAACCATACAAGAGCCAAATTCAGTTATGTATAATGTCATTATCCAACCAATATACTCCATTTCATTAAATATTGTAAAACACATAAGCTTCTTACACTATATCAGTATCTCCATGAGTTATGTGCATGTCAAAACCAGCAGCACAACTCTACAATAATTCACCACCTACTAAACTACACAAATCAATACATATTTATAGGGGTGGGGCTTTCCCTTCACCACCCATGCACTTCTCAAAATAGGTCACATGCTGATAATAGCCATGCACCTTTACAATAGTATGCACAACATGTAAGTTCTCTAACAATAGATGTCATATAGTTAACTCCAAGTAGAAATCCTATTATTAGCTTAAACTATGTATGGCGCTTATCTACCACTTTTTCCCAACATACGATTACATGTAGCAAAATTCTTCATCTCTATGTGTGCTCCACACGTTATCTCCAAAAGAGTCCTTATCCACAAAAATGGCTAATTCCTAAGCCAAAGTGTTTTAGCGTGTGTTTCCTTTCCTATCTTCCCACGCCTTCAAATGTGCCTTGTTCCCGCATGCACATCCTTTGTGTGTCTTCTCCTTAGAGCAACATTATGTCTACTCAACAAGGATCTCTATGGTGTCCACCTACAACAAGCCCTCAATGTGATCCAACACTTACTATATGTTACATCTAACATGGAAACACATCATTTTTGAGCCAATTGATCTATTTATGCATATCATTCGCCTCAAAAGAGGAGGAATTTAATGGGGTAATAAAATATAAATTTATGTAATTCATACATCAAATAGAATAGAAAACTTAAAATAGAATGGAATAGAGTACATAATATATGGAATAAGAACAAATACAAAATAGATTCTTGATTTATGCAGTACAAAACTATCCAACCTTAGATGTAACCATCAAATATTTTTGTCTATGGTGGACGATTTCTTCTGGGAAATTTTTAGTAACATATTAAACATTTTATAAAACATATATACATTTACATGATTCTAATACAAATCCAGGATAGTTGGCATAAAAATAGGTTGAATTTTATTTTAGTATAGAATGTGGGGGGCATGAGTACTTCATTCCTTTTTTAATATGTGAACCTTAACACTATATGATATAGGAGCATGGACTTCCTCCTTCTATATTTCATCATTTCATACTTGATACACATGATACATCTTACGATGGGGGAATGAGTATACTTCATTCTTGTTCAAATTTTCTCTATATTACATAGTTAGGCCTTTATCTATCTCAGTAGTAGTATGGTATGTGGAATAATATTTTGGGGTGATTAGAATTCCAAGTGACATCCTTCTTATCACTCTTTTTAAGTATGATTTTAATGCCACTAGAAATCCCCTGTGATCCCCCTTCTTATTGTATAAGGTTATTTGGGTGACTAAAAATCCCTGTGACACCCTTCTTTGGTATTGGAGCATTCAATCGTGTGTAGAATTGGAATCTCCATCAACAAGTTGGGGAGAGATAACCCCCAATTCTCGAATGGCTTGATTATAATCCATATATATTAGTACAAAATCAAGAAGCTTCTCCTTTGGTAAGTAAATTACGTGTACTCCCTCCTTTCTTTGTTTATTTTATAAATTTACAAGTTTTAATTTTGATTTGCAATATTAAAATTAAAATTTCAAATTTTAGTTAAAGTTAAATTATTTTTATGGAAATTGACTACACTTAATGTTGCATGTTTCACTTTGGAGATCATGACGACACTCAATCGAATCAAGCACCTTGAGTGAACCCAAAGTGTGTTTACACACTCACATATATGTTCCTTTAAGACTAAAATTTCATTTCATAATTAAAGGGGGAAATGAAGACACCTAAATTTTGTAATGACACATTTGATTTATTTAAAAATCATGACTCGTGTGTGCACATTGATCCTAATTTCTTAACCCGAGTCCCATTTATGAATTTCTCTCCTTAATAACATTGTTTTGGCACTCACAATATTGCTTGAATCATCCCACAATAGTTTATTCCTCCCATGAAAATTTTTGTAGGTTTACAAAATCTTAGCACTTTGTTTGTACGGGAATATTAAGCAAGGACCAAACTACCAAATGTTTCGGTATAAAATTGTCGATTTCATCCTTAGCCAACCAACAATCACTTTCTCAATTTAATATCTTTTTATGAGTCCATACTTTCCACATGGGTCATCCTTAATGTGAAATTGTACCTAAAACCCCTATATAATAAATTCTAATGCATTTATTTACTCACTTGGAACTTATAAGAGCACTTATTGTAAATATCATTCCTAAAGCACCCCAAGCTTTCCTAGATTCCTAAAATGTAGTATTACACTCTAGGATTATCCCATACATGGATTTGAAGCAAACCTAACCAGGTTATAGACTCATTCTTACTAAGATATAAACCATCCAAGATAAATTAATTTAAGCACGTAAAACCAATTTTTCATTATCAAGTGATCAAAAATTAGTGAAATATAGTTGCATATATATATATATATATATATATATATATATATATATATATATATATATATATATATATATATATATATATATATATATATATATCACATGTTAGGTGGAGAAATATGTGCGAGTTTGAGGCCTCTGTAGAACACTTCAACCAAATCACTAACATTTTTACAAGGTTTCATATTCATGGTTAGGATTTGAATTTTTTTGCCTCATACATAAGGTTTTGCACATGTGCAACACCCCAAGTTTCATAATGAAAATATTTAAAGTTTTCAAATGAACATAAAGTCACAAGAAGCCAAGATATCACCATATGAAAATTCCAAATAGGTATGGAACTTATAAACCTTTTCGTTTGCATCTAACGTATCCCTATCTACTCAATTTTACACTCCCAATTCAAAGAAAAAGCACTTGTATATCATTTCCATTGCACATTCATGCAAACACTACTAGAGAAACTTCTTGATGTGGTAATTATCTAATTATGCAACCTATTTCTTGTGTTTTCACGTTATTATCAATCATTTATATTATTTAATCTTACAAATTAAAAATATATATTATTATTATTTATGTGATAATATTTATTAATTAATATGAATGTATTACTTATTACTTACCTTTGATCCTGTAAGTGCTCATTTTGATCTCGCCCTTTTATCCTAAGTGTGCCTTTGAAAATTTTCCTTGATTGGTTTGTCAATGTTAAAACATGTATGCTTGAAGAATGAAATCATGTTGAATACAAATGAAATCTCATGTTTAAGTTATGAATCCTCTTTTTTATCGAGGAATGTGATAACCATGTTTCCCGAGTGATCCCTATAAAAATCTTGATGATTGATCATGTTTAACCATGTAAATCTCCTCTATATATCGTCTTTGAGATTGTCACTACAAACTACATGTTTTCCTCTACCGTCTGAAGCTACGTGGCATGATATAATCAGCGGTGCTTTGACGGGTTATGTTTGCAACATTACACAAGTCACATGATAAGCTGGAAAATGCAAGCCTAGCTTTGAAACACAGACGAAATATTCCAAGGAATATTCGAGTTACAAGTGTAAAGTGCGAAGAAAGTTCTACTTCCCGAAAAGGAATACGTGTCTAAATATGATTAGAGCATGCAAGTGGGTTATCGGTGCATCTTTGCACAAAATACTTGACTTGGTGAAAATACAAATGTAACCTTGAATCCCGACGAAGGACACGTGTCAGTTCTATAGGAAAATTCAACAGGAAAATATTCGGGTCAATATTGCAATCTTGCACCTGTTTGATAAATTGGTTGAAAATGTAAATAAATCCCATGACTCTGTCACCCTTCAGATTGAAACACGTGGTAATTTCTCAGTCAAATATTGAAGGCGGTACTCAAGTAAACTTAGCAGTTTTGCACCTAGTTGAGAAAACAAACAAAAATGAAAATAATTCACATGACTCTGTCACTCTTAATATTGAGACACGTGTTAGCCCCTCATTAAAAGTTAAAAGGCGGTGTTTCGGGTCAAAGGAGGAATTTAGGGTCAAAATTTCAAACTTGCACTCATTTGAAACGTAGCGTAAACATACAAAAAGACTCCCTGATCCTGTAAAGCACCAGATCAAGCCACGTGGAAGGCCTATATTTAAACGAAGGAAGCAAGTTGGATGGCTAGGATGTAATGCATTTATGGCTGCCACCATTAATGCATTTTTACATGAATCAAAGCATTTTTATAGAATTTTTCAAACACTTCGATTCATTACCATTACATACAAAGATCTGGGTGCCCTAGCTACAAGAATTCACAAAGGAGTAAAAAAACTTAAGCGAGAGGTGTAATTATTGAGCTAGAGAACTAGGAATTAAAATAGTAGGGAGAATTGCACAACACTTGCATGAAAAATGGGTAAGGCTTGTATTGCATTCATGTTTTTATTACAATTTGTAAGAAATTAAAGGGTGAAATTAGGGTATAGAAAATGAATCCATTACAGTTGGGATTTCACGTCACCTCCAGTATCACCAGTGATTTGGAAAAAATCACAGACACAAATTTGGTAAATGTTGATTTGGATGATTTCTTGTAAAGGCTCAATAATCCAAATAAAATTGAATTCATGATAGAAATTGAGGCCAACAACATTTCCCTAGCCGTTGTTATCCCCCCTTAGTACATTGTCCCGAGCTAGTGAGAATTTTGTGCTATGAATTATGATCCAGGAAAAAAGGGAGGTCTTGGATGGAAGTGGTGACAAAGTTCTGACTCTAACACCCAAAGCCTTTAGGGAAATGCTAAGATTACCAAAAATCGCAACACCAGTAACCATAAGCATTGAATCAACTCTTAGGGATTTCGAGACCAAAAAGAAGGATTATGTCAGTCGATAATAATAGACAAAAAGGTTACCACTAGACTCCCTAAAAGATTGGTTAGGTCACAGTTTATGGAGGAAGTAGAAGACATAATTGTGTTACTAAGAAGAATGGTTAGCCTAGACACGGCTAATGAATTCAAAGAGTGGATGTGCCCATACATTTGGGTCATTTTGGAAAATAAGGGAAGTATTTGTTGGGCGACACTCATAGCTGAATCAATTCATGCACAACTTTTTACATTGGCCGCAAGAATCAACATGGGTATCACTGATGATCTTGAATTCTATATGATGTCATACCTAATATATAATATTGTAGGTCATAAGTGTTTCCCTGGCCTCCCACCACAAGGATGTTTCAAAGAATGTAAATTTCATGAGGTTTATCCCTAGTTACACTTGAGTAATTGGAAAGGAAATGTGAGATTAGTAAATGATGCATTTTTACACTTGTGATATGTTTATTCAAACCTAAGTGGGAGCAGTATAGAATATCTGAAGAGGCTAAGAATGCAATATTGGAATATGGTTGTTTCTTTATCCAACATAGATTTTTCACTTATATTAGAGCCAGTGGATTTGATGGGTAGCCATGCAAACTGCCTAGATATTTAGATGATAAGATGGCCTTGTGTGAGCTTTCAAGGCAATTAACACCAGTACACAAATTGATTGTAGGAAAGCATAAAACAAATATTACCAAGTACACAAATTGATTACAGGAAAGCATAAAACAAATATTAAATTCCCCATTAGGATTGGGAGATACTCATGCCCCTCCATTGCAAAGGATAGATTAATGGAGGAGGAGATGGAAAGATTTGGCATGGAAAAATTTGAATCAAGGTCCAATTATGACATCAAATGGGTTGTTAGCACTGCCTTGGGAAGTTCATTTGAACATGAACCTCACTTTGAAGATTATTGGATGAACTGTAGAGATGAGGAAGAGGTTATACTTAGATACTTCTCAAGAATGACTCTTAGATAGATTATTGACTTCAAAATTGTTGTGGTGCCTCAAGGAATTGTAGATGATCAAAAATAGTGATTCAATACTATATTGACCACAAGATTGAAGGACAACCAATTGCTCCTATAGAATGGAATGTGAAAGAGTCAAACAATCCTTATGAAATAATTTTCAATGTAATGAGGTGGACCTTGACTTGGTCAAAGGAAAAGGTATGGATTTTTCCATACAAAACACAAAAATATTGAATGAGTTCAGGGATTTGGGGATTTTAAAGGGAGATCTTCCCATTTTGAGAGGAGTAGAGAAGATAGATCCATTGGGAGGAAAGGCTCCTTAGCTGCCCATGAAGAGACCCACTACATGAATCATTGATGAGTGGACTACTGCTGCTAGTGAAATGTGAACTTCTATGTTTTCTTTGAAGTAAAAGATAAAGGAAATGCTTTTGAAGTCCATGCAGAATGCCCCTATCACTTTTTTAGTACCAATACAAGCTAAAGGAATGAGTATGACTAAAATAAGAACCCCCATAACAATATTGACAGGGGCATCCAGTTCAACCAAGAAGATGAGGGGATCTTTGTCAAATGGGTATCCCAAGACCTTTAGTAAAAAGAAAAAAGGAAGGGGAGGCCCTGAAATCAAATGTTTTTAGAGAACTGCAAAGAGAGTTAAAGTAACATTGCCTTTGGAGAGAGATGTGGGTGAATCAACAGAGGGAGGTAGCCACCATGTAAGGAAGCACAAAAGAAGAGAGCCTAAGGTGATTGATCATCCTTCTCTAACCGAGAAAGCTGTCATCACCAATCCGGCACTATGATCATTCTTCACAAGGAACTCCTCGTGCTATGATTATTTACTAATGCACACCTTTAGTTTGGTGGATGTAATCTGGAAACAAAACAACAACATAACACAAGAATACCATGACTATGATAAGACGGAATGATGACAAATCTGAAATATCAAAGTAAATTATAATATTAACATGAAATGACTACAATCTCACCCATGAGGTACTTCAAGTGTTATTGACTTCACTTTGCCTTTCACCAGACTATGGGAGAAACTTTACAATTACACCTCTTAATGGCTTCTTCAACACACCTTTAAACCGATGGCTTCCTTTGCACACTTCCTACAATATTTCTCACTACTTCCTTCTATGCTAAATGAGGGGGTGGCCTCTATTTATAGAACTTCCAGGCTTATCCATCTTATCTCTAAGATAGGATAAGAAATCCACTGATGAATCATATTCCATACCTTAACTCTTATCTCGTACATGTGAGCTTATCTTTTAAGATAAGATAAACCTTATCATTTTACATGGGTTCCACATTTTTAGAATTTTTACAAATAAAATACACAAAATATTTATGACCTCACTCCTTGTCCTTATTACCAATATAATATTTCTAATTCCTAATCATGTAGACCCTACTTCTCTAATTACCCAAACTTTGACATTTTAACATTACCGGACCACTTACGACAAATATTTACTTTTTACAACATTCCTATTGTACTTTGACTGTTACCATACTCCACATTATTGGTGGCACCGTACTGACGGCGCCATTATCTTCTATCAGACGCTACTACTAATTATACTTAACAACATACATTAATGAAATAGAAATTACGGAGGAAAATTTTAGTGTCGACAGAACAAAAGAGAACAGTTAATTTCTTAGTTCATCAAGTAACAATATCACAAGATCAAAGAACACTTCAAGGGGATCTATTAGTACAACCAAAGTTTTAAGTTTTTGTCTTATTTCCGGGGGAATAGTGGCAGATTTGATTCAAGAATAGGTGACTCATGGTACACCCTTGTCTAACTAGTCGAGTAGTTTGGTGACAGAAAAGGGGCTAGAAGACAGTGCAACACAATTTGAAGGTATGGATTTGTCTCATTCTAGTCAGCCACATGAACATATAAGAAATCTAGTTGAAGTTATGGACATAGATATATTGGGGGAGGTGCCTATACTTGAACCTTTTGATGTGTCATTTGAGAAATATACAAGTAGAAGGTACAAGTGTTCCTCACTTGGATGAACAAATGAAGGAAGTTTCCCAGCCATTAACTGATGAAAGAGAGGTTCAAGTGCAAAAGGTCCATACTAAAAATTCAACAAGTGCAGGAGTAGATGAATCAATGATTCAAGGACTTGTAGAATGAAAATTTGTTTAAGAACACTGGATCTAAGAAGAGTCATTCTCCAAAGGAAGTAGAAATTATAAAGAGTGATGAGTTACTTAAAGGTACAAATCCTATTAAATAATTTATGGTGGGGACCACATAAGAAGCCACTAAAATAGTGGAGACTGGTGATAAAAAAATGTACAAATTGATGAAAAAGGTACAAAATTAGCCGACGATTCGGGTCTCTATGAACAAAAAAAAGAAGAATTGATGAAACAACACCTCACCAATGTAATACTCAAGAAAATGTCTCTACTGAATATCAGCCTCTGAAGGAGGAAGATAATACAAAAAAGGAAGAATTGTCCAAGGTGGAAATTCCAACCAAGGAAACCCCAAAAGAGACTACAAAAGTGACTGCTACTCCAGATGAGGATAAAGACAAGGGAAAGGCAACAACTGATAGTATGACCCAAGAAACAACTAGCCAATCCCAAACTTAGGGTCAAAAGGAGAAGCAACTAGAAATAATCACAGTGAAGTATGATTTTAAATATATAGCATTAGGGGTGGACAAGGTACAACAAGAAATACCATTAGTACAAAATCCCCAAGAAACATCTAAACAATTGATATTTTCTATGAGGTATCCCAACCTGTATTACAAGAAGAAAAAGTGGGAAATACTCTCACAATTGGCTGGTTGGGAGGACTGATTTTAGAGGTAGAAGAGGAAGTTATCCCAAAAAGGTCATAGACATCACAACTATAGCTTTCCCAAAGCCCAAAAAGGCCAAAAAAAGGGCAAGAATCCTCACTAAGACCCATGTAGACCAATCTAGATTTAGAACCTTGGAGATTGCAACCCCCACCAAGGAAAGTCAAGGGATGACATTATAGCAAGTGATTATGATATCAAGCACATCCCATTGGGGAAACCTTCCAGGGAAATGCTAAAGCAAGAGGTTACAGTGGCGGTCAAAGGTTTGTTGCACAAGGTTGATGAAGATAAAATATCAAAAAAGCAATTGAAAGAACAGATAAAAACATTATCTTCATGCTTGCAAAAAATTTTAGGGCCATCAGAGGAAGGTCATGAGCTGGCCAACACTATTACTCCTAAAATCTTGGACAAAGTAGAAAAGGAAAGTGAGAAAGCTAAAGCAGTGGATAAATGGGTGGAGGATCTATCTCAGAAAGGGAGAAAAATCATTGAGAAAGCAACAAAAATGTATGTAGAGTTGACCAATATGCTCAATGATGTGAATGATTTAAAATAACAATGTGAAAATGAATTATACTATTGGGAGGGGATCCTCCCCAAGTTTGACACCATAAATCATCTTGATGAAAAACACTTGAAAAGGAAGGAATAGTGTTACCTAAAGAAAAAGGATGTAATATGTAATGGAGGATTTAGCTAAAATAAGGGTGGAAGTTATAAACCAAGTTAAAGAAAAAGTGGAGATAGAGAGAGACTAGATAGGAAGAGATATTGACATTATAGATAGTAGACTAGAAGAAGTGGTATTTGATAAACACAAGCCCACTTATGGAGACTAGGAGGTTGATGTCCTAAGCCAATCTTTTAACCAATACATCAAGGATGAACACTACTCTTACGAGGTTATCAAAAGGCTCATCACTATGGAGAACAAGATTGTTGAGTTAGCTAAGAAGTTGAAAGAATATAAATGTTGGATGGACCAATGTGTGAGGGTGATGAACAGGCATAATTTGATATTCAAACACCATGTAGGACCTGATGAAGAAGAGGTGATCCAACTGTTCCAAAGATTTTATGTTTACAGGGACAGGAAGCCAAAGCAGGAAGAAGATGATGAAGAGAAAGATGATGATCATGTTGGATTGTGAGCAAGATTAGGCTTTTTTTTCCAAAAAACTTTCTTTTTCAATTATTAATTTCACTCATAACAGTTACATATTATTTTAAATTTTGGTTTCCTATCATGTATGTATTGTTGAACAATGCAAGTAGGATTTCATTTCATTTTAATAAAATCTTATGTCTATTTTAACATGAAATTCATTGTAACATTTTACATATTTTGCATTTTGAAAAAAGGAAAGTAGAATGGGTTCTATTAGGGGCCCTAACCCAGGAAAAATTTCACATACATTCTTGATATTATATCCGATAGAAACTAAGAAAAAGTACCTAATATTCTACTGATACAAAATCCTCTCTGCAAAGAGGAAGTTTCTTCAAAATCCTATTCTTTCTAGGAACAAATTCCTCTATTCCAATTACCATTTGCACAAACACAATGTCCCCTACTAAATTACGAGACATGCCCAAAGACATAAGCTCATCAATACTTGCCACAAGACCATCCAGAAAACCTATCAATTTTGATCTCCTCTCATAAGAGGAAACCCACTCAGTAAGGTCTAGATAAATTTTAGGAAAAGATGTTTTCCCGATGCTTTGAAGGTGGAAGATGGATTGGAAGTCTGTGCAAAAGCTGGAAGTGCAACTACAATTTTTCTGGAGCAAATGGAGCAAGAGTTTTGGAACTAGACTCACCCTTACATTTCTTCATGAAGATTGGTGATGTCCCAGGAGGTTGTGAAGACATAGTCCCTGTTGGTTTCTTTTCTAGAATTGAAACATGTTGCTCCAATTCATTCATCTTGTGAAAGAGAGTAGGCACGGTATCTATTGAAATCCCTTCATCAAGCACATAATATTATGGGGAATCTCCTTCACAGTGAATCCCTCATCACAGATGAAAGGGCATGTGCTGGAAAATGCACCTTCCACACTTGACCTACTCTTGAGCCAAAAAAATTCAACACCTTAGGATTTTTATGGTTCTCTAACCTAAAGAGGTGAAAATACATCATTTGGAAGGTGGAGAACAATGGAGTGATCCTGATCAATCTTTGTATCAATGCAACTCAAATACCCTAAGTTTTTAATGGCCAACTATAGATTCACATTCCCAAATAGCATTCTTATGAATGCTTCATCTAGGCATGATAGATAAAAAATTGAGTGCAAGTCTTTAGAAGATATGTCTTTTAAGCTAGATGCTAATGATGTCCCTCCATATTGTAGACAAAATCTCACCAAGCCTCTTGCACTCAGGAGAAAAGATGTGAATTTGTAATGGAAACGATGTGAATTTATAGGAAATACGAGACTAACAAGTTAAACTAAGTGAAATCATGGTGAGGTGACTCCTGAGATTGTTTATGATACCCGCACGAAGGAAATAAACTTGAAAGAGACTGACATCATTCAAAAAAGGGAGTGATTTTCCTTATGTGACTTGATCCATGTGGAAACACTCAACTCAGAAATATATGTTAACGAGTGTGTATGTCTCAAGGTAGATTCTCAAAAGGTGGGAATGATTAAACATCAAATCAAAATATCTAGAGGTGCTCAAAAATCATTGAAAAGTCTCTTGATTTACATAAAAATAAATGATTAAACAAAAATACCAAAATAGATGACATGGCATCCTAGTCATTCTAGGATAATGGAAAAAATGAAAATCATTTGTAATCCCTCCACATGGCACCATGAAAGAAAAGTATTTTCAAAGGGAATAATAAGTAGATCAGATTATGTGCCAAAAGGAAGAATATTCTCTTGAAGATTCACATTTTTGGGGGAAAGGAAAAGGCGAGTGAGAGAAAGACATATATATACGAGAGGAATGTTCTCGTATCAAAGGGGGTTAAATTTTTCTAAATTTTTAGAGAAAATAGAGAAAAAATGACTGTACTTTTCCTGAGAAACTGAATCAAACCGAGAGACCAGTGAGTTATTTTACTTTGTCCAAACCTTCTCATGCCAAGATGATTGCGAGTGTACAGTCATTGGAAAGCATTGAGGCCATAGGATTTATGGTCCCTTGCTGAGAAATTTTAATTTCTTAAAATTAATTGTGTGTTATCTCTGAGCAATGTTATCTTTGTTCTTAAGGTAGAATACTTTGAATCAACTACTTTCTTCCCTATTGCAATCTTATGTTGATGGTTCCTTTGAATTACACTAGATATTGTCTTAATTAGTGGCATTTTGGCAACTGCAATTACACTATAAATAGAGCTTTCTTTCTGTGGTGTGATAAATAGTTTTAAATTCATGTTGCCTATGTTTAATTGAGAATATTTTAGTAAGCTTTTTTGAGTGTATCTTGAGTGTAGTTGAATAGGATTTGTTAATTTTTGTTGAGATTTTAACATGAGCTTTTGTGTTTAAGTTCTCAAAGGTTGTGTGAAATATTGTACTCTTTACCTTCTAGTTAAAGGGTTGTTGTTAGTTGTGTGATGTGTTTTTCTTGCCTTGGGGAAATTTCCAAACATTTGTAAGGTTTTCTTGTGGGATTTGTATAATCAACTTTATCCTGCTTTAATCTCCCATTCATACACAAAAATTATGACCTACAACTATTAAATCCATTTGAATTACCCATGTTTTCCCGCTTATAAACATATGTCAAGGGACTTTTCCATTTCTATCCTCCCTTTCCATAAATATGCAGAAGCAAGCAAAGATCCACACTGTCTAGAGTAACCTAAGGTCCTATTTTGAAATACATATGCATTATTTAGTGTGACAACTTGTGAGAGTTAAATAATTCTTACATTGATCGTGTCTATTCAGGACTATCCTTCATATTTCCAAGAAAGAGCTTAGAGACTACAATATTATCCACTTCTTCACAATAACGGGACCTCTTACCCTGGTTAAAGGCAAAACCCAAAGTACTAGGGAAGGTCATCCCCTTTGTGAATGCAATCCAATCTCTCTCAAGTCAAGTCCCAGGGAGTCTATTAGATATGTCCCCGGCTAGAAATGGCTAAAGCTTCGGTATGTTTGTCTCTAAGCATCCAGCTCATATTGTAAATGTTGCTTAGCTCACAAGGTGGTGTAGATTTGGGTAAAAACAGATCCTTTGAATAAGTAAAAACCACATACTAGTCCAACTCTTATCCATTTTTAGGGTGAAATCACATCCATATTAACATGACGAGTTACCATAATCATTACTTGTTTCGCCTAAACATTATATGGTAAAGAAAATTTCCCTTAGAACTAGTTCTCTTGAATATTTTAGTGAGAATACACCTTACATCATACATATTATTATGAGTATGTAAAGTACAACATATATAATGAAAGAAATCAAAATTCATATAAAATTTGACATGGACCTTTCACCAACATGTGGTGCGTGTTTGATTTATTTTGACATTGAAGGGCTTACACATATCAAAGAAACTTTGGCTAATCAACAATTTTACCTTATATTGATCAAAAAAATTAATAAAATTATGTTTGGATTGTTTTTGAGAAATTCTTTGGATGTGGCTCACAATTTTTATATTTTATTTTATTGTTAATACATCTTTAAGATTAGTGAGACCCTTGTGTTGTCATGCCAAACAATTTGAACCAAATTTCTTGTTGCCTCAACTAATACCTTATATTTTTGTCGTAATCTACCTCAAAATTCCCAACACTTTTTGACTAAAAGGTTGTCAATTCTTGTTCTTATTTATATGGATTTTATTAGAGTTTTCTTGTTCAAATTTAGGGTCATACTTGTTTGACTTAAAAATCAATGTACAATTACTATCTTACTCACTATAAACTAAGTTATTACTTGTATTGCCACATTAATATATTTAGTTTTTTTAATGAAAAGAGATCTTATATTATATTAATGCAATAAGATACAAGATGAATTTCAGCAAAAAGTGAGTGATATGAGAGCACGACCCAAAACCAAAAATGAACTAGGCTGAGCCTAGGACAAAAACAAACGAACTAGGTAGCATCTAAGAAACCATAAAAACACAACATTATGTAGCAGAGCAAACATTCCCTGCTGTGGGGGTCATGATCATCTCGGCTAACTTAGGAGATCTTTTCCGGCATCTGGAATATCCCAACCAGGGGGATTTTCTTCTTCTTTTTCTACCTCCTCCCGAGTGGGAATGGAAAGAGAGATGTGAGGAAACTTGGAAACGTGGTGGTAGGGAAAATTACAATCATCAACAAAGTGTGTGGATCAATGCTTGTGGTGTGAGCCCCACATGAGTTGATGATCAAAGGACCCAGTCTTGCTTTGGTAATCTGGGTGGTGAGTGAATCCTCCATTGGTGAGGGCGGGGTGAGCGACAAGCCTCGGGTGAAGGAATGCCACTAAGAGTGACTGTAGTGACCACCAACGTTATGTGGTGAGGAGCATTGAGATGGTGAGGGTGGCTCCCGAGGCGATGTTGTATGGGTCATCGCCTAATGCCGCAACAAATTCTAAATGTGGTCCACTTCTAGAGCCACTTTATTATCCTGGACTTGAATCTACAACAACACATTGGAGATAACCATAGATTTGTTATACACTAAAAATTGCTGATCAACTTCAAAATTAGCAAAGAAAAAACATTTCTTTCTTTCCATATCCAAAACATAATTTCCCCGAAAACATGCCAAATTTGGGTGAACAATGGTAGAAGTTTGGGGTTATCTCCTAGGAGGATATTCTGCCAAGTAAAACAGTGTGGTCTAAGAGGAAAGAAAAATGAATGTATCCAATTCCAAGCAAGTTGCGCTTTCAAAAAAAAAACCAAAAAGATGCAAAAGAGTTTCCAAGTGGCCACATAATGGGCACTTGGGAGCGGGATCCCAATTTGAACAATTCGAGACCCTATGGGTAGGCCTTGGACTGAACACACTAGAGAAAGTGAGCAATTTTTAGATCCATTCAGATAGACAAGATAGTTTCAAATTGTTGACTCCATGAAGACGGAGTGGAATGAATGCCCCATCGAGTGTTGAGTTTTTCAACCATGGGCAGATGAGGTGAAAGCCAACGGTAGCCTTTACTGGTTGAATAATTGTGAAATGGGGTATCAACATACCACTTCCAATCCATCCACCAAGGGTGAGAGGATCACATGAAATTTTTTGCAGCATATGGTCAAGGACCAAATTGAGCACTTCAGTAATGCTAGCTTGATCCTGGTTGGTCAACCAAAATCGAGCTTTAAGCTCAAGCCAAGAGTACTAGGATTGAGAGTGTTTACAGAATAAGTCTTGGATGGTGTGAATTTCATGCTTGAAGAGTTTGAGCGTAAGAACCCCCTAGATATCTGTGAAACACTTATCCTGAGCCTGAAAAATTGGTGACCACCAGAGGGAATGATGGTTAATGGAAATCCCATTACGAAAGCCATCACCTTTCCATTGAAGCCATGGTTTGATACATTCCCAAGCCTTCCAAATGCTTTTAAGCACAAAAGTGTTGACCACTTTAACAGGCACCAAAGCAATAAGGAGGTTGAAAAACCCCAATCCTTTCCATACAGGGTGGTCGTAAGGTGATCCTTCTATACCATGGTGCAAAAGCACTTTCCACGCTTCTTGGCTAGTGATGCATCAAACAATCCATTTGGCACAGAGTGCCTGCCCTTGGCATTGTATGTCAATAAGGCCTAAGCCCCAAATTTATGAAGAAAGGCAACAAATTTCCCAAGCCACTTGATGAAAACCTTTACCAATGGAGGTGTTGGCCCAAAGAAAGGCTTTGAGGAGCTTTTCCAGTTTCTGAATGGAGGCTTTGGAAGGCACCCAACATGAAGAGTAGTAAACATGTGGCTACCAGAACTTTGGAGAAAATTTGGAATTTCCTGCTAGGGACAGAGATCACAGTAATCCAATCATCCATTTTTGGCTACCCATTGAATGACATACTGAGACATAGTTTGGTTAGCGAAGCTTGAATGGAAAAGGTAATGCCTATAAATTTAAACATTTCGTCATGTGTAAAAATCTTTCACTCAAAAGAGGTGAGCCAAGTAGGTGCTGGGAGGAAATATTTCTAGTAGCACTGAGTTTTATGTCATTTAATGGAAGAACCAGATGCTAAATAAAAGACATCAAGGTAGTACATGGCATTGTGGATATTAGATTTTTCCTCAATGAGCATGAGAAAGGAGTCATCTACAAAGTGACCATTGAGAAATTGAGAATTGTTCACAGAGGGCAGTGAAATCCCCCTGACGAGCCCTTGGGTTTTGGCATGAGCTAGCAAATAACCAAAACCTTCATCCGCAAGCACATAGAGCATCGGGACTAACGGGTGCCCTTGTCGAATGGATCGGAATAATCCAAAGGACTCAGAACTAAGGCCATTAATAGTGATCTAGGCAAAAGCATCAACAAATAGCATTTTTACTTTGTTAATATATTTAGTTTGAGTTTTGTTGCCTATTACAATAAATACATTTGTAGACACCTAAATTCCGCTTTTGCAATCTTATTGCCAAAATGCATGCAAATCACTCTTATTCTTCCCAATTCCATTATAATTAGTGATCTTTACTAATTAACTAATGTTTCTTGCCACTTTGGTCAATTAACAAGCACTTCATTGATCACCAAACCTCTTTCGCATTCAGGATGCCACTTTACGGTGAATCGTAAGCCAAATTCCTCTTCAAAATAGACAATTAGCGATTATAGGCTAATTAAGCCTATTTTACCCTTGATTTGGTCAATATACCCTAGTATTCACTCAAACACCTCTTCCAACCACTCAAAATCACCCCATTCACCTCTAAAACATCTCAAGTAAGCTTTAAAATGTTATCCTAGCCTCCTAGTTTACTCCTAAGTGATTGATTAAGGCTCCACACCTCTTAATCACTTGGTAATTCACTAATTGTGATTAGTAAGGCCTAATCATGATTATCAATTCTAATCTAATTTGGGGATTTTAGTCCCACATGCACCAAAATACAAGTTTCTCCCAAAATAAAAACTATAAAAAGGGTGCACCTCATTCCTTTATACTTTACACCATGCTTTGATTGGCATCTCATATAATAAATATGATATATATCCAAGTTCAATCCTTACTTAAAGCCTTAAATGGGGTTAGTAGATGGATATCCAAAATGACCAAGTATTCATTTGGAGAGGCCATTTCACCTTGTTTGGAGTAGCAACCATAACCATTTGATTTCCCTCTTAGGTCTATTTAGGCCCATGTTAGGTAATTCAAGCATATTAGTAGGCATGTTTAGTTAGATTATGTATTATTTTCATACTAGTTAAGCATTCTTTTAATATTCTATCTTAATGTTACATTCCTAGACTTAGAACCTTGGCTAGATGGATGGCAATGTTATTATATTTCCTTGTTTATTCATGTAATTTTCTTTGTAAAGTTTAGGGTGCTCTCATTTGGCACACCCGGTGGGACAATACCCCATTGCATTCAATTTTTAAATCTTTTTAACTTAGTTTCAAAAAAATTATTTCAAGTTTTAGATTAGTTTCAAGTTTCCTAGATTAATTTCAAGTTTTCTAGTTTACTTTCAAGCTTTCTAGTGTACTTTTAAGATTTTTAGATTAGTTTTTCAAGCTTTTAGATTAATTTCAAAGTTTTAGATCAATTTCCATTTTTAAAAGTTGTTTCAACTAGATTAGTGGTAGAAGTTGTGTTTTCTTTCTTTTACAGGATATAAGGAGGCGAAGCCCTATCAAAATTCCCAAGAAATACCAAAGATTGGACCTTTTTCAAGAAATATTCTCAAAACAACATTCATCAAAGCATTTAGATATGTTAGACAAGGACTAGTTTTCTAAAAATGAATACCCTAAATTCTTGGTAATTGTTATCCCAAATTTGCCCTCTAGAAAATTTGGTCAAAACAAGCCTTGCACATAAAGTAAATATGAAGGGAATGATTCAGACCCACGAGCTCACATTCCAGAATGACAAATAAAGGGAAAAAATGAGGTTGAATGACATCAAAGAAACCAAATGCCCAAAAGAGTCAAATTCAACCCTGCACAGAAGAAATTAAAGAAATGGTTCCGTCATATGAGCCCGTGCTTCAAATCCAACAGAAAAGTTACAGGCAGGCTCTACAATGGAGTAGCAGGGTCGGAGAAGGAGCAAAGGTAAAAAAAAGAGACTCGAAGGAAAAGAAACAACGAAAGCTTGAAGTCTTCAAGCTCTACAAATGACTCAGGATGAACCCCAAAATTGGCTAAGTATGGAGGAGACAGTGGAAGCTACCAAGTGTCCAAAAACACACCTCCAAAGGTTAAATCCAAAATGCAAACCCAAAAAGTGTCAAGTCTCCACACGTCTAGGGCCCCAAAAGTTGTACCGGCCATTGAAAATTCTTCAACTCGGCGGAAAGTGCGAAGTGTCAAAACAGCACACATTCAAAAGCGGGACCCTGGGTAGAGACTCAAACTCACACCAACCCTCCACATAGCCAATGGTCAATAGAGGTCAAAAGGGAGAGTGGGCCCAAATAACTAAGTATAGGGTGTAGGTAGAAGCCTCCACGTGTCTTAGCGACGCTCCTTCAAGGGTAAAATCCTAAGTGGGTTTTCAAATGAGCACACTCTCACCGCGTGTCCCAGTCCAAAAGGGGGACAGATTTGGGGGTTGAATAGTCAAAGTAGAGAAAATCTAGTAGAGGGATCAAGTGTCGGCGTGGTGCTACTTCAAAGGTAAAGTCGGAGGCATTTTTCGGACTTGTGCGAAGCCTCCACATGTCCATGGTCGACTTTTAGCCCCGTCAAGCAAAGGGGACTCAAACAAAATATAAGGAACATTGTGGAGCCGTGGAAGCCACCACATATCCCATGGGTGCAATTTCAAGAGAAAACGAAGGATTCAAAAATCAAATGAGTGCAGGGCTGCCACGTGGACCCAAGACTGAGGCAAACTCTTTCAAATATTGCGCGCCCACAACCCAAATATTCAAATGGCCATATCTTTTGACTGGAAACTTGGATTTGGGTAGGAGAAGACTTTTTGGAAATGTCCCAACATCCTCTATGCCATGGAAACATAAAATATTATCTTTAGCATGATTTGGTGGGTGAAAAATAAGAAAATGCTTCCTGGGCCATTAATACAAAATCGGTGCTCCAACAACTAGATCAGATTTGACCGATCTACCATTCTTCCTCCTTCAATGCGCTAAACAAGCAATCGAGGTAGACTTGATAGATTGTGGGAAGATCCAGAGTGAGCATTAAGAGATGGTGGTTGAGAATTCAGAGTAGGATTTAATGCGTTGTGAAGGTGGTTGAGTAGGACTCAAATTTTTCCCTCCTTTCTCTCTTATTCTTCCTGTATATTATAAAGGAAGGGAATATTCAAAGGTTGTTCATCCTTTCTCTTCTACCCTCTCTCTCTTTCTTCCTTAGGGTTGAATGTGGAGTCTAAACCTCCTCTCATGGCTCTGTAATGGCATTTTTGCCTCTTTCCCACTAACAATGTACCGTGTAACTTTTTGGAGAAATAGAATTTGTTTTGTGATGCATCTGTCCATCCTTGGCTCATTTTGTTGTCTCTTCTTACCTTTCATTGTTACAGGGTATATTGTGTATATTTCAATGTTTTTTGTAAGTCCTGGGATCCATGTTTAATGGGTTTCAAAGTGGTGTCTATGTGAAATCTATCTCTGGTCCGTGGTGCATCTCGTCCACCCTCTCCTCTACTCACCTCTCTCCACTTTAGGAAGTCGGGTTTGTGATCATCCACTTCCTTTTCTAGTGTATCACCACTTAGTGTAGGCTCTTTCACCCTTTCTCTCTCTTTCTCCATGTCCCTTTGGAAAGGTTAGATTAGGTTAGATTAGGTTCTACCTGCACTGGAGTAGCTTATGGAAAGTGGATTAGGAGGCAAGAACCGACTTTCTCCGGAGGTCCATCTCAAATTTTCGAAGTCTCACAGCTTGAGAGATGGTCCCATGTTGTGCAATCACACCAAATGCTCCACTTCACAATCAGGCCATTCGAGGGTGTTGTGATTCTACACTGACAGCTTTGGCATGCCCGGTGGGACATTTTTGAAGCACTTACCACTTCATTTCATCAAATTGATATGCTATTGGTGAGATTCAGCCTATCGAGGCACATGCAAGCACATCTAGTGACTCCATCTGGTTAATAACCCATTCTCTGAGTTACATACCTTTTCCATCCATTTCCACTCATTTTCATTCATTTTCTTCTTCCATCTCTTTCATTTTCTCCAATTCCATGAAGTTGTGCAAACATGACTTCATTCCCTTCATGGAACTCACACTTATAGCAGCAATGCAGTTCACCTCCAATGCATCTCCCAACTCCTCCAAATCAGCGGTATGATCAAATCTAGAACCATTATGCTTACTGTATGAGCAGGTGGTCAAAACCAATTTGGCCATGAAGCTTATCAAGAACAAGGGGATGCATATAACGATGGCACTACATAGAAAATGTTGGTTTTTAGAGAAGATTCAAAAATGGAGGGTGACATGGTTCATCAAGGGCCATAGAAAAAATGAAGTCATTCAAGATTAGTTGCAGGGCACCTTGTCCATGGGAAGGCCCTTTTTCAAGACACTACAGCCCTCAAAAGAAGCTTGACTTCATGGTTGAAGTGTTGCCTTAGCTTACATAGTGGATTGAGGATATTGAGGCTTATGAGTTGGACACAAGACAACCTTGTCAATGGGTAAGTCAGTCACCAGCTCCTTTTCCTTCATTTTCTCTTTCTCAGACTCCATCATTTCAGCATGATCAAGAGTCAAGCTTCCCATCTGCTGCCCCAAGTGTTGATTTCCCTTCTCCATTTCCTAGTCTTCCATCTCATTTCAATTCTTCTACCCTTTCCTTCCCAAACAATCATTCCCTCCAAACAAACAAGAAGTTTTACCTCCCTCCCCATCACAAATAATTACAAAGTTGGTTGAACCCCAACCTACCACTCCTCTTTCCTTCCCAATTCCATATGGGGAAGAGATTCCAAAGACCAGTCAAGGAGAATGGAAAGAGGAGAAACCCGACAAAGAATAAAAAAAAAATGATAGAGGATCGAAGAGTTGGGATGCGATTTGGGTTCACAAAGATCCCTTGATGATCAAGCCAATAGAGGAAGTCAAGGTTGAAGAGCTAGTGATGGTTGAGGCTGAGTTTGCAGCAGAGAAGGAACAAAAACAAGAAGAAAAAGATCAGCAATCTAATCCAAGTTGCACAACCAGTTAAAGAGGAGGAACAATCATCTCCAAGTCCCATTGAAGAGGAGAAGCTAGGACTGATCAAATCAATGTTGAAGCCACTCAATGAAAAAAGCATCATTGGAGATTTTTTCTTTCATTTCAAGGGCCTGATTTGATTGATGAACCCATGATGGAGGAGGACCATACAATTCTAGAGGCTCCAAGTGTGGAGCAGGCTATAGAAGAACATTCAGTTCTTCCTCCCACTTCATCTCCTTCAATCTCTAATGTTGAAGAGGAGTTTGAAATTTTAAACTTCATGTTGGAGGATGAAGAGAACTATGGTCGGCAAGTTACATATTAGGAGGACATAATGGAGGAGGTCAAGCACATGCAACAAGACAACAAGGGGATAGATTATCTATATTACTTGGAGGATTTATTTGATGGAGAAGAGCCCATGGAGATTACATCATTTAATCCTCCATCATCCACCTTCCAAGCACATGAGCCTACTTCCATGAAGGAGGGCATTCAAGGACAACAACCTACACTTCATAACAACTCTTTGGGACCAAGGTTGGAAGATATGAGTCTTCCATGTTCTTGACAAGAGAAGGAAGGGAAATAGCAAGAGGATGTCATCATCTCTCTCACACCATCCATCCAGGAAGGTCCACAAAAAGACTGCACTTTTGGAGTTAAATTTTAGAACAAGGGGCACATCCAAAGGATAAAACCATGCCCAATAAGGTACTTGGCTTCATTAGAAACAAGGGAGAAGCCAAAACCAGTTATGTTTGCTTCTAAGCATGAGGAAGAGCCTCAAAGTGCCAAGGGTCACCATCAACACCTCCGGGAGTCAATACAAATCAGCTTGAGGAGGTATTTTCCATTGATGTAGATACCTTGATGATTTGGGTGGAGGACCAGCTTATTGTCAATTTTTCACTCATACAAGCAGCCATATTCAGTGACAAACCATTTACATGTCTGCCCCTTTCTAGAAAAGGGAGCTATTTCTCCTACCAAAGTGGTAGGGTTTGTTTAAGCTTTTCTTTTCTATCTGATTAGTTTAGGAGTAGGAGTAGATTTGCTTCCAGCAAAAGAAGTGCTCTTACGCACTTTGCATTGTCTCATTTGAGGCATGTATGATTTGATCTTTATACATAGTTCGTTTTGTTGTGTTTTATTGCTCTAAGGTTCTATCACCATGCATTCAACATGCCTACGAGTCCATCTCAGGGAAAAATGAAAGTCCCAGGTCAATACAATTTTCTACTCTCAGAAACTCCATTTCCAAGATTTTCTTATGAAAATTTGAGAGTGCAGACGCGTGGGCAAGGTGTTCAAGGTCAAGTAGAACATAGAAAGTGCAAGCAGTTGGGAGTCCATTTCAATAAAGGGTTAGTACCAGGCTATCATTCATGACTCCATGCCCAATGGATACTTCAAGGCTACTGGTCTCTTCATCTAGCAGGAAGATGTCCCCATGAGTCGCCAAATTGTTATCCCAAATTCCCCCTAGAAAATTTGGTCAAAACAAGCCCCGCACATAAAGGAAATATGAAGGGAATGATTCAGACCCACAAGCTCACATTCCAAAATGACAAATAAAGGGACAAAATGAGGCTGAATGACATAAAAGAAACTAGAGGCCCAAAAGAGTCAAATTCGACCTTGCACAGGAAGAAATTAAAGAAATGGTTACGTCGTACGATCCCATGCTTCAAATCTAACAAACAAGTTCTTGTGCAAGCTCTACAATGGATTATCGGGGGTCGAAGAAGGAGCAATAGTGTCAAGATAAAAAAATAGAGACTCAAAGAAAAAGAAACGATGAAGGCTTGAAGTCTTTGAGCTCTACAAATGACTCAGGACGAGCCCCAAAATTGGCTAAGTATGGAGGAGACAAGCGGAAACTACCAAGTGTCTAAACAGCACACCTCCAAAGGTTAAATCCAAAAGGTAGACCCAAACAAGTGCCAAGCCTCCACATGTCCAGGGCCCCAAAAGTTACACCGGCCGTTGAAAATTATTTGACTCAGTAAAAGTGCCAAGTGTCTAAACAAGCAGCACATTCAAAAGTGGGACCACGTGCAAAGACTCAAACTCACGTCGACCCTCCATATAGCCAATGGTCAATAGAGGTCAAAAGGGAGAGCGGGTCCAAATGACTAAGTATAGGGTGCAAAGGCGGAAGCCTCCACATGTCTTAGTGATGCTCCTTCAAGGGTAAAATCATGAGCGGGTTTTAAAGTGAGCGCAGTCTCACCATGTGTCCTAGGTCCAAAAGGGGACAGAGTCAAGGGTTGAATAGTCAAAGCAGAGGTAGGCCAAGAGAGGGATCCAAGTGTTAGCACGACGCTACTTCAAAGATTAAAGTATGGAGGTAGCTTTTAGACATGCACAAAGCCTCCACATGTCCGGGATCGAGAATTTTGGTTGTGCTAAAGCAAAGGAGACTCAGGCGAGAATATAAAGAACATCGTGGATCCCGTGGAAACCACCATGTGTCCCATGGGTGTAATTTCAAGAGTGAATGAAGGAGGTAGAACTCAAATGAGTGCGGGGTTGCCACATGGACCCAGACAGAAAACTCTTTCAAATATTGTGCTCTTGTGACCCAAATATTCAAATGGCCATATCTTTTGACTAGAAACTCGGATTTTGGTGGGAGAAGACTTTTTGGAAATGTCTCAACATCCTCTACGCCATAGAAACATAAAAATTTATCTTTATCAATATTTAGTGGGTGAAAAATGAGAAAATGTCTCCCATTCCATTAATACTGAGAATTCGTTGCTCCAACAACCAGATCAGATTTGACTCCGATCCGTTGTTCTTCCTCCTTTAACGCGTTGAACAAGCAATCGAGGTAGACTTGAAAGATTGTGGGAAGATCTAGAGTGAGCATTAAGAGACGGTGGTTGAGCTTTTAGAGTAGGATTTAATGCGTTGCGAAGGTGGTTGAGCAAGATTCAATTTATTCCCTCCTCTCTCTCTTATTCTTCCTATATATTGTAAAGGAGGGGCATATTCGAAGGTTGTTCATCCTTTCTCTTCTTCCCTCTCTCTCTTTCTTCCTTAGGTTGAATGTGGATTCTAAACCTCATCCCATAGCTCTGTAATGGTGTTTCTTATCTCTTTCCCACTAACAATGTACCGTGTAACTTTTTGGAGCAATAGAATATGTTTTGTGATGCATCATTCCATCCTTGGCTCATTTTGTTGTCTTTTCTTACCTCTCATTCAGAAGGGTATACTTGTGCATATTCTAATGTTTGTTGCAATTCCTAGGAGCCGTGTTTAATGGGTTTCAAAGTGGTTTCACTGTGAAATATATATCTATTCCATGGTGTATCTCATCAACCCTCTCCTCTGCTCACCTCTCTCCACTTCAGCGAATGGGTCTGTGATCATCCACTTCCTTTTCTAGTGTATCACCGCTTAGTGTAGGCTCTTTCACCCTTTCTCTCTCTTTCTCCCTGTCCCCTTGGAAAGGTTAGATTAGGTTAGATTAGGTTCTACCTGCACTAGAGTAGCTTGTGGCAGGTAGATTAGGAGGCAAGAACCGGCTTTTTCTAGAGGTCCATCTCAAGTTTTTGAAGTCTCACAACTTGAGAGATGGTCACATGTTGTGCAATCACACCGAATGTCCCACTTCACAATCAGGCCATCCAGAAGTCTTTGTGATTCTACACTAATAGTAAATTTTTTCCAAATTTATGTTGGTATTGTGTAGATCTCCTCAATACCTTTCCAACGTAGAAAAAAATGGAGTCATTTCGAGGTCGAGAGCAAAATTTATTGCCTCTAAAAGGATTTTTACCATCTACAAGCAAAAGGTGCATGTGCATGATTGTGAGCGCCTATTCCTCACTGGAAGTGCATGTGCATCATTGACTATGTGAAAGATGATAGAGGGTACATGTGCATGACTGTGAGCACATGTGCATGATTGTGAGTGTTGTGCATGACTGTGAGCACTTGTGCATGACTGTGAGCGCTTGTGGACTAGTAGGGGCACTGTGCATCAAGGTAAAAAAATTCAAAATTCCAAAACTTCAATTTTATGATTCCTATCAGTTTTTAAGGGTTTTAAAAAAAAATTCAAATTTTTGGTTTTAGAGCAATATTCCTAACAAAATTGTCCTAGGGTTTGATAAGGGATTGTTGAGTAAATTGGGTTAGGGTTTGAGGAGTGATTTTGTTTTCATACTTTGATTGAGTTTGGAATAGAGTTGTGTATGCTCTTCTCTTGCACCTACTATGATCTTGAGAACCAAAATCACCTCTAAACCATTCTTTTTTCTTCTTAGGAGTAAGTAGGAATAATTATCCTTCATTTTTTTCTTAAGGGAACAAACTTGCATGTTTTGACATATACTTGATCTTTTAGTTTAAGAGTTTTTTCATTTGATAAAGAACCAAGGCTAAAATTTTTGTATGCTCTTCCCTTGCACCTAGTGTGATCTTGGGAACCAAAAGAAATTTTAGTCTTTCATTAAGAAGCACTTGGATTAATTGGGAATAAACCTTACTTTGCAAATTTTTGATGGTAGTTAGTTGATTTACAAGCATTTTTCATTACTATTTTCCTATGATATTGTGAACCTTTTTGAACTACTAATCATTTTCTTGAAGGACCTAAAAATGCTTGTCAAAGAAAGGCGGATTTAAGAAAAAAATTTAACTACTTTTGTGATTGTAGGTTGTCAAAAGGAGTGCGACAAAAACCACATTAAGTCTAAAAGATAAAAAATACACCAACACACCATTCAAAACATTGTATTGCATGGTTCGGTTAAGAGCTACAACTCGTCCACTTAACTAGGACATAATCCCTTTGGCATAAGCCTTAAGCTACAGAAATGGGGGTGGTTCTAGTAACCCTAAATTAGTTCACGTAAGAGTGAACCTTGTGAATGAAATAGGAAAGTGTTCCACACTACCGACTTGACTAGTATACCTTGGTGAGATTAGAGTCAAAGATATTTGTATCACGACCCCAATGAAAGTATAATTGAACACACTTCGGTGCTCATTATACTAAAAGGGGTAAAGTAAATCTGAGATACTCCTTGGGAAACCTTGGTAAATTGAGCTTGCTCTAGATATCTTGTGACACCTAGAGAGAGAACCACCTAGGAAGCTTATCGGCTTGGAGCCATTGTTTTTGTCTTAGTTGTTATACTTGAGAGCTCTCACAAAGTGACAACTTTTTTAGATTCAAACTCTTGTTTTTTGAACAAGGGAAAGAATCTCTTAAAGTTGAAACCACGTGATTTTCATCACGAAATCTACTTAGTGTCATTTTTTCCTAGTTTTTCACTTGTCCTAAGACAAGGCGAAACTCTACCAAAATAACACCAAGTTTATTTCAACACCACTTGGTCTACACCTTTTTTTTCTTGTTGCCCATTTTTGGACAAAAGGAAACAACATATACATATATTGTTAGATATCAATTGTCCACCACTTTTTTATTCTACTTTTGTGACTAGGTTGTAATGTCAGAGCGTAAGTTTTGAAAGTGTGCATGGTACATACTCATGATATAGTAAGCCCCCTTGTCTCAAAAACCCATATTTGAGACTTATTATCTTCATAGTTAGGTGATTTCATCCTTGTCCTCTTTTGATTTGTTATACCCACATCGTAACCATACAATTGAGACTTTTATATCTTGTTTCCATTGTGAAATTAGGCCTAAATCTCTATATTGTAGAGTTACGATGTTCATGTGCATTAAAATTTCTTATTATACTTAGACGTATTTTGTACATCCTAACTTTGTCTTGAGTTTTGTGAGTGTTGAGGATACATTTTTAGCATCACGATAACATCATTTTGACACTAGAAATCTTGCTTTCCCAAAATCTTGGTTCACGTGTCCAAATAGTGTTGTTACGCTGCTCACATTGTTATCGTCCATTTTACAAGACTTGGACTTGGTTAGTGTTTAGAAATTGGTTTTAAGTATATCTTGTTAGAAGATCATGTCAACATTCTCTTATCATTTAGGCCTTGTTTGTTGCAAACTTGACCTAACTGGTGATGTTGTGTTGTCACTATTTGGTTACAAACCTATCTAGATGAAATATTAGAGAATAAACTATTTAGTGTAACTAAATTTTGAGCGTTGTATGTCATTGTATTATTCTAAGGAAAAATTGTGTCATATATTACCTTGTTAGGGTAGCTTGTTCGTTATTCTTTAATTCATACATTCGTTTTGACCTATCAATTTTGTGGCTATTCTATAGTCACCTTGTTTTAACAACTTAGGGTCATTACGTTGCACAAATTTGACTAAGGTCCCTTTTTAGTAAACCTAAGTGGAAATTCTTCACGTCATATTTCCTATCTAGTATGCCTACTATGAGGATGGGATCCTAAGATTAGGAACCGATATATTTGGAGGTGAAAACTCTCTTTTAGAGGATAATATCATGGTTGACCATAGTGGTGGAGAGGAAGAGTCTCCTTGTATGAATATAGAGCATCCTCCCACCAATTTTGACGATTACATTTTTCAAAACAAACATGAGGTTCTTATGCGTGTTATGGAACTAGGAGCTAGGTTACCTCCCATGGTGGACCCTTCTCTCATTTCCACAATGGTTCAAGGGGAAGAGGAAGTGGAACATCCTTGTCACCATATAGATGACATATTAAACCCAGGTCATACCTCTACTTCTACACAACAAAATAATGAGGAAGTACCTTTCAAAAATGATGGAGACTATCGTTTACCTCCTATTAAAATTCATTGTGAAGACCATGAAGAACATGTTCATCATGCACAACCTCCCCCTAATGAAGATCATAACGAAATACCCATTCAAGAGGTTACATTAGAACAACAAGGTCCAAGCCCTCACTCGCCAATTGGAAAGTTTGGCTTCGCATATACAAAAGGAACAACCAAAATTTGTGAAACAAGCCATACCAAAGGCAAAACCTAAAGCTTCATTTCATGAGTTCCCAATAAACACTCCTCGACGAGAGACATGAAAGGATCCTTATGAGGAATTTTTCACTAAGAATCGGGGTGGGCATACACCTAGGCTTAACCCTTTGTATAGACCTACACTACCCACGCAAGACCAGCTCTTCCACCAAGAATGGTCTACTATGAAGAATGCCCTTCAAGCATTACAAGAGGGCCAAACTAGTAACAATAACAAGAAATATTCGATGAGTTATGTCCCTACCCTTTTGAAAAATCCATGCTACAAGTACCTTTCCCAAGACATTTTGATTTTCCAAAATTTGATAAATATAAGGGAAAAGGTGACCCTCGTGATCATATAAAATACTTTTATATGGCATGTCAAGAGGTGGCATTCAGTGAAAATTATCTTACGCGCTTGTTTCCACAAAGTTCAAGAGCAATGATAGCTGAATGGTTTGTGCATATCCCTAAGGGATCCATATCAACATGGCTAGAACTAGCAGAGATTTTCGTATGACACTTATCTTTCAATATAGAAAATGACGTTACCATGTTAGATCTCTATAATGCCAAGCAACGAAACAATGAAAACTTCGCTGCATTTTTACAACGATGGAGAGGGTTAGCTAGCCATTTTCCTTGCTCCATACCCGAAAAATAGTTGATAGGCATATTTGTTCCCAACCTCCATCCAGACATTATGTTCCACTTGCAAATGCATTGTGGCAACACATTTGAAGAGGTAATAGAAAAAGGGAGTCAAATTGAAAAGGCATTGTTAAATAGAGGGACCCTAAAGCCCTTTTCAAGAGATCATAACGATTCCAAGACCAATGACAAGCCAAAGTTTTTTCCTAATAAGAACAAAAACATTGTTAATGATGGAATAGTTGACAATAAAAGAGTACAAGCCGTTCAAAACTACACACCTTTGAAGCTCGCAAAGGGAGCTCCACCTACGGAGTATAAACGTCATTCTTCACTCCTCTTTCGGACTCAATGTCATCAATACTAAAAGAGCTAGAGGTGGTTAATATGGTTAGATATCCTAAAACTACACCTTATGAGGATGAAATGCCTAAACCATCATGGTTTAGAGATAATGAATATTTCCAATTCCACCATGTTAAAGGTCACAAAACATATAAGTGTTTGAAGTTGCAGCACTACATCTAGGACTTAATCGAAAGTGGCAATGTGGAGATGGATTCATCCAATCCTAACAAATCCCCAATACAAAGACTTTTCCTAAACATAATCAGGACAAGAATGTTAATTATGTGTCTAATGAGGAGAATCATTTTGATGCTCTCATTGGTTGTGTAGATACACCTATTGAACATGTCAACACAATAACCCCTGTGATATCCCCTGGACTATCTATGTCTAGGCATGTGTTGACAAAGACTGATTATCACGTAGTTCCACATACTTATGACAATAAGGAACCTAGGTTTCAACATTCCCATCAAAGGATGCCTATCACAACTAGACCTTGTTTGGTTATTCGGTGGTATGGTTTGGACACTTATGATCCAAATTATTATTTAGGTTCCTCCCACTCTTCTTCTGAATTCGATCCAAACTATTATTTTGATTCTTCAAATTCACCTCAATCTTCTGAAAATTATAATTAAATTTATTCACCTCATTTAAATCATGAGTCACAATCCTCCCTCTCTTCGCAGACTCCCTTATCAGTCACCTAAACGACATCTTCCTCCTTTGAAGATCCATACAGCCCCAAGTCTCGCTACTTAAACATATAATTTGGTTCTTGAGAAACATTCTTCCCTTGCTCAATCAGACCTCCCTTATTCATTGCCTCAATGACCCCTTCTTCCATTGAAGAACTCTTTGATTCAAAGTCCTTCTAATCAATCATCCAAGTCAACTCCCATGTCACATTCATCCAATCAACCTCCTATGGTTGAAGAAAAAATACCCCTACTGATTAATTCATCTCAAGATGAGGAGATGATCATGGAATTCTTGGGGTTACACGATGGCATTCCCCTAGAGGATTATAATCAAGGATTTAATCTTGAATTTGATACACTTGCATATTGGGAAGAAGAAATTGATTCCTTTTTTCGGAACACTAAGGAAGATCCTAAGACCATTGAGGAGGATCCTATCTTCTCATTACCTAATCATTCTTTATCTATCAGGATTCCTCCATTGCAATCTTACCTTAGTCACCACCCAAGTAGCCCATCATCTTCTTCTATATGTGGACCACCTCCAAGTAGCCCCACATCCTCTATATGTGGCTCACCTCCTGGCATCCCATCTTCATCTATACTGGGGGCACATCCTAGAAGTCCCTCATCTTTGATTCTTGGGCCACGTCCTAGTAGCCCATCTTCTTCTATATATGGGACACCTCCAGGCAGTCCTTCATCTTCAATCTTAGGGCCACATCCTTGTAGTCCTTTATCTTCAGTCTATGGGACACCTCCTGGTATCCCATCCTCTTCAATTCTTGGACCGTATCCTTTGCGTCCATCATATTTTCCTTCTATCAATGATTGTGGCAAGCCCACCTTGTCATTTCTCACATCAATTGTATTCATCCACTTTCTTCTCCCACTTCTCAGATCATACAAATCACGTTATAGCTTATAAAAAACCAAAACGGTTCATTCATCCAACTACGATTAAAACTTCCAAGAGCTCCAAGGCTCCCAACAATTTAAAAAATCTTAAAGTTCAGAATCAAATGCAATTCAAAATGCACATCAACACAACCATCAAGTATGGCATAAAGTGCAAAAACCTCTGGATAGTGATCTCAAGTTCCCACACAAAATTCCATGTTTCATGATAAAATGTAGTCATCTATTGAGTATGAGCTCACCATGAGCATTAAGATCGGGGATAATATGAATCTTGATAAGAAAACATACCTAGTCTTCCTTATCAAGGAAATTGCTAACATTGTTGTCAAATCTTATCAACTCAAGTGACCTTGTCAGTCCCACCTTTCAAAAAATACAAAATACAAAAAAATGAGAAAACATTTCAAAAAATCAAAGGTAAACCAACACACATTATGATAAGGTATCGCATACACATGGATGTTCTTTCTTCCTTTCCTTGTTATTCTTTTTGCTTCCTACCATTTTCATCCCTTCGGTGATATTTTGGTTAGCCTATTCACATGCATTTTTGAAGTTATCTCTATGGTATCCATTTTTCATTGGTCTTTTATCACCTTGGTAAATTAAATAATGATCGAACCTTATAGATCCTATCACAATCAACATCTAAAAAACTTGTTGTGAAGAAATTTTGGACATATTTGTTGACACTAGCCAATGTCATCATCACAATCACTTCCACCTCCTTCCATCAAGCCATCAGTGGTTCTTAACCCCTTGTCAAACAAGAGATCTGAAATAAGTTTTTAGAAAGCAAAATAAATCAGTCAAATCAAAAAGCACAAAGTTGAAAGCAAATGCTAAAAGCAAAAGAAATTGATATATAACTCTCTCTTGGGGTATTTCCAATAATATCTATTGGGGCTATGGATGCCTGACTTGGTAGTAGATAAATGTTGCGATTAGAATCAAATACATCTCCATTGGGGCTATGGATGCCTGGCCGGGCAACGGAGCAATGTACGACTCACCTTCCACAATCCATCCATAAAAATAAACTTTGAAAAATAAATCATTCCTACACATTGGCTAGGGTGTCTTCACTTGTTGTCTATCAAATATTTCCTCCAAGAGGTAATAAATTTCCATGTGCACATTGGATCTCTATGAGAAAACAATATTAGTATGTTACCAAGTGTCTTTTTTTGGACCTTGTTCAAACTCTTATTTTAGTCTATATCTTGTCTCATGATTCATGCCTTTGGTTAATCACTTCTTTATCACACGAGGCTTCTAAGCTACATTCACAACATTCACATCATTATTCTACTTCATTTAGAACATCCATGTGTATAATATTTCTTTTTGTCATGTTTGCGGACACCTTTTTCCCCTTTCTCAAAAAACAATCTTCTACTTCTTTCTATCATGTGTTTCTTGGCCAGCTTACGTTGGGGGCATCCTCTCTCCTTCCTAGCGCATCATTTGGTTATGTTCATCATCTTGTTGAACCTATCCATATTGGCCTTGATTAATCTTCTACGTTGCGTGAAGATTTTTCCTTTTATATTTCTCCTAACACTAGGGGCATTTTCACATCTTCACTTTCTTACACATCGCGTGGAATTTTTCCCTTATACATCTTCCATGTCATTGGGGCATCCACATTTCTTCATTTCCTATAAATATATTTAGAAAACTTCTAGAAAATCAAAAACATTCAAATACATTTCGTAGAAAACTCCCAAAACATTCAAATATGTTAGTCGGAAAAGTCAAAACATCCAAATAAACAAATTGGTGAGACAAAATAAAAATTCCAAAGAAATTATTAAATCAAATTTAAAACCCCAAATTTATGTTTCTATTGTTTATTTCTCTTCGATACCTTTCCAACGCAAAAAAAAATAGATTCGTTTCGAGGTCGGGAGAAAAGTTATGGCCTCGGAAGATAGGTAGTGCATTCAATGTTGCACAGGCACCCATGTGTCCATGTTGTAGTCAAAAACTTCAAAAATAAGTTAAACGCTACCACACAATGCCCAAGTGCCCTTGTATCATGCCCAGTGCCCTTAAGCAATGCAGGCGTTTCTCCTTTTTCTCCGTAAGTGCCTTATCTCCCACGTAAGCTCCTTATCACACAGATTGATATTGATTGGTCCCAATTTAACAAAAATATTAATTCAAAAATCCAAATTTATCTTACCATTGCGTATTTCACTTTGATACCTTTCCAACGCAAAACAAACAGAGTTGTTTTGATGTGATGTCGAGAAAAATTTATGGCCTCCATAAGATAGGAAATGCACCAATGTTACAATAAAAAAACCTAAGCATTTGGCCAAAACAGCCTATGCAGTGGCCGCCATGATTCCATGCTTGAAAAAAAATGTCAAAAAAATCAAAAAATTGAGCCAACATCAAAGCAACCATGTTGCCTAAAGACAGTGCGCACCCAACATTGCAGGCCATAACATTTTGCTCCCGACGCTCGAAACGAATCTATTTATTTTGTGTTGGAAAGGTATTGAATAAATATACATAATGGTAACATTAATTTTGGATTTATATTTACCAAAAATTTATGGTTTATCATTTTTTAAATGGCTTGCATACAGCTGAAACCTGTATCACCTGCATTATCCTCAACATCGAAATTGGTCCTCCAAAACCATATTTTTGACGTTCTTGCTTGTTCTTGTCTCAAATGACATGCAGATCATCATGATCTACCTCCATTAAAAAATTTGGGTCTGCTTATTATGTCGGTACTCCCGTGCAATAGTGAGTTGTTAGGTATTGTGTCATAATGCACGAATGTTTTCCATGGGACTACTTGTGTCCTCCATTTTTCCCTCGCATGTGTTATTGCTTGGGGCATCATTTTTAACCCTTGTCATTACAACACAAACATTTGGGAACTACAACTTGATAAAAAAAACATTGGTACAACTATGTCTTGAACAATTGTTTGTTTGAGTATATGTGATTGTGTTTGTTTCTTTGTTAGGTTAGTTGGTTTACTTTCTCATATTACATTGCATTGTGTATGTTGCATTGAGTTAAGCATCATTTGCATTGCATTATGTATGTCACATTGATTTAAACATCATTTTACTTTCTTGTATTGCATTTCATTGTGTATGTTTTCATGGAGTTACGTTTTAAAGGAAAAATGTTAATAATTTAGATTTTCATGTTATCTTACATTTTTGTTCATTTCAATAAAGGTTGATGATGTAGATCTAGGGGGAAATGATATAAACCGGTTGCTTATGGAAATGTTGGATGTAAAGGTTGGACTTGTCCTATATTTCTCCATTAATCATTTCTTCTCCATTATCATTTATTATCATTACTAATTTTTCTCCTAAAACTCACCTAGGGCATTAAACAACCATGTTTATCCCTATCATTATTCCTTTCAATACCTAAGGGTTTCACGCCCATTCTGACTTATTTTCTTCTATCCATTTCAAATCATATTTTTGATCATCGATTGACTTCTTCTATCACCCCATCGACACTCGAGGGGGCATCCTTCATCCTAAATTTTTCTTCAAAAATTTACCTGTTTTACACTTGTCTACTATGTTTGAAGTGAAGTCACTAACTTCACCTCAAATAGGGGAAAATGTAGACACCTAAATTCCATTTTTGCAATCTTATTGCCAAAACACGCAAATCACTCTTATTCTTCCCAATTCCATTATAATTAGTGATCTTTACTAATTAACTAATGTTTCTTGCCACTTTGGTCAATTAATAAGCACTTCGTTGATCACCAAACCTCTTTCGCATTTAGGATGCCACTTTATAGTGAATCGTAAGCCAAATTCCTCTTCAAAATAGACAATTAGCGATTATAGGCTAATTAAGCCTATTTTCCCCTTGATTTGGTCAATATACCCTAGTATTGACTCAAACCCCTCTTCCAACCACTCAAAATCACCCCATTCACCTCTACAACATCTCAGCAAGCTTTAAAATGTTATCCTAGCCTCCTAGTTGACCCTAAGCGGTTGATTAAGGCTCCACACCTCTTAATCACTTGGTAATTCACTAATTGTGATTAGTAAGGCCTAATCATGATTAGCAATTCTAATCTAATTTGGGGATTTTAGTCCCACATGCACCAAAATACAAGTTTCTCCCAAAATAAAAACTATAAAAAGGGTGCACCTCATTCCTTTATACTTTACACCATGCTTTGATTTGCATCTCATATAATAAATTTATATAGCCAAGTTCAATCCTTGCTTAAAGCCTTCAATGGGGTTAGTAGATGGATATCCAAAATGACCAAGTAGTCATTTGGAGAGGCCATTTCACCTTGTTTGGAGTAGCAACCATAACCATTTGATTGCCCTCTTAGGTCTATTTAGGCCCATGTTAGGTAATTCAAGCATATTAGTAGGCATGTTTAGTTAGATTTTGTATTGTTTTTATACTAGTTAAGCATTCTTTTAAGCTTTTATCTTAATGTTACATTCCTAGACTTAGAACCTTGGCTAGATGGATGGAAATGGTGTTAGCTTTCCTTGTTTAGTCATGCAATTTACTTTGTAAAGTTTAGGGTGCTTTCAACATCATTTAGATTATTTATTATTAAATTATTTATTCCCTCAATGTTTCTTGGTCTTAACCGTAAAGTACACATCACGTAACTAATTTTGTCATTTTCATCATTTCAACAAATAATTGGCATTATTTTGTATGGTTTTTCTTCTTAAATGAATATTTCAAAACAATTTGAGCATTGGGTCTAAATGTACATTCGCCATGTTACCTTGCATAAGTGTTACTATGTTCTCATTTATTTCAATTAAATATCTTGGTGTTTGATAGATTATCTTTGAAGGTGTCAACCTAGGAGCTACATTATTTCTTGTTCATGATGGTGTTGGCACTTCAATTTTTGAAGGGGGATTCAATTATAAGTTAACATTAAACTCGTAGGAATATTTAATTTCTCTTTGTTTGGAATAAGTTCAATTGGTGTTCTTTACTTGATGTTCATTATCATTATGTAAATTTAGCACGCCATCATGCTCAAAAACATTATTGAGGATAAACGTTTCATTATATTGTATTTCTTTGTGTGTGTCTTCATTTAATACAAATCCATTAATATGGCGTATATATCAAGTTTCATCATTCAATAAGGATTGATCAACTCCTAACCTACTTGAAGATTTTCCTAAATTTCACTCCATAGAATTGGGCATGTTATTTTCTACATATTTAAGTTCATCATCCAACAACAATTGGTTAACTCTCATCCCACTTGAAGATGTTTCTAAATTTAATTCAATGGAATCGAGCATGTTAATTTCAATTAAAATATTAATTCATATAGAAGAAGTATCTTTACCTTGTATAGAATCTTTTTATGCTCTCTTATTTGTTTGTATTTTTCTTTATTTTCTCTCTTAACATCAATTCTTTATTTTTAGTTCTTTTAATAGTCTTTTTCAAATACTACCTGCACCCTTGAGCTATATTTACGCTTTTCAATAAAAGGAGGATCAAAAATCAAATCAAGAATGAATAAGTTGTGATATTTGAAATAAAATAAATGAAGAATATGCAAGCTTTCACTAAAAAAACATTTCATAGTTTGAACGAGCGAAATAGAAGAGGGAAAAAGTGGAAGCAATGTGAATTTCATAAATTAAATATAAAACTACAAAAGAGTGTACACCATTTGTAAAAATATGCACACTATACCAAATAAGTAAAAATACGAAAAAAAAAAAAAAAACATTTAATGATAAATTTCACCAAGGGTGTGCACCCTTTATTTTTTCTCAACTTTTCATCTACTCACTTCCCTCCAAAACAACCATAGTTTTTGGCTTGAAGGATCCAAACTCAAGCCTTGTACCTACATTAAACCATCCAACATGTCTTTTGCTAAATTTATGAGATTTATTGAACTTTGTCGACACAATTAATTGGTCAAATTTATTTATTTTCTAAAAATATTATATAGGTTTGTAGAGGTGCCAACATAGTTTTTGAATAAATGATGTTTCTAAAAATATATACTATTATTTTTTAATTATTACTTAATTCTAGTATAACATACCTCATGAGGTTCACACATATAGTATTAGAAATAGTTTAATACTTTTATATTATTAATTAATGTTTTATCAAACTTATATCTCAAAAATATATTCGTCATTTGCTACATTTTCAATTAAGGTCAAAAAGTTATGTTAGTACACTTGCGCAGTATCATTTTTCCAACTTTATTTATTTGTAAAATTAATTTTTAAACAAATTAACTAAAGAATTAAGAACAAATATTCACAACAATATTCAACATTTTCTCTATCCTTATATACAATTTCAAACAAAAATTAACGTGTTTTCTTTCATACATACACTTTTGTTATGTTTTCACACAAAATCATTGTGTCATTGTCATAAGCACATCAATTTAACATACTTCTCTCATTTGGGTATTGAAATATATATATATATATATATATATATATATATATATATATATCTTTGCTGTCTCAAACCGTCTGTTGTCCCTGGTGCTGGCTCGAATGCCGGACCCCTCTGGTCCGGATCAGGGGTCCCTCTTGTCAGGGTCCCTCTCTCCAAAGCCCGACGTTTGGACAAAAATTGTGGAGGGTTCCACATCTGCTCCTAGCTCGGAAAAGCTATCCCCTTCACTGTCTGATGGATCTTTTTCCCTGCGCATCCCCTCTCACATCACGGAGGCTGCTGCTGCTTCTCGTGATCTATCCTTGGTGGGTACACTGATGGGCCCTAGACCCCCATTGGAAGATATAAAAAAATGGGCTCGATTAAAATGGCAACCATGTGGAGCGCTTGAAATAGCGGCTATGCCTAATGGTTTCATATTATTTTCCTTCAGCATGAAAGAAGACTTTGCTAGAGCACTGTTAGGTGGTCCGTGGTTTTTTGGTAGGTGGGGCTTCTATCTCAGGAAATGGTCTCCTGGTTTCAACCCACACACGGAATCCATGACCCAAGCCCCAATTTGGGTTCACCTCCCGGGGCTCCCTCTGGAGTTCTGGCATCCGGCGGTTATTGAAGGTATTGCTCTCTCAATAGGATCTTTAATTGCTATAGATCAAGCAACAAAAGCTAAAACTAGATTCATCCATGCTCATTTCTGTGTTAATGCTGATGTCAGTTGTCCCTTACCAAAAGAAATAGAGCTTCTTTCAGACTTGGGGAACTGGAAACAACCCATTGACTATGAATATATTCCTCATGCTTGCTCCTTCTGCAAAAAACTTGGTCATCGGGCCTCTAGTTGCCCATCTAAACCTCAACCAAAACCCAAGTCCCAAATCCTCTCCCCAAAAAACAAAAAAAACTTTATTCCTAAATCGTCTTCTTTTGAGATCCCGATCATCCCCACTTCTAATCCCTTCACTCTCCTTGTAGATGGAGAAATCAACACCTCTTCTGATCCTGTTTCCGAGATCGTCCCCCCTCCATGGCCTTTCAATCTCTCATCACCCCTCTGTCTCCCTCGACTCTCCCCACCTCTTCCTCTAAAGGAGTTGACCTATCCTTGGCTGCCTCCTCCCCTCCCCCTTCTCCATTGTCTTCTCTCTCTTCCTTCCCTCCCCTTCCCTTGGTCCCCTCTTCCTTGAATCTTTCCCCCCTGCCTCCCCTCTGTCCACCTGTTTTAGACTCTGTCCCCTCCCCCTCGGGACATTCCTCTGATGATAGTTTCAATCATCGCTTTACTAGAAGTAGCAGCAAGAAACCCGATATAGGCATGGAAAAAGCTCGGGGGAGAATTCCGAGCAATATCAAACTTCAGCAAGAAGTAGCTATAAATGTCGCGCAAGGAACTCAAAGCACAATCCCCATGGTGGTGGGGAGCAAACCCAAACCAAAGAAATGAAGATCATTTCTTGGAATATAAGAGGACTTAACTCTCTACAAAAGCAAAGAGTTATCAAAGACATCAAATTCCAGAACTCTCCTGATATCATAATGTCAGGAAACCAAACTAAAAAATGAGGATCGCCTCCTAAAAATCTGGCCTACGGCATCTTTTGAATCTTAACCATCAACAAGGAACTCATGGGGACTTTGTACCTTTTGGGATCTCAGAAGTCTCAAAGGGGAATGCCTGTTCAAGCACCCCAACTTTTTATGCATGCTCTTCCAAGAGATTGGATCGACTCTCTTGGATTGCTATCAATGTGTATGCCCCCAACTCGAGACTCATCGTGGTAAATTATGGAAAGATATCACTAACTTCATTATCACTTGTGGTAAAATTCCCATTCTAATAATGGGAGATTTTAATTTCCAACTTTATCCTTCAGAAAAACAGGGAGGTATTCCTACCATGACAGTCAGCATGGAGGCTCTGGCTGACTTCATCAGGGAGAATTCACTTCTAGATATGGACCTCCACGGCTCATCTTATACATGGTCAAACCACAGATTGGGCAGGAACCACATTCAAAGTAGATTGGATAGATCTCTAGGCTCTCTGGACTGGATCTCTCTCTTTCCTGACTTCTACCTCAACTCCCTCCCTCGGGCTGCCTCTGACCACAGCCCTCTTCTGTTGAGTGCAAATCACAAACTGAATACCAAGAATCCTCCCTTCAGGTTTGAGCTTGCTTGGCTTGAAAACAACCACCTGATCCCCCTTGTTGCAAACTGGTGGAATATCAATATTGAGGGCTCTAGTATGTTTAGATTTTCCAGCAAGCTCAAAGAAATTAAAAAACAACTCAAGATATGGAAGTCGACGGTCTTTGGCAACATCAAGCTTCGCAAACAGGAGCTAACTCAGAGTTTGGCAAAAGTCTCAGAACAAATAGAGATTGTTGGAAGATTGGATCATCTTCACCAACATGAAATCTCCCTCCTCAGTGATTATCACAATACACTTAAAGAAGAAGAGACCTATTGGAGGCAACGTTCTCGAGCCCTTTGGCTCGAACAAGGGATCGTAATACTAAATTTTTCACATCACTGCTTGCAAGCATAAAGCTAGAGATAAGATCCGTGAGTTGGTGTCGTCCTCGGGTACCTTGCTAACTGCTGAGGCTGATATATCCAACGAGCTTGTCTCCTTCTATTCAAATCTTCTCCAGGCTGACCTTCCCCCTCCGAGAGCAATCAATGAATGACATGCTCCAACATATTCCGCATCTGGTGTCACATGAGATGAACAACAATCTGATCAAGCCTTTTGCTATGGAGGAAATTCACAAAGCGGCTTTCTTTGAATGAAGAGGGACAAAGCTCCTGTGTCCGGATGGCTTTCCCATCGCCTTCTTCCAAGTCTTTGGGAAATCATCAAGCAGACCTCTTCCAAGCAAGTGAATGAGTTTCAGGTGAACAACAATCTGCTAAAGGAATGGAATACCACTTTCATTGCACTTGCCCCAAAAGTGCATAGTTCTAAAGATGTATCCAATTTTAGGCCAATCAGTTTATGTAACACGTCTTATAAGATTATCACTAAGATGTTGGCCTCTAGACTTAAACCTCTAATGCAGGATCTCATCTCGCACAATCAGAACGGCTTCATAAAAGGTCGGCTCATCCAAGGTGGTATAATTACAGTTCATGAAGCCATTCACTCGGCCTTTCTCTCGAAGTCCCCAGGAATGATCTTAAAATTGGATATGCAAAAAGCTTTTGACAGAGTCAGCTGGCCTTTCTTAATTAAGGTCCTGGAAAAATTTGGTTTCGACAAAAAGTGGTGTAGCTGGGTCTTCTCTTGTATCGCGACCCCTTGCTTCTCTATTCTTATCAATGGCATTCCAGCGGGTTTCTTCAAAAGCAGCAGAGGTATCAGGCAAGGGACCCCCGTCACCTTTTCTTTTTGTCCTAATGGCGGACTCCCTTAGCAGAGCTCTGGAAGCGGCTAAAAGTCAATCTATCATTTCTGGTATGAAAATCACCTCAAATTGCCCTTCTGCCACACATAGCCAGTTCGCTGATGACACTTTGCTGCTCAGTTTAGCCTCTGTAATTGAGGCCCGGGCTATAATGGATATCCTTTTCTTTACCAATCAGCTTCTCAGCAAACTGTCAATTTCAACAAGAGCAACATCTCCTTCATCAACACGGCCCCTAGGACTCAGAGAAAGATTGTTGATATCTTTGGTTGCAATATTGTGGATCTCCCCACCTCATATCTTGGCATCCCCCTCTTCCATGGAAAGCAATCTAAAACTCTATGGAATCCTGTCATTGAAAGGTATCAAAAAAGTTGGTGCTGGAAAGGGGCTCTCACTACCAGCCGGGCAAGCTCCAGCTAGTGAAAGCCACCCTTCAAAGCCTCCCTACTTACTTCATGTCCCTACTCAAAATTCCCAGTTCTGTGAGGGAGGTTGTGGAAAAAATTCAAAGGAACTTTCTGTGGTCAGGGACTGAGGTAAAGAAGAGGATCCATCTTGTGGCATGGAAGGAAGTGTGTAAGCCAACTTCTCATGGAGGGCTTGGTCTTCGAAAAATGGCTGACATGAATGGGGCCCTCCTGGCCAAACTTGCTTGGGAAGTGGCTAAAGGTGACTCTAATTGGGCCCATCTGCTCAGAGCTAAATATCTGGCAAATAACGAAGATCTGCTCACTTCCAATCCAATTAGAGGCTCTGCCATCTGGAATTCTGTTATTAGCTCCCTCCCCATTATACGTGCAAGCACTAAATGGAGATTTGGGAATGGTCATCTTATTGATTTCTAGAGGGATTTTTGGATTGGGGACAAACCTCTTCATCTTAATCTCGTTGGGACCCTGTGAAAGGAAGCATCATTAATAAGCAAGGAAGATTAGCTTCGGGCTATTGGAAGATTGTGAACTCCATTCCCTCATGGGATATAAAGGCTTGGGATGATATCGATCTGCAGAGTAGGCTCCTGTCATCGCTCAGAGCGGTGCTCTCTTCCATCTACATCCCTTTCTCCCAAAATGAGGACGAGATTATTTGGCCCCTCTCCCCGTCGGGTTCTTTCTCGGTTAAGGCTGCTTATCTTTCGATGCATAGTGTTGACTCTGGCCCCCCCCTTTCCAAAGTCTGGCCAAATGAGATCATTCCCAAAATTTCTTTTTTCTCTGGCTCTCTTCTAAGAATGCTTTCCTTTCTGGGGAGAATCTGAAAAGAAGGGGTTTCTCTCTCCCCACTAAATGTGTGTTATGTGCTAAAGAGGCGGAGTCCTCTGCCCATCTTTTGATCCATTGTTCTTTTTCGCAAGTTATTTGGCAGTGGCTTTTATCGAGGTTGGGAGTGTATTGGACCTTCCCGAATCCATTCAGGACACCCTCTCTCAATGGAGCTCTCCTTTCACTCATCCGATTCTGAATTTGGCTTGAAACTCATCCTCCTCACGGATTATGGGGCATCCGGAAAGAAAGAAACAAGAATCTTCAAAGAAAAAAGTCTTGAACCTGTTCAGGTGGCTACTCAGATTGCTCTGGCTTTCCAAGAAAATCTCAACTCGATCATGTGGGCCAAATATCAGCAAAAAATCCAAATCTGTAACTCCCAGGAGTGGCAGAAGTTGTTGGCCATTCAAAGTAAAGGCACTTCCACTGCTCGGGAATTAGTCCGTTGGCTTCCCCCTCCAAGGGGCTGGAAAAAACTGAACACGGATGGGGCCTCGAAAGGCAATCCTGGTAATTCTGGTGGAGGAGCCATTCTTCGTTGCTCTTCGGGATATATTGTTGCTGCCTCTGCTCATAACTTCAAATTTGGTACCAACCATCGTGCGGAAGCCTTGGCCGTCCTCAAAGGCCTTGAGCTGGCTATCAAATTTGGTGATGATCCCCTTCAAGTTGAAAGTGACTCCCTCAACATCATCAAGCTCCTGTAGTCTAATGATTCTGGTCAATGGTCGATAGAACATCATTGCTGATATCAGAATTATTCAAAGATCTTTCCAACAAATCCAGTTCCAGCATGTCCTCCGGGAGGGAAATAAAGCGGACCTCCTTGCTAATATTGGTGTTCTCATTGAGAATCAAAGCAAAGTCGATGCATAACTTCCTAGGATGATCTCTGCCAAATCACTCAAAATGATATTCCCCATTGCTGACTGGTGGAATGGAGGGCTAATTCGGGTTTCGGCAAATTCGCTATGGCCTTCTCAAAGGGCGGCGGCATTTATGTCGAAGTTAATTGATTTGACTCTTAATGATGGACATTTGATTACGGTGCTATGTAATGATGCGGGGATCTCCGCATGAATGGGAATTATCTTCACATTAATCATTTGAGGAGATGGCGGGAGGGCAATGATAACTTGGCCGACGGCTCCCCCGTCCTGTCTAAGCTGTTAAATGACCCCTTTTGCTCTCACTTCTACAATTATTTAAACATTCATACCATGGGGGGTCAGTTGAAGCGTCTTGAGCCTGATAACTGTGATTCGGTTAAAAATGATGGGGAGGTGTGGAATATAATGCTGGAGAATGGAATTGCCACCTTCCTGGAGAAAATGGCGGGTTACTCTGCGCTTGTTTCGTATGCGGTCACGGCTTCCTGGGTGAAGGGTCGGGTTCAGATCGGCAACACTCGCTTTACCATCTCCACAAATGCAATAGCTGACGCCACTGGCCTTCCTGCTGCGGAGACATCTACTACAAGCGCTCGCTGCATGCAGAAATTCAGGACTTTAACGCCCCTGGGGACAGACCGGTGAAATACCTCTCTGGTTACACTCGGGACTCCCTGCCTTCTCCTTGGGACAGAGTCGCGGAGGTCATAATGTGGTATTTTACCATTGACGGTAGATATCGGCTTGTTTTTGGTCCCCACCTTTTCATCCTCTCTCATCTTCGATGGGGGAAGAAAATCAATCTGGCGGCCTTTCATTTGGGCCTTTAGAACACTCGGTCAATTAGCTCGTGATGGGGAAGGTGTCATTCTTCACCAGGGTTTGTTATATCTGCTCTTCTCTAGTTGCTGCTTCTCATTCCGACCTTCTTCGCTTCCCCCAAATTGGGTCGCCGCCGCCACTCCTCGCCTTCCCCCGCCTCCTCCTCCTCCTCCTCCACTCCTCCTCTCGCCGCCGCCATCGCCTCGCTTCTCTCTTCGATTCCAACTCGATGTGGCAATTGTGAGTCCCCTCGCTGCCTCTATGCCCCCTGCCACCCCTTCTTTCCCCACGCCCCTCTCTTGCTTGTTTTTGGAAGGCACAGACGCTAGTCACACGTTGTTTCCCTTATTTCCAGCCCCCGATTCCTCTCTGCCGCCGACCTCTTGGGCTGGCTCAGCCTCTACCTGACTCCCTGACTCGGAGAGCAGCTTAGATAACAACCAACCGGTGGTTGATCCCATCACTCAGTCTGAGGGAAACAATACTCTCTTCGATGACAAAGTTCTTACTGCTGACACTTCTCATTCCTCACCGATTCTGGACTCGAACCCTGCTGAACCTGAGTCTGCTGACACTAATAGGGATAATTGCAGAGTCGACATGGTTTCTTCTATTTTAAACAAGCTTCAGCGTGCGCATTCAAGGCTTTGAAAGCATGGGAGGCTTTCACTGAATCTACCAAAATCGCCATCTTAATAATGACCGCCGTGAGCTTATCAAACTGGCCGAACATCTTGCTAATGACTCAGGCTCTCCTAGAGCAAAAAATGCAGTCTCTGAGCTGAAAAAGCTCTTATGATGTATCTCTTCTTTCTTTCTGTTTGTTTTTTCGTCCTCCTTTTTTGGAATCTTCTTGGGTATTTTTGCTTTGCTACTTTTATTGCTAAATCTGGCCTGATGGGCTCTGTTGTATAAGGTTGTGGGACCTTCTAAAACCCTCCTTTTACCCTATATATATATACTAAATTCAAATTCCATAATTCATCTTCTTACATTATCATAAAATGATTTTCCCAAGTGTTTTAAAAAGTCTCTCTAACTTCAAATATTGTTATTTTTGTAAAAATATTAAAAACAAAATGGTCACTTTTCACCCCCTTTCTCCCCCTTATCTTGCATCTACCTTAAGAAGAAAGAAAACTCTATTCAAGTAATAAATTGTGTTTACTAAAGAGGTTATGTCATTTAATATTTCATATTATGACCATTATTTATACAAGCGTTTATAGAAGGAAAAGAAAATAATGGTATAATCATTGATAAGTGGTTCACACTTGAAGATATGTATTGTGAAATTTATGCATGGCCTTAAACATGTCTTGGATGATTTAGCTTATACTTCTATAACTATTATGAGATATGGTGGTGTTTGAAAGATAACCTCTCGATGATTTTATATTCCATATAAAATTTGAAACAAATCTAACTCGACTCTATTTCATGTGATTCTTCCTTCTAAATCATACAATATTTTGTTTGCATGACCAACGATACATCAAATAAAATAGATACCTTTTATTGTGCACCAATGTGTAAAGTTCAAACATCCAGTCAAGTAATTACAATTTCAAAGGATACGTATTTTTGAAATTACAATCCAAGATTAAAGAAGTATACAAATAAAAGCATAAACAAGAACTAAAATGATAACCTACAACTATGGTGCTCATAATACAAAGGCATAAATCAAATACATGAAGGATACGGTGATCACATAGTATATCTCTAAGAAAAACACAAAACGTATGACAAATATGAATGTGTAAGAGATGCTACACAACAAAAATATCAAGAATGCCTATGATGATGATGGATATCATTAGCCTCAAGGATTCCATCACACCCTATGCATAACAAGTTGTCATATTAATCCAATTTGCACATATTATGGTGATTATTATAGACCTCCTAGTATTATTGTTTCAATTTTCTAAATGATCATTTTCTTTGAACATTGTTGAGCTCTCTCTATTTTGTATGAGTTCGACACTTTTTTTTAATTATGAGTACACTATATTTTTTTCTTATCTACATATTGTTAGAGATATATTACACATATTTATCACATACATGTTACCAAGGTATTAGTTGAGATAGATGCAGGACCTAGATGCAACAAATACTTTTATAAAAGCACATTCACAATAGGTGGGCACATCCCATGCTCGCTCTAAGGGCATCTCTTGGCACCAAATTGGGTTCTAAGTCATTGATTTCCTTCATAACACTACTTCATTTCATGATATATATCTATGTTGTTTTATTCTTTATGATTGTACATATCTCACATGTCATTTATTATGTCATGTGATTATCGACATTATGTTCTTGTTGTGTGTTCATATATCCGATGTTTTCCTAAATTTAGCTCATTTGTATTCATATCTTGATGTGTATTTATAAGTGGTTTAAATGTATTTAATTATATTGTGGCTTCATAGTACTTGTTATATCCATGATTATTGTTCACTACTCTTATTTGGTGTTATTGAGTTGTTTCTAGTCCAATGAATATTCATTTATTTGTATGTTTATATATGCTAAATGTGTGTTCACCTTTTAAATTTTGTTTTCTCCATATCTATTATCTTTGATATGTTTGATTATATATGTGATGTGATTTATATGATTTTTGTGCTTCCTTTGGTTGTCTTGTGTCTAATGTGTATTCGCTACTATTTACGATTTTATGATTAACATGTATTCTTTTCCGGTGTTCATGTTTTTTATTGATTTTTCTTCATTATTTATTGCATAATTAATATATATGATGTGATTTTATTATGCTTAGATTTTTCGTGTCTTTTCTATGTCTTGTGGTGTCATGATTTGTATCATGCCCAACTATAGTCACAAAATCATGCACTTTCTACTTTAATTCTACTTCCAAGTATGTTTTTTTATGTATAGATCTTGCCTAAGAAAATTATTCACTAATGACCCATCCCCTGGTCATGTCATCGAAGTTGGTTATCATCATCATTTTTCTTGCACATTCATTAGTTGTTTGCACAGATTTCACTGCCTCTCGTGGAGTCTTAAGTGTCATTATTTGGTCATTTTTCATCACTAGTATATGACTAGGGCACCTAGGGTAGAACTGGGGCGCCCATGGGTGCCCTAATCCTTATTTTAGGTGCCAATTTCATCTAATTTAGATATTTGAGGTTGGTCTTTGTAATTTTTCATCTTATTCTCCTAGGTAGTATTCGGCATGTCGGGTCATTAGTGTCAAAATTTGAGCAAGAGATCCCTATATAAACACAACATACTTATTATCTTATGGGTGGACTATCTACCACCAAGGGCTAGCTATCTACTAAGGCAAGGGACTACATTTGGGACATCATTGCATCACACACACTGCATAGGAAAGGGAATTATATTTTATTCCATCCACCATTTTTACATTACATCTAGTTATTTCCCACTATCTTTGCATCATTGGCACTAGGGCACCCTAGGCACATCATTGCACACACAAAGCACACATAACTACATTGGGTCTAGAATGTAGTGCAATGCTTAGTTGTAATTCCATCATTATGGCCACTAAGGATAGTTTAACCCCTTCATATGTATATTTTTTTTTAGGGGTTTGATGCTTTGTATGGGGTTTTGTAGGTGAATCTTCATTGCAAGTTTATGGCATCATCAACGAAGTTACTACGAAAATGACACACACGTGAAAAATATCGATATATTGCAAAGATCTAGCGACACTTCCAAATTCATGTCCTGATCTATTCTACAGACCATAACACCCATACTACGAGACTAGGCACCCACAGTTCCCTAACCCCCTCCATGCACCCTGAGTCTAATCAAATCTTCATCTACTTGCAATTTCCTAGGTTGTACCATCATACTCTACTCCGTTTGCACATCATCATGTTTAGTCCCAAATCTTAGCAAGGTAAGTCATTTTTAGGTTAGTACCTTATCCCTCCTATTTCAATTATTTTATTTCATTTAAATATCAAATAAAATTACTTAGCATTCATATTTCAGTTCATATCAGTTATTATATTTTTTGTACTTTCTTAGATTAACTTAGATAGAATAATTTCATATTTTAGTTAATCATTTTAGTGAACCCGTAATTTAGAATATTTTACCCTAGGATCCGTCTCAAACCCTAATGGCTAAGGATAGTTCATCTTCTTCATCCATCATGTCTCATTTTAGTGTTAACCCTATCTATGATGAGGTTGCCATTGCATTGAGATCACAACTCTCTATGGTAATCCTACTCCTATGCCAGATCATATCAAACATAAGCTTCTAGATGGTCAACAATATGTTCCTACTTGTTTTGAAGATTCTCCCATTGGAATTATTATTGTTGAGGATATGATAGCCTTCACTCGTTGTACACCATGCTATACGGCTACTTGTGATCCTCCTTCTAATCTTTCTAAGGAAATTTTAGACGATTCTCTTATTGATTACATGCTTGGTATTGATCATCATTCACATGTGCATATTGATTCTTCTTCTACTCAGAACACCTCTATAGTTTCATCTCACAATTCTCCTACTTTTGATATTGCTTCTCATGATACATCTCATGTTAGTTTACATCCTCTTTTATACTATGTTGATGATCTTATTGATAGTATCCTTAGTGACATTCTCATTTTTGAGTCTTTCTGATGAGGTAGTTGATAGCCATGGTTCTCCTTCTTTTCATATGGCCAAGTGTGAATCTCCTATTCCATCATTACCTTCTCCTGAGATTACATCTAGCACTATACATGAGTCACCTCCATCTATCACTTCTTCTTCTCCTACCATTTCATCTCCTCTTATTACATCATCTACACCCATTAGTTCATCTTCTCATATAGATGTATCTCCATCGGTCACCTCACCTATTAGGGATGTTTTCAATGCTATTCCTACCACTACTATGGATATTCCATCTACATCATCTACTATAGCTTCTTCGAACCTACTACTAGTGTGCCTTTAGCATCGAAATCTCCTTTGTCATCTCTAGATATTCCTATGATCACTCACAATGGAAAATTACAACCTCTTAATACATTGTTGCCATCTTCCACTATTCCTTCATAGGATATCATCTCTCTCATACATGTCGTAGGACAATTACAATCTCAGGTTCAATATCTTACTCTAGAAAGTAGGGCTTACTATGCTTCTATTGATAATAACTCATTACATGGTAACCCTATTCCCAAGAATATTCATAATTCAGAATTTCCTAAGGACTTTATCATGCCTACATTCACTTTCTTTGATGGTATTGATGATCCTCATGCTCATCTTCTACATTACCGCATGGCTATGACCTCTTATTCTAATGATAGATTATTACTCAAGGCCTTTCGACATTCTTACCGATGAGGCATTATAATGGTACACTCATCTTCCCTTTGGGTCCATTAGTACTTACTATGACATGGAGGACACTTTCCTCTATCATTTCATCCTCAAAAATGGCCCTAAGGTTACTTATGACCATATACCTACTTTACATCAAGGCTCATCGGAATCTATTAAGGATTATATCTTACAATTTAATGCTTGTATGCACCAACTAGTATTCCAACCTATAGACCTTGAGAAGTAATTCATTTTTTGTCATGGTTTGATTCCTACACTCAAAAAAATATTACAATATGATACATGTGAGTCATTCATTCTTCTATGCTACAAAGTCCTAGACCTAGAGCAAGATCTTCTTTTAGAAAATTTCATTGACCCTCCACATACATCTACTTCCATTATATCACCTAGTCCTCCTCCTTCGAAATTGGTTGAGCATCCTACACCATCTCAACCTTTTCCTTATAAGCACAACATGAACAAACAAGCTCAACCTATTCAACCATCATAATGTACTTTTTCTTTCTCCTTCGCGATAGGCCACTTCCCCTTCTTCTCCTCATATGTCACATGAGCCATTGCACTTCTCTCATCACACTCAACCACATGATGTGTTGCATGTTTTACTTAATGAGCATCTAATTTTCTTTCCCTCTAATCAATATCATCCACAACATCGTTTATAATGTCAGTGTGATCAACCATACTGTAATTATCATCTCATAAATGGCCATAGGGACAATGATTGCCTTGCCCTTCATGATAGACTATGATAATTCAAGGAAAAGGGCATTATCTCCTTTGGAGCTTACTCACATGATCATTCCATCTCTCCTACCTCCACAATGAGTTTATACTCTAGTTAATCATCTTCTCCATAGGATCCTTAGGTCATAATTCATCCATCACCTTCATATTTCACTCATGCATGCCCTCCACCGCATTCATCCATTATTACACCATCACATCCATTGCATTCATGCTATCCACCACATCACACTTCTACTACACATTGGGTTCCACAACCCTTTGAATTTGTGCCTCTCACCGCAGCTATATATGAAATTCAATTTGGCACATATTCACATGTTGCTTCCATCCCACATGCTTCCACCACTTCATGCCACCTCTGGTCTCTAGTAGGTGATTCTTATCACCTTACCCCTTGATGATGCACTTGTGTTCTTACAGTTCTTACATGAATATTGAGGGATTTTTTAAGAACCTCTCATCATGTGCTTTTCGTTTCATCTAGTACACTCAATCATTTCCCGATGACACACTCTTTCTTATGTGGCTCATCCTTGATTGCTAAGGGGTCTTAACTAAATGAGCCTATTCATCTACATGCTAGGGGGCATTGCTAATCTTTCCCCCTAGTTTCATCATACTAACATTTTACGATCACATCACATTATCATTCATCACAACATGTTAGTTTTACAATTATACATTTTTACATCTATCTTACTATCGACATTACATTAATTACATGTTACAAATTCCATTTCATTTAACTCACCAACCACATTGCATTTTTATTTATCATCATTCACATTACACATTTTTTCTACCATTATCAACATTATACTCCGAGTCTACATCAATCAAACATGAACAATATATCACACATTACATACACTACGACAATCCACATCAAATCATACATCATCAATCACATTGCAACATCTATACACAATGAAACAAACTCATTATATACCAATAAAATATGCTAGTGTGTGTGTGTGTGTGTGTGTATATATATCAAGTGTGATCATCATTACAAAAATGTTTTCATCATTAGGGGTAAACTCCCCTACATCATATATAATAACACAAATCAAGTCTCATCATTACTATCACTCTTGGGTACTGCAAGAGATCTCGAACTAGACGCCTCACCACCAACACAACATCATTGTTTGTGGCCTCGATACCTCTCTACCTACCTCAAAGCAATAGGGTAATCTTTGTATACTTCTTAGAAATTTGGAGCTACAAATCCACATATCGTGCAAACACATATTACGCCAAGGGACCACCACCCATCGCCTCTCAGTTCATCAAGTCTCCTCATGTGCCTCATCCCTCTCTCCTAGCAACACATCACATGTCACCGCTACTATGGCAACTAGCTCAAATAAATGGGCATGCTCGCCGCTATATCATTCACTCACTCAAGAATACCTCCACTAAGTACATCCATCAGCACATTCCACATCAATGTGTGGATGGTTGTGTCAACTATTAACGACTAATACGCATTGCCTACAAAACAAATAACACAATGCATTAGATAATCATCACTATAACATAGGAAAAAAATACACAACATGACTATAAAAATACTCACGCTCAGCTACAATCTACTACACATCTTTGGGGGCATGGGATCCCCCTCTCCTCCTCCTCCATGTGGTAACCCCATTGGACCTGTAAATAATGAGAACAACAATACACACGGGTGTGCCACCCACCATCGCGGTACTCCTCTATGCAACCTACATCGCCCGAGTCTATTGACTCTATCTTCGTGTCTACCTCATCTATCTCTGGGAGGTACTAGATGCTCTGTTGTGGGCCCTAGTCTCGCTTTGGCCCTCCTAGGTGCTCTAATAGATATTAACCATATATATGTCTCGGGGCACATCTTGAGACATGTCAAACTGTTGTGATACTCTCTCCACCTGAAAAATCTCGGCCACACCTAGGAATTGATCCTCTAACCACATAGTCCTCTCGAATACACCACAACTCTACAACATCCTCGGGCCATCCTCCATAGTCATGGTATGGCCTCCATGTAATTGCCTCAGGCCCCATCCTATCTATCAATGCCTTGTAGGTATCTATATCCATCCTACGCCCATGAATATTAATCCACCTCCTCACATATATCTCTGGCCTAGCCCACTCCGTTTATGGACCCCAACTAGCCTCAACACCGTTATGTGCTCATACGCCCATACATGTAATAGTGTAGTGGATCCTATCCCACCACCATGCTCATCGTGAGTAAATTGGTATAGATCTCTGTATAGGTGGGCCAACACACACCGTGCCCGCGCATATCTAATACCCTTCTCCTTTATCTTCTGGTATATGTCATGCATCTTATACAAGATGCCTACACATCCTCCCTCCACTGCTATAGATGAAGCAATCACAACTACTATGAACTTTTGTAAGCACATAATCCTATACTATAAGATAGCATCTAGACTAATATGGGCCTTGGTAGGTACTCGAGTCCCCGCAAAATATTGCCTAGTAACTTGAATTTGTCTATCCATATCCTTCAATGGCATCATGTGTACTCTCTCTCTAATAACTGCAATCACAATATGTGATACACATACTCTAAGGTAATAGCCATCTCCCCGTAGGCAACCAAAACGTACACGTATCCACACACCACCTCTCACATAATGTAGTCAACATGGGCATATATTGGGGTACATCCCCCATTTGTGCTATATATCATCGCAGGCCAAGCACGGTCCATGACATTCCAATCATCATCTAACAAAGCCAACCCAAGAAAATTACTCATGTGACGCCACCGCGGAACTCTCTCGAATGAATATCCCTCTACACACCACAAAATGAAAAAACAAGCACAGTGTTAGGTCACAATACAAATCCAAACACACTCTCTTATCGCAATGTTATCCACTAGAAATATAATTTTAACCATTTTAGACCAAATACACACTTTATGGATCAGGCACCCATATATAGGACTAGGGCGCCCAGGAGTAGGACATTAGCACCCATATTAGTGCCCTCACCACTCTTGTCCAAGTATCAAATGCCAAAAAAATTTAAAATATCAAATTTGTAAAAATTCAATAAAAACAACTACTACACCATACATTTTTGAAAAAAGTATACACTTACCAGCTCTATCGTCGTGCATGATGCTACGGAAGTCGCCACCCTCTCAAACCAACTAGGACACGCTACTCTCACTTGCGGCATTTTCACTCACTTCGTGCTCAATCTCAAAATCACATAAAAAAAAATGAAGTGACTAAACACTTTTTCACTTCACTATTTATAGTTACTTTTTCATCACCTACTTTACTATAGTCATTATTTCACGCTTATTACCACAACTAATACACACTACATTGTTTTTGTCATATCTTGAGTGTTTCTACTCGATTTACACCCCATTTATGGAATTATTTTTATAATTCTTCCTACCACCATATTGTCCACATTATGCACTTGTTATCTCTCTTAAACGTTGTCTTCCATCCAATTCATACACATTTTTGGTGTTTTCTATCACTTTCTATCTATTTCGTGCTACTTTTGTCTTAGTGTTTGTTCTTCTCATCACTTCCCCTTTCACCAAAAGGGGGCATATCATTGGGGTCATCCTATAATCCCCTTACATTACCATGTGATCAATCAACACTACCAACTCATCATTTTCAAACATTTACTAATTCACCACGCGACATCTCACTATTAATTCCCCCTAATGACCTAATATGGGGGCAACAAATGTATAATTCTTCTATGTGATATTTCATCACTTCCCCATAATGACCTAACCTAGGGAAGCAAGTGTTAAAACCTTTCCATGTGATATTTCACCAATTTCCATCGATTCCCCTAATGACCTAACCTAGGGGTAACTAACGTAAAATATCTCTACAAGTAATAAATCAAATCAATCAATTAATGCGTTCAAATTTCTTACAATCGAAATCATATAATCAAAACAAACTCAACACAATCGGGCTCCCAGATGACCTAACTTGGGAGCTATGTGTGGCCTACCATATGACCTAACTTGGGAATTATGTGTGGCCTCCCATATGACCTAACTTGGGAGATTACATCCATTTCTTTCATAGATGACCTAACATGGGAAGTTATTTTATCCATTTTGTGTTTACTTCCAGATGACCTAACTTAGAAGCCATCATACATTTTGTGTTTGATTCCAGATGACCTAACTTGGAAGCCATCACAAGGAAGGGACAATCGTGGAGTGGGGGCAAGAGTTTCTTTCCTATACCACCCCTATATGGGTCAATTGTTTGATAAAAAAATTCATCCAAAAACCACAAATTTTTTATTCAATTCCATCTCGCAGCAACTAGATCTTGAGGATGTAGTTAGAGATTGGAAAATAACACACTTTTTTCCCTACACTCTTCCTCTGGTGGCAGGATGCCCAAATTCTTCCGGTCGATTATTCGTATACACGTGTTCGGGTTGGGAACTGATCACTCCCTACCCCATCTCATTGTCATCATTTAATGTTCAAAATCATCAATCATCTACCATTTCTATCATCACTCTCATTTAGTGCACTTCATCACGATATTACGCTTTTCACTATATTACATGGATCAACCCGTTGATCCATGGTTCGCACGCTATATAGTTCTTTTGGCACACTTTTATGGACACATCTACGTGTTATACTACAGCATGGGCTTCTTCGGACTTCTTTTAGGTACACATCTCTATCTACTTTATGTTACCAGCTTTTCGCTCACCAACATAAAGTGGGGGAAATGTAGTCACAAAATCACGCACTTGCTATTATAATTATACTACCAAGTATGTTTTTTTATGTATGGATCTTGCGTAAGAAAATTATTTGCTAATGACCCATCCCCTATTCCCTGTCATTAGTAATTTTTTCTTCGTCATTATTTGTCTTGCACGATCGTCAGTTGTTTGCACAGTTTTGGTCATCTCTCAAGGAGTCTTACGTGTCGTTATTTGGTCATTTGTCGTCACTAGTCTTTGACTAGGGCACCTAGGGTAGAACTGGGATTCCCATGGGTGCCCCAATCCTTATTTTAGGTGCCACTTGTGTCTAATTTATATTTTTGAGGTCATTCTTTGTAATTTTCCCTCTCATTCCCCTAGGTACTAGTTGGAATTTTGGGTCATTAGTGTCAAAATTTGAGCAAGAGATCCCTATATAAACACAACATACTTACTATCTTATGGGTGGACTATCTACCACTAAGGGATAACTATCTACTAAGGCAAGGGAATACATTTAGGACATCATTGCATCACACACACTGTATAGGAAAGGGAAGTCTATTCTATTCCATCCACCATTTTTGCATTACATCTAGTTATTGCCCACTATCTTTGTGTCATTGGCACTAGGGCACCCTAGGCATATCATTGCACACACAAAGCACACAGAAATACATTAGGTCTAGAATGTAGTGCAACGCTTAGTTATAAGTCCACCATTTTGGCCACTAAGGACAGTCTGATCCCTTCATATGCATATTTATTTTTTAGGGGTTTGATGCTTTGTATGGGGTTTTACAGGTGAATCTCCATTACAGGTTTACGGTGTCATTAGCGAAGTTACTATGATAATCACGCGACAAAGATCAAGATATTGTAAAGTTTTAGCGACACTTCCAGATTCAGGTCCTAAGTTGTTCGCAGAGCCAGTGCCCATACTACGACTAGGGTACCCAAAGGCACCCTAATCCCCTCCAAGTGCCCCATCCGATCAAATATTCATATGTTGTAATTTCTTGTGTTGTACCATCATACTCTACTCGTTTGCACATCATCTTGTTAGGTCTCAAATCTCAAAGCAAGGTAAGTCATTTTAGGTTAGTACCTTATCCCTTCTATTTCAATTATTTCATTTCATTTAAATATCAAATAAAATTACTTAGCATTCATATTTCAGGTTATTATATTTGTTGTACTTGCTTAGATTAACTTAGATAGAATAAAATTTCATATTTTAGTTAATCAACAACTATGTTTCAAATATTTTCATATGTTGTCATGATCCATATCATACATCTATTGAGGACAATGACATATGTGTGTTCCTTACATTGTTATGTTTTTTCCATATATGAGCATATCATTTGTCATTATATATCACTTAAATATTTACCATTTTGGTCAATGTTACACTTGCACTTACATAGATTATTGATTTAGTATAAATTGACTTAAATCTTGATTTCATAGTAGTTATTGTAATGAGTGATATACAAATGATAAAATATAGTAAATGGAAAATCAAATAGAAAGTAAAGATATGAAACCCTAAGAAAGAGAGGGTGACTTATCTAAATTCATGCAACCCGGAGATTATCGAGTCGGGGTGAATAGCTGAAATAGACTGGAAGAAGTGTCGTTAATGCTTACTAGAGGCTAAGGAACACAAAAATTTTGTTGGAAAGGAGCACCCACATGAGGATAGAAGCGCCAAAGCGCTAGTGAGTGAATCTGGGCACTAGTGTCCACCTAGATGCTCGGGATTCGATATTTTGTGCGGGAGGATCTTCGATGTTGATCCTCGCTATCACTCGGTTTTGCTTCAATGTCACCGATTGTACCTATAACCTATAAAACAGTTATCTACCTGCGCATGTCCACAAACCACATCAAATATAATAAAAATATGTAGAATGTGGATTCAGACCGACTCGCCGATCACCCGAAGAGTGATCTTAGTACCAAGCATTGCACTACATTTAGAATCCATGTAGTCATGTGTGTAAGTGTGTGTAATGATTCCCTAGGATGCCTTTATGCAAGTTGCACAATGATAGCAGGCTAGATCTAGAATGTAGCAATGTATAGAATATGTGAGATGAAATAGAATAAACTTCCCCTCCTATGTTATGTATGTAGAGTGATGCAACACTTGTCCCTTTTCTGAGTGTGTTAGATGGATGCCTTTGAAATTCTCTTGTGCCTTTGAATGTAAGCTTAGGTGATAGTATATAATGCTTAGTGTTTGGCCCCTTATTTGAGAGAAATAACTAAGTATATATATGATTCCCTTGTTTGAATTTCATAATTGAAAACTAAAAGGTTGACCCAAAGTTGTAACAGATGATCCAAAATTAAAATATACCCAAAGGAGTAAGAAGAAAGGAAAGAGGGTCAGGAGCACCCAAAAGGAATAGAAGCGCCAGGCGCTTTTGTTTTAAATGGGCACTATTTTCTTAGGCCATAAAATATAAATCATTCAAATACCGACAAGTCTGTAGGTGTGTAAGGTCAATAAAAGTATAAAAGACAAAGAAAAAGGCCAAAAAGACATTGTTAATTACTAGTTTTCTTGCTTATGAATCATGTATATATTAGTATGCTCTAGGACCTAGAAATGTACCCAAGTGCATAGATTTTGTGTCTACATTTTTCCCCCACTTTATGTTGTTGAGTGAATAATCGATAACATAAAGTAGATAGAATATGTGTACCTTGTGATCTGTAGAGAAGAGTGTAGTCGATAATGCACCGAGTGGACAAGTGAAGCATGGAGACTAGGAAAAGGAAGTGGACCCTAGGGTAAAGCATATGCACAAGTGTTGTGTTCTTGGAGCTTGTGCTTGTTGATGTGAGTTAATTCTTGTTTCCTATAAGGACGGACCAAAAAAGAGAAAGAGAGTAGTCAAAGTTTTGTATATGAGAAATCAAAATAACATGTGTATAAGTAAGAAAAAGTGTAAAAGTATGTAAAACGAAAGTGTGCACTTAATTTATAAGAGTGTAAGAGATAGAGAATTTTCCTGATTTGATCAGAGATGTTGTTGAATGTTTATGTTGGTGGTGAGTTTTTTTGGGTGATCTCACACCACAAGTGATTTATTTGGGCAATCTCATGTAAAGAGTGAGTTTTTTGGGTGATCTCGTGTCAAATTTGAGTTTTTTGGGTGATCTCGTGCCAAGAGAAGAGTGTTGGGAAGATAGGCACAGATTTTCTCTCCTTGCATGACACTTCCCGAATAAGCACTACTACAGATGGTACATCCCTAATTTGTTCTTTTTGTTCTAATTGTAAATGTAACTAATAGACTAAATTTTTTAAATGGAGGCAAGTGCATGTTGCTAGAGAACTGATCTAAAAACTACTGTGAACTATGATGGAGTGAGAAAATGATTGTATTTTTCCCAGGACACTAGTGCCTAGGGGGACACAAGTTCCCATCGCTACTATCTAGGATTGGGTGCTAGTGACTACTCGTAGTTTGGGCCCAAGTATGATTCTCGAACCAATTTTTAATTGTGTCCCTATGTTGATTTTGTATTGTGTTGTGTTGTACTGAATATCCGAGAGATATCGTAGTGGTTATTTGTTCACCCAATAGATTCCCCCTCGTTTGGTATGCATGTGACGACTATAAGAGAATGCAACCCAAAGAAGATGAATGGATACTTATATGTGTATCTTATATTAGATACCTAGGGGGTATGGGATGTACATCATAGAAACCAAGTCACATGTAAACAAGATGGGATAGAAGAAAGTTTTAGTGTAAACAAATCTAGCATTCAATAGGAAACAATGTAACAAGCAACTAGGAAGACAAGATAGACTACAAAAAGTAGGTTTCATACATGGGACATCACTCACAATGTCACAAGACAATCAAACGAAGTAGCTAAAAGCATACAATGATCAAACAAGACATAGGTAATATCCCATAAACAATAGCATACAATAGGAAACAAGCAATGATAAATAACCATGGTTGTATATATCCTACAAGGCAAATACTACACATGAAGCACTCGTTAACATGTTAGAAAGATATATAGTATGTCAAAGCATGTATAAATCAATGAAAAGTAAGTGGTAGTAGCAAGAAGTAATGAATAATGTAACAATAAAACCTATAATATGTGGAGTGTGAGAGTAATAAAAGTAGATGCCCCAAGAGCCTCAACAGGATTTTTAAAGATTAGTTTTGAGCATCATGCATCATGTGAGAAGCTATAAGAGATCTTGCATTTCACCTCAAAATACCAAGTGAACATGCATGTGTATATAGAAAAGATAATGACATACTAAGAATCCATCTAGTAGCATAGGAAACAAAGTGCAACATGTAAGTAGTATAAGCATAACAAGAGTAAATGTAACCAAGATATGTTAATGCTATGTGAAAGTGATGGTGTGCGGTGTGATATGTCAAATGTGTAGATGAAAGGAGTGATGTTTTCCCCGGTGGATGTGTATGAGATGATGTTCATTTATATATGCCCCCTCAACAGTCAAGAATGAACCGTAGAGGAAGAGTGTGTCATCGAGAGATGAAGGTGTTGTATGTGATTGAGATTAGATGGTAGGAAATATGTATCATGAAGCATAGAGCATGACATGTAGATGATGTCAAGTTCATTGATAAAGTGTGTCCTCAAGGTCAAGTGTGAACCGTAGCACTAGAGTGTGTCATCGCGTGATGAGAAGAATGTATTGTGAACCAACGATGTGGTGATGCTCGAGAAAAATATTCATAAAGCATGGAGAAAGAGAGTAATAGATGTTATGAAATATGTATCATGAAGTATTGATCTTGAAGTGTAGCAAGAGTAGATGATTTGAGGTTCATTGATGAAGTGTTCCCTCAACAGTCAAGTGTGAACCGTAGCACTAGAGTGCGTCATCGGGAAACGAATGTGTTATTGAGAATAGATGCTAGAAAATATGTGTCATGAAGTGCTCAACATGAAATGTAGATGATGTGTGGTTCATGTAAGAATTGGACCCTCAACAGTCAAGTATGAATTTTGGAAATAGAGTGCGTCATGAAAAGAGTTTGCGAGAATTGAATCAAAAATGAGGCACCACGAAGTAGTTGCACTCCAATGGAATCGTGAAAGCTCCAAAGAATAGAAGGAAAAAAATGATCAGTAATGGAATAACTTGCTCAATGAAACAAAGCTTGCATAGAGGAAAGACCTTGGAGTGTCTTGGCATGCTCATAAATGAATAGAAAAGGGGTACATATAGGGTCTTGAGTAACCCTAGTTCATGACACATATGAAACCCTAATCCTAACCCTAAACCTAACCCATGTGAGATGATCCTCCAACATGAGAGGAGGACACATAGGATAACTCACACTAACAGTCATCGGGTAATGAATGTTTTGGTTGAGAATAAATGCTAGAAAATATGTTTCGTGAAGCTCTCGGCGTGAAGTATAGATGATGTGAGGTTCATTTAAGAATTGGACCCTCAACAATCAAGTATGAACCGTGGAACTAGAGTGTGTTATCGGGTAATGAATGTGTTGATTAAGAATAGATGTTATAAACGATGCATCGTGAAGCGCTCAAAGTGTGAAAGGTAGTAAAGAGACTATGAGTGGATATTGAAGACAGATGATAGTGATAGAGGGGGTGAGGAATGTGTGATGCCCCCAAGTGTGTGAGGGATAGGAGACTATCTAATGATAGTGAAGGGTAAACGCCCCCACCCAATATCCGAGGAGACAAAGGCATGTGATAATGATCTAAGGTCGAAGTGTAGGAGATTAACCATGTGCACATGAATGAGACCAATGTGGTGAAGGAGGTGGGGAACATATATAGGAAGGGGCTTCCTAGGTAGGGGACTTAGGCTGATGAGGTGGACTAATGGACCGATGAGGACAAAAATTTGTGATGTAGGGTATGTGCGAATAAGAGAACTACGTGCATAATTAGCTTTAGATTTGAGAGACGTAGGAGACCTAGATGGCATGACTGGTTCATAAATATCAGCAAGAGTGAGCCAAGCAAATGGTGTGCATGGTGGAATACATTTGATGGTGACAACTTATTTTTTTATGGATGAGCTTGAGACACAAATGATGTATAGAAGGGATAGTTTGTGTGCAGAAGCACGGAGCCAAGGAAGACCTAAGAGCATGTCATAGCCAACGACTTTAGAGGTAACCAAAAATGGTGTAAATAGGATAAGAGACCCAACTGTGATAGGAAGTATGACACGACCATAAGAATTAGGAACTGGAAATGTGATTAGAGAAGTTAGACATTTGATAGCTAATAGTAGTGCCATGGAGCATGCTTTAGTAAGAGTCAACGGATAGACCATAGTATTGTTAACGATATAGGAACCAATAGAAGCATTGATATGCAATGAATTAGAAGAAAATGTAGCATGATAATCATGATACGAGAATGTGACAACTATCAGCAGTAGCTTGACAAGAAAATCAAGTGGTCCCGAGGAAGGAGGAGGCACAACACAATATATATATGGTTTGCAGAAGAATTAGTAGCTTGTTTGTCATGCTTTGGTAAAGGGTCATTGAATATTTTTAGCTTTTTATTATCATTGACCGGTTTAGAAGTAGATGGCTCAGGGAGCTCGATTGCATTGTTATCAATAAGATCTTGAATTAGATGTTTAAGCTTAAAGCAACGATCAAGTATAATTCCCAATGCATTGGTGGTAGTCACAACATGCATTTTCATCATAGTTATAGTTACGTGGGAGAAAAGGATCGAGGTTGAGTGATGGAGGAAGAGTGATAAGATTTTTTTTTATAAGTTGCAATAATAGAAATCGAGGTGTGTAAGGTAGTTTAGTAAAGGTGTGTCTCTCATGGGTTGTAATTGAAGCTTGTTTGGTGTAAAAACAACGTTAACAGTGGTATTAGCTTCAGTGGGCTTAGGAGATGGTTTGAATGTATATTTAGCTTGAAATCTATTGGAGGATGAGGATGAAGCATCATAGTATTTCAATTTTCCCATGGATAAAATTTTTCCTTCGCGCAATTTGAGTGTATGGCATAATTGATCAAAGGAGGGAGAGTTTCAAAGATGACACTATTTTGGCATGGGGGTAAGATACTTGAATAAATATATCTTGTAATTTGGAATCAGCTAGTACATTGGTCATCTTAGCAAGATTGTTCTTATAGCGCAAAACATAGTCTGCTAAACGTTTGTTGGATCCTTGTTTGAGTTGAGCAAGTTGTGCATAAGATATCTTAGTACCGATATTGATAGAAAAATGTGCAAGGAAAGCATTGGCTAAGTATGTAAAAGAGGTTACCGAATGAACATGTAGATCATAGAACCATCACATAGTGTAATCTTGCAAACTTCTAGGAAACAATTTAGCCAATAATGTAAGGTCATCCACATAGTCAAGACATGCCACATGAAAATATCAAAGATGTTCCTGAGGGTCGTCATGGCCATTGAAGGTTGGAATCTTGGGTGCAATGAAGTTAGGAGGAAGTGGATAAGAAGATATGGTGGGTGCAAAAGGGATATGAAGGAGAATTGAGGAATCTAGGGATGGAGAGGAATGGGAAGTGGCTTGTTGTAATTAGAAAATTTGGGATTGAGTGCCTAAAGAGGATATTTGTTGTGTGAGAGAAGTAATAGGCAGAGTGAAATGATTGGTAGGAATAGGCATAGAAATGGGAATAGTGGAGGTAGGTGGAAGGGTGGAATTAGGAGGTTGTGTCATAATAGGAAGAGATGTATCATTAGAGACTAGAGGGTTGAGCTCAGCTAGATTAGTGGCTTCCTCACGAGAAGAAAACAATAAGATATCTAAATCTTGAGGATGTTCAGCAATATGGGCTTGGAGATCATAAATATCTTCGTTGGTAAAGGTATCATAAGTCTCATCCATGGAAAGAGAATCAGAGAAGAATGCCTAGGAGCAAAGTAGGATTTAAGTGAGCGGGTTCACCAAATGATTTAGTATAAATTGACTTAAATCTTTATTTCAGAGTAACTATTGTAGTGAGTGATATACAAATGATAAAATACAGTAAATGGACAAAAAACAAGCAAGTAAAGATATGAAACCCTAAGCAAGAGAGGGAGAGAGGGTGACTTAGCTGATTTCATGCAACCTGGAGATGATCGGGCAGGTGAATAGCTGAAACATATTGGAAGCAATGTCATTAATGCTCACTAGAGGTTTTGAAACTCATAAGCGTGTAGGACCGGAGTGCCCACAAGAGGACGGGAGCGCCGGGCGCTAGTGGACTGGATATGGGCACTACATGTCCACCTAGATGCTAAGGTTCGATCTTTTTTCATAAGGAGGAGCTTCATTGTTGATCCATATTTATCGATCTAGTTTCACTTCAATGTCATTGATTGTACATGTAACCTGCAAAACAATCATCTATCGCACATGTCCACAAACCACATCAAATCTAATAAAAAATATGTAGAATGTGGAGTCGAATGACCCCGGCGGTCACCCGAAGAGTGAACTTAGTACCAAGCGTTGCACTACATTTCAGAATCCATGTAGTTCTCGTGTGTAATGATGCCCTAGGATTCCTTTGTGTAAGTTGCATAATGATAAGCTAGATCTAGAATGTAGCAATGTATAGAATATGTGAGATGAAATAGAATAAAATTCCCCTCCTATGTTATGTATGCAAAATGATGTAACCCTTGTCTCTTGAATGAGTGTGCTAGATGGATGATTTTAAAATGCTCTTGTGCTCTCGAATGCAATCTTAGGTGACTGTAGATAATGCTTAGTGTTCGGCCCCTAATTTGAGAGCAATAACTAAGTATATATATGATTTCCTTGTTTGAATTTCGTAATTGACAACTAAAAGGCCAACCCAAAGTTGTAAAAGATGACCCAAAAGTAAAAGAGACCCAAAGAAGTATGAAGAAAGGAAAGAGGGTCAGGAGCATCCGGAAGAGACAAGAGTGCCTAGGCACTTCTGTTTTAAATGGGTGTTAGTTTCCGAGGCCATAAAATATAAATCATTCAAATACCGACAAGTCTGTAGGGTGTGTAAGGTCAATAAAAGTATAAAAGACAAAACAAAAGACCTAAAAGAAATTGTCAATTACTAGTTTTCTTGCTTAGGAATCATGTATATATTAGTATGCTCTATGACCTAGAAATGTACCCAAGTGCATAGATTTTGTGTCTACAATTATATAAGGTGCATTGGGTCGAGCTTTACTATTGTGCTTACATTGCTTATACTTATGCCTAACATTTATGAGGATATGTTACTATATTTAAATGAGAACTTTATTTTTCAATTGTATGCATAATGCATGCAATGCCTTTATCTTGAGCTATATAATTTATGGGTTCATCCCACACCTCAAAGAGGGCATCTGTTTTTATTATTTTATCTCCAATCTTCAAGCCTCAAGTAAGCATCCTTGTGTGGAACTAATCACATGGTGTTGCACATCATTTTCCTTATTGGTCTCATTATAAGATATACCCATAGTATATTCAAATACAATACATATTTTAAGATATAGATTTCACATAGGCAACTTCACAATATTCAAGACAACCAAGTATATTCGTTCATATTCTTTTTATTTTTTAATATTTTAATAAATTCTTTGTTTATGGATTTATATAAGTAGATATTGATTCAATTACACATATTTATGTAAATTTGTGGGAGCACACGTTCCCATTATCTTAACATAGTCTCATTGATGTTAGTTTTAGGATCTTCCTATCCCTCCAATATGGAGATCATAAGGTGATATTTCTCTCCTTTTGATTTTCAATTCATTTGGTAGAATTTTATGATGTTGTATATCTTATTCATTTGCGCAATGGAGGTATAAAATTTGCTTGATTAGGGAAGATCACATATCGACAGGTGACATTCCTCCGCATTTTAGAGGGGCGATTCCTTCATATGATGGGGGTGTTTGTATTTTTTGTGCTTTTAACCGAAAAGCACAAAGGGTAACAAAATTGGGAAGGAGACAAAAGGGAAAGAGAATATAAGAAGCAAGAAATCTACAAAAGAATGAACTCGGTTAATCTGTTAATATATCTCAAACATAACATATAAACCTCTCTCTCATGTGAAGGACATAATATAGTGGGGACCCCAATATATGAAGCAAAAAGTCTTCATAAACCCCGAATTATATAGATATGGTACAAAGTCCAATTGCTTTGACATATAGCACAAAATATGATTATCATAACATCAAATACAACACAAAGTAAAAACAACATCAATGAAATCATAAAGCATTACATTCATGAAATAGAGAGAAAACAATGTGAACAAAGTTACGGTTATAATTATCTAACATCCCGAGATGAAAAAACAGGAGAGGGAGAGACCCCTTTACAATTACATTTTCAGCCTTATATAGGCATCACGTTGCAAGAGTAGTTAAATAACTACTTAGGTTAACTCGCCCCTATATTCAAATTGACTTAACTTGGGTTTGCATTTGTAGTTTATTATATGTAATTAACTAATTTAAAAAACAAATTAATTAATTAAATTTTCACATTGCATATGGATTTCTAAATTTCATTCATTTTAAATGTATATCCTTTCTCCCGAGACAATTGTTGAAGTCTCTAATCCTTGAGCAAATGTGTGTGTCGTTCTTCATCAGTTCTCCATAAAACTCTATTATTTACCCATAGATATTCCTGGCCTCTACCCAAGTTGGTGTATTGAATCAAGATGATTGGAAATTCTTCATCTGCCATGTTTTGCTTTTGTAAGGGAAAACCCATTCTCTGAAATTGTGTATGTGTATATGTATCTGTATGTAGATTAATGGATGCACATTGCCAAAGGGAATTTGTAATATTGGCCTATTGTAGACAAATTCCCATGGCTTGAGACATAAACTCAACTGAATAAAAATTTATTGAAGATGTAGACACAAAGTATCTTTCTTTATCTCGGGATTCCATCAAGATTTAATAGCAATTCATAATGTTCTCTATTGGGCTTCTTTTGTTAAATCCTTGGAGTATCCAACTTCACTCTTGTATTTTGTACAGATGCACTCATAGATTACTTCCCAAAAGAATACACGGGAAGGTCATTCACCATCCACTTGTGAAGCATAGGATTTATATTTTGTCAAACAGTTGACGTGTACTCATCATGCATAAAATTCCATCCAAGTTCTTACCTTCGAATCTCTTCTCATTAATTTGATGACACTGTAATTTGAAATGGAGTTTTCATTTCTGGATATCTTGTTACGCCGAAGGCGTTACATAGTGGAGTGAGACCTGCTATTTCTGACAGATTTTATTGCGTGGATGACACAGATTGAAATTTGAGTGATGCGTTGAAATCGTACGATCTGCCAGATCAGAGGCAGATCGCAGTGAAAAAATTGGAAGGCCTCCAACACGGGGAGCAGCAATTCTGGGCAAATCCATCACCTGAACCTGGAACGAATGTGGGTTTATGTGCAGAAGGCGACCAGAGACGAATACATCTCCAAAGATTCACAGAAGCCTCCACAAATCACTAGAAACTTCGGCACTCGGTTGTCACCCAGGAATGCAGAACCCTTTAAGGGGACCTCCTGTCCTTAATGACAAGCTCTCTAAAATTGTTTCAAGAGAGCCTGGAAAATGATTGCTCAATCCGGTGGAAGATAATGACACACTAAATGTGGACATCTAAATAAATAAAACTTATGTTTGGGACAGTTTCGGTTAAAATAAAATTTCATTTCATATTTTAAATTTCAAATTTTCATTACTCTATAGAGGGTTGTATTTATCTTATTCCTTAAGTCGAGTTGTTTAGTAGCCAATAAATCAATGACACGGAGACCAAGATGGCATATGTTGGTGGAGTGGCAGGTCCCACCACCTGTGACTTGTTTTTCCTTAAAAACATTGGATGAAGCCCTGTCACTATGATAGATGGTCAAAGCACATGATTGTGCGAAGAATTGGTGTGGCTCAGGAGAATTAAAATCACATGGAGACATGCAGGATATTGTCATATGACAACCAAAGAACCCAAAGCCATTCGATATATGTGTGTTATCAAATACATGGAGGGGTGGGATAGGAATTTATAAACTTACACTTGTTATTTCAATAATTCGCCACCTCCCAAGAGCACCCATTAGGTTGCCGCATGATATTCTAGGGAAAGCATCATATTTTTACACGTATCAAATTTGTTATCTTAAGTCAATGATATCATTACACCCATCAAATATGAGAGTGTATCATCAAATGAGATACTACTGCTACGAACTAACGGTAAAGAGAAATGCAAAAAGTCCCCCAACCATTGAGATTAAGAAAGCCCACATTAAATGTCAAAATTATTTACTAGCAATCATTTATCCAAAAAATTAAAGTTGAATCAGTGAAATATTATAGAAGGGAGAGGAGTGGTGAAGAAGGGGATTCAGGGATGAGTCATCCAGGAGTGGTGAAGAAGGGGAGTGAGGGATGAGTCATCCAAGAGTGGGGAAAACATTTGGGGAATGTATGTGAAACTCTTCTTTCTTCCGAGAAGAAATACGAACCACATACTATTTTTTTCAATGAAAATGAATATGAACCTGCCTAAGTTTAGGATCGCGTCCCTCATAATCCTTGCTTTTCAAGATATCTCCAAACTATATTGCCAACATGCCCTCCACAATTTACCCCCTTTTTCAATCACACATTCAACAACAAATACACATGTTACATATGTCCCTCATCATAAAGACAAATGGCTTCCACAAAATGGTTCCACTCAATATTTTCCTCTCTCGATTGCTTCTCCTCCCTCCAACCCCAATATTTAATACTTTTACTGCAAGTGTCATCTTTTACATATTAATATGTTTCAGACGATGAAAAGTCTAAACATAGAATTTAGTGGAGGAAGTAATAACAACTTGTTTAAGTTCAATGTATTTAAAACCTAAGATATAGATCCATCCCCCTGTATTAGGCTTACAAATGAAAATGAAAATGAAACCAGACAAGACCATAAATAACAATGGGGGTGGAACTAGAGGCGATCCAAAATAGCAAAGGTGACATGATCGATTTTGCCTTTGTTCAAAGCAAAGAGCATCGTCCCAACTCGAAACTTTACTCCCCTTACTTTTACATTTTCTCTAACTACCCAATAGAGTCAAGATCTGCAAATTCAATCAAGTATTCGCCTCGACAACATTTTCCATCAGCTTCTTGCATTTTCATATATATTCCTCTACAATTTTGCCGACGTCTAGCACAACACAGCTTTAATCCTTTTTTTGATTAACAAACATGTCGTGCTCTTTGTATTTCGTATACTTTCACATTGTTTCCTCCATTCTTCTTTACTTTCCCATCCACTTCGCCACCCTCACACGCCATTTTCTAAACCCCTCTTCCTTTTCCTTCATTTCTCTTCAACTGGTTTCCCTTCTTCACTATATCCCTTTCGACGTTCACATCATACATTTAACGTACGGTTGATAGTATTACAAGCAACCAACATTAAATGACATCTGAATGAACATTTGTTTGCTTATGCAATTTTCGCATCTGAGCTTCTGGTCTGTAATTGGAAAATCCTTCCTTCTTCACCAAAAACATACACTTCCTTCCGGGAATTCCGCCTCGGGATTTTCCATATTTACATCTATATCCCCATTATTTAAAAGGCATTTATTGTTTACTTGCAAATGTCCCAACTTAATCGAACCCATTATCATTTTCTTGGCCTTTAATATTTTGTTGAGGCATCTGTCAAACAGTTACGCATGCAACCTCTGTAATTTCACTTTTACTGTTTTTGTGCATAATACCTTCTCACCATATGTTTATACCTTCTCACCATATGTTTACTAGTATTACCATGCCTTCCCAGATGTCTTCCTATATTATTGAAGACAAAGTTTCATCAGATAATATCATGGAACTTGGGAACATTCCCAAAGTTCTTTGAAAGACCAATATAGCCAACCCTATTACGTACCTCTCATCTTTCCATTATCTGCATGGGGAACTCAAGAACATTCCCTTAGTTCCACTTAGAGGTGACTGAGCAAACCGACCAAATACTTTGCCAAAAAAACTTAATAGTCGACATTTCAGGGAAGGAATAGAACATAAGAACAGTTTCAGATGTTCCATTTAGAGGCGACAAAGCCAATAGGAAACAAACAAATATTTTTCCCAATATAATGAAAGTGAAATGGGTAAAATTATGAAGTATCGTGAGAAAGTTTAGAGTCTGTGCCACCATTTGTAAAATAGACTTACGTTTCGTGTTGAATGTGAGAAAATGTGCTGAACTCGTTCTCACTCCTCAGCTGGTATTAACTCCATGTGCGATATCTCAAGTATCAATTGACCCACAGTAATTTGGGAATTTTAATGAGTGCTAATGACTGATAAAACGAGACAACTTCGGAAACCTTTTATCATGTAGGATCAAAACAAGACATGAAAAGGCCAAAAAAATAGATACGGCGTTTATGCTGAAAATTTATCTCGTGGGTGATTATGACAAAATAAAACAGAAATTGGGAAGTTTCAGACGATCAGATTTTCATGATAACAAATTCAGTATTGCTCTGATATGACTTTGAGAACACTTAATAAGAGGTGAGCCCACCAAAATTCATTTATATCCACATGATTGGTTTTTCTTTGATATTCACCCACGCACATGCGCACACACACACCGAAGTGTGGCATTATTTAGATACATTATTTTGTTTCTGGACTAGTTAATTGTTATAGTGTAGATCTTATTAGCACATGTTCCTTGTATTGTTTGACTTTCAAATTGTTCCCCTTGAGTTGTGTGTGAATTTCAACGCTTGACTTTGAATTAGTCCTTGTGACTCTACCTTTCACTTGTTATAATAATAATAATAATAATAGGTTTTTACAGTCCACGATGCCGTGGGGCGGCCTGTTTTTGGGTCTACAAGCGGCTTATAGCATATGGGACTACCTCGTACTCACATGCGGGAGGCAACTAACTTTGCTACAAACGAGGCGTACATACCCTACCCCTTGCAGGATTTGAACTTGTGACCTCTATTTCAAGAGCACATGTTCTTCACCATTAGGCCAACTCAGCGTATACTTCATATTCACCATTAGCACATATTGATACTTTATTCTTCATTGTTTCACGTTGTTTACTTCATATTCCCCTATTTCTCTCTTCTCCTTTTCATCTCTGCAACCTCACTTTTATCTTATCCTAGACCCTTGAAAATACCGCACTTTTTTTTAATCCTAGAACTTTGAAAATACCACTAATCTACTAAAAACACCCAAATATCTACAAAATGACTATACTTTTTCCTTTCTATGACTCGAGATGATCTTGGAATGTTAAAAGTATTGTTTTTTACATTTTAGGACATTTTTCATAATAATACTTATATGGTTCTATTCCACATAATTATATTTTTATGGTTCTAGTCTACTAGAGATGTAATTGTGGGTATGTGCACTAAGTTGAGAGGCCAAAGGGGGTCTTAAGTGGACTTTTTTCTAAAAAATGAAAAATCTTTATCTTGTACGAGTTATTTAAAATAGTTACACTCAAAATTGAAAGATGTTGTAAAAATATGAATCATAGCATTTTGAGTCTAATTTCTAAGCTATTAAATATTATTGAAAACGGTTAAGTTAAGTGAGTCAAATAACTAAAATACCAACAAGTGCTCATGTTTTTGTTAAAAAACATAATAGAGTAACTTTCGTGCCCCCCACCATTTTTTGAGCACCATTTAACATTTTTAAAAACCCTTTGGTATGAAGATAGCTAGGAGCATCTAGTTTGGGCTCCATTTTTTTAGATTTTTTTAGCGATTATTTTTTTAATGATTTTTCTAGTACAAAAATTTTAAATTTTGAAAAATAACGAAGCTCGACCATGCCCCCCTAACTACCTCAAAAATATCAAAAATTAGATTACTTTTTTTGAATATGTATAGAATTAGGCCTAGTATAAGAAAATTTCAATTTCGATGAGCCAAAAAAAATACACAACAAAAGATAGACGTGTTTAAACTTCAAAAAATAGCTACAAAAGGCATAGTTAGAAAATAAATAATATGGAAACCTTATATTAGTCAGAAAATTTGAAAAATTATATTTTTAGAAAGAAGAAAGTTTGCTCTATGTCGTAGTCATATTTTTATTAAACGAATCAATCGTTTTAATTTGATTTATGATGGTAGAAGTGGCATTTTAGCATTTTTCTACAAAAACACATTGTTTGTTGAGTTTTTGCATGTCCATGCCTCAGATCTTGGAGATCCAAATGGATCTAAGCCTAGAGGCATGCATTGGAAAAAGGAAAAACAAAAACGCATACACATTATAATGCATACGTGTTCTACATAGTATAAACATTATATGTGCTTTTAGCATGCTTCTATTTACAAAAATAAATGTTTAAGTATAAGAAATAATAAAATATATTATTATTATTATTATTATTTTATTATTTCCTATACTTTAATTTTTTTAGTAAATATAAGAAATTAGGGTCACTCTACACCTTATGGAACTAGTCTCACAGCTCCATGAGTCACGGTTTAGGAGATAGTTTTTATAAGTATAATCTGGTCAGTACATAGGTAATTTTTAGAATTTCAACATTCAGCCTAAAGCTTTTAGCATTTAAATTCTACAATCGAGACCCTAAATCTTAAACCATGATCCCTAAACCCTAAACATTAAACATTCAAACCCTTACCTGTGAGCCCTAAACCCTAAACCTTGAGCCTTAAGCCCTAATCCTTGAACCATAAACCATGAACCATGAGTCCTAAATGTTTAACCTTAAACCCTAAAAACTAAATCCTAAACCCTAAACCCTAAGTCCTAAACCCTAAACATCAAACCCTAAAATTTGTGACCTAAACCCTTAAGCTTGAGCCCTAAACCCTTAACTATAAACCCTAAACTCCGAAAACCAAAATAATAAGCCCTAAACCCCGAACACTAAATCTTGAACCCTAAACCCTACACCCTTAATCCTAAACACTAAACCATAAACCACAAACCTAAACCTTGAACCCTAAGCCCTGAGCCCTAAACCCTAAACCCTAAATCCAGATCCCTAAGCTTTAAACCCTAAACATTAAACCCATAACTTCAAACCCCGAACCATGAGCCATAAACCTGAACCATGAACCCTAAACCCTAAACCCTAAACCCTAATCCGTGAACCCTACACCCCGATCTCTCGAGCCCTAAACCATAAACCCTAAACCATGTACCCTAATCCCTAAACCATGAGCCCTAAACCATTTTGATCATTAAGGGATAGTATGTTCAACAACGAGCTTTTAGGTGCAAGGAATGAGTAGTCAAATTGTGAACATTGACTTCTCCGGCTAATTCCGGAGCTCCGTAAGGATTTAGGAGGAAAAAAAGTAGGAACTAGAAATATTGAATGTTTTATAACCGTAATAGTATTAGAGTCTTCTCCGTAATGGTGTGACTCAAGAAGACTCCTAAGTTTTATAACCCAATTCTAGGTAGATTTATCTTATAAGAATCCTTATCAAATGAGATAAATTAACCCACAAGTGTTTACTAGGCCATCCTGATGTGTGTGCGCATTTGGTACAACAATTTTGAAGGAGGGAAATGCCAGATATCCAAGAAAAAATTGGTACAACCCTTTTCTAAGCAATCGCTTCCTTGCGGGAATCCACAAAGAAATGTTACCCAATACAACTATCTTCTTTTTCCCATCGCATGGGAACTATTTCACTCAATGTAATGTTTTGTGTCTTACCCATTATTATTAGTATTGATAGAGAGTATTCAACTGAAAAGGGTTCATCTGCTTCATAGGCATAACATTCAAATAGATTCATCACAATTTGATGTCTTTCATCTACTGATATTTTGAAGGAGGGAAATGCCGATATCTAAGAACAATTCGGTATAAAGAAATGTTACCCAATACATCTATCTCCTTTTTTTCTATAGCTTGTGAAATATTTGGAGCTCCAAGAGTGTTATAAATTGAGAATAACAAGTCCAGTGGTATTTCTGGGTCTGACGGATTAGGATACCAAGAAAATTTGATCATTTTTACATTCTTTTGAATAATTCTTTCAGTTGCAAGTTGTTGAACAAAGGTTTCATTCGAAGAACAAAGCTTGATATGTCCAGTGTTTTTGTAAGCTGGCAATTTGAGAGGATTTCGAGGTTTAATTTTATTTTCCAAGATGCATTACTCCAATGTTTGAAAATGTTTCTCCAAATGCAACGAAATTTTGATTCAAACACTCGATGATTCCTGAATGTCCAATCCTACCATAGACCCCAGTAGTCCTCAATCCTTGGATACATGGAGACACTATTACTTGGCTTCCATTTATAATGATAGAGATAGTTTGGACTCCAATGTTGAACATCTATGTGGAAACGACCATATCTATCATGAGAAATGTGAAGTTTTGGAGTATGTGTAATCCTTATTGAGTTAGTGAGACAAACTAGGCACTTTCAAGGAAGAAGAGGTTCTTGTGAATATGAACATGTATCAAAGTGAATCATGAATGTGAATATGAGCATTTGGTTATTTTTTCCAGCTTCCAATGGGTCATCCTGGCTTTCAGATATGAAAGGAACGATAACCGATCGCATCAAGCCAAGAACACAGATGTTAATCAAACACCACGATCAAGAAGATGAAAGCAATTTGCCGAATAACTTTACATAAAACATTTGCAAACAAATGAGCAACAATATCATATATTATTATGGAACTCAATACAATAAATTGATAACGGGCCTTGCTTAAATGGTCAAGGAATAACAATCTAAGAACCATCAAGGTCGTAGATCAAGCCATAAATCAAGGAAATAACTAGTCATCAAAGAACTAGTCAAGACCATAGATTTAGGAGAGAACTAGACATCAAGGATCTAGTCAATACCATAGATCAAAGAAAGAACTAGTCAATACCATAGATCAATGAAAGAACTATACCTAACAACTAGATAATGTTATGTTTGTGGAGCCTATTTTCATGTTAGAGTATGGTACACCTTCCATGTGTTACACTCGGGTATTTTTACGGCGGTCCCGCCACGGTGAGCTGGTCGGGGGTTTGGGGGTCAAGCCCCCGATCGGGTTCGGGCGCTAAGCCCCCAAGCAAATTTTCATGGGTGGTTTATTAACCCATGGGTAATGGGTAACCGTTATGGCCATTTTTGGGCCCATGGTTTTTTCGATCTTTTACCCATTGTTTTGATACCCACGGTTTTTGCCCTTGGTTTTGATACCCACGATTTTGTATCAAATCCTGGCTAAGCAATTGTCTATTTATATGGTCTTATGCATATGATAGATAGACAAGCAAATGTATTAAGATGTGTTTTGAATTCGGGTGTGAATTTCAGAGAGTTTGTTGAGCATAGCTCCAAACAGATCCGGGTATCAGATTGAGAGAGTGGAGACTTGTAATAAAATATGAGCAAGTGATTCTTGGTGGACGTAGCCCAAATTGGGTGAACCACGTTAAATCTTGTCTCTCGTGTTGTGTTATTTATTCGCACTTTTATTTGCGATCTGTAATATTTTTTTCGCATATTAGTTTCTACTATTGTGATTCTATAAGGGATTATTTCACATATTTTATCCCTTATTTCCTAAATGTATAATATCTCCTAATATCTAAATAAGATAAAAGAAATATCCACACACATAAGTGGGTGAGGATAAATACAATAAAGGTAAATAAAGTACCTAGGTGAACATGAGCTAAGGTAAATACCTACTCTAACACCCCCTCAAGTGAAGCTAGGGACCAAAATAGAAGTGGCATGTCCACAATATGAGTCCCGACAACTAGGCCTGATGAGGTACTCATGTACAATAACTAGGAAAAAGAGACACCGCAAGGTACCCAAAACCAATAACAACAAAGTAAAGAGAGTAAAAACCTACTCCAAGGCATCCTAAGAAGCTCGGCTCAAAAAACTCGTACAATGCTAAAGAAGTTTGGTGTGCACTGTGGTCTGAATCCACTGCTTGATCACAAAACTCAAAAAAAACTGACACTGGGCTCCACTAGAATAGCTCCATACAAGGAGACTGTCAACAGAGTGATGTCGAAAGTGTAAAAAAACACCAAACATAATTCGATCAAGTGCTGCAAATAGGTGTGCCACGATCCAAGAACAATAACCAAAGAAACAAGGCAAGGACACAACCCGAAGAAGCATGATCAAGACAACACCCACTCCCACACCGCTTTGAATGGGTGAAGTGACGCTACAAATCTATATGAGTTGTCAAAACAACTACTCAAACACTGAAAAAATAACACTGGAATGCACCAGAATAGATCCCCCACAAGAGATACTGTCAACATGTCAAAAGTGTCGAAAATACAGATACAAAATCTCTCAACAAACAAGAGAGATACACTATACCGTAAAGAAAAATGCTCAAAATAAGGAACATCACAATGCTAAAGAAAGTGGAGCAAGAGGCCGAATGGTGGAGGAGCCACGCCTGTAGAGTCCTTTCAACAAATGCCTATGTCACGCTACTGAGTGATCAAATATCCACCCCAAATCAACACCTGATGGATGAAGAAGATGTCCGATATGACTTGGTGCAAAATGCACAATGGGGTGCATGCAAAAGAACATTAGAATGTGTGTCAAGTTGATCATGGTTGATAGCTGAAATCTCAGGTTTCTCAAGCCTGAGTGAAGGTGCAGAACTCATGTGTTGCTCATGATCCTCAGAAAGAGTCGAGCGAACAAAAAAATGAGCTCTATCAATGTGTGATCCCAATGAAGTATCTGCTCAAAAACCAATGTCATGACGAGAATTCCACTTAACATGTGGAATAGAGGAAACAATACCCTGTGAATGTCTGCCAATGACTCCGCTAGTGAGACCCATAGAACAGAGCATGCGAGATCTGAATGCAGTGGTATGCTTCTCAAAAAATCCATGCAACTGAGTAGAAATAGGATACACAACATGTGGTACTGTAATAGGCACAGATGTGGAAGAGCATGCAGTAACAAGCTTCATAGGTGTATGAGCATCAAGAGCAGGAACAGACTCAAAGACGGACAGATCAATGTCAGTGGGTTCATGAGCAATAGCTGCAAGTGGACTAGGAGCATGGATATGGTTGTCCACAATATGATGGTGATGTTGTAGGCTAGCAAATTTTTTCGCAGAAGTGTATTATTGTATCCTTATCGTGAATGAGTGATGTAGAAGAGCATTTCACTTCTTGAGTGATCTATTTTCTTCCACAAATTTTACAATATCATCTTGAAGTCCACATACTTCATATAAAATCATATCATTCTCGTAATCTATGATATATACAAAATGCAACTCCTAAAAGTTTAGGACGTCAAAGCTCAAACGAAATTGCGTCCACAATTGATTACAACACTCCTCCATATTTGGCACTTTATAATTATAGTGCAAGTATAAAACTAAATAACTTCAATGGAAAGAGCATGAAAAACAAGCACTTTTGCAAAAACGACACTCAAAACTCGAGTTACCGATCAAAAGTTACAAGCTTTTTACTATTTTTCTCTATTATTTAATATATGAATATATAATGAATTTATTTACAAAATAAAACTTATGACAGATGCCAACAGCAATCTCAGCTCGATACCATGAAAGGAACGATAACAGATCGTACTGCAAGCCAAGAACACATATGCTAATCAAACACCACGATCAATAAGATGAAAGCAATTCACCGTAATAACTTTACATAAAACCTTTGCAAACAAATGAGCAAAGCAATATCATATATTATTATGGAACTCAATGCAATACATTGAAAATGGGCCTTGCTTAAATGGTCAAGGAATAACAATCTAAGAACCCGGTCAAGGTTGTCAGATCAAGCCATAAATCAAGGAAATAACTAGTCATCAAAGAACTAGTAAAGACCATAGATTTAGGAGAGAACTAGACATCAAGGATGTAGTCAATGCCATAGATCAAGGAAAGAACTAGTCAATACCATAGATCAAGGAAAGAACTATACCTAACAACTAGATAATATCTCCTAATATCTAAATAAGATTAAAAAAATCCACACACGTAAGTGGGTGAGGATAAATACAATAAAGGTAAATAAAGTACCTAGGTGAACATGAGCTAAGGTAAATACCTACTCTAGCAAGATAATACCATACATGGAAATATGAGAAATGTGAAATTTGTTTTAGTGTGTGAAGAAATTGGCATTCAAGAGCGCAAGTATATGTGGGGAGAAACAAGTTTGGCAGAGATGTGTAATATGCATTGCAAGGCACAAGGTAGATGTCATATCCATTTAGTTACTTGTCCCACCTCTCATAAACAAGGTAGTTATACAAGCAAACTCAATTATGGTTCTAGGCATGATACTAGGAAATATGGTCCTAATATTGATATTCCAAAAGATGAACTCACTCATGAGACCTACTAGAAATATATGAGGTTTGTTGATCCTTGTAGTCCAAAAGATCAAGAGAAGTTTTCACTTTGTAATCACTACTATAGACTAGAGGGATTTTAAACAATCTTCAAGTTTCCTAAACCCTAAACCCTGAGCCCTAAACCCTCAACTCTAAACCTCAAACCCTAAACCTTAAACCCTAAACCATGAGCCCTAAACCCTAAACCCTAAACCCTAAACCTGAACCCTAAGCCCAAAAACCTAAACCTTATACCCTAAACACTAAATACTAAACCCTAAACCCTAAAACTTGAACACCGAGCCTTAAACCCTAAACCCCGATCTCTAAAACCCAAACCCTAAATATTGAGCCTAAAACCTAAAACCTAAACCCCGAACATTAAATCCCTAAACCTTAAACCCTAAACCCTAAATTCTAAACACTAATCCTTAAACCTTAAACTATGAAACCTAAAATCGAACCCTAAGCCCTAAACCTTAAACCCTAAATCCTAAACCCTCAACCCTTAACCATGAGCCATAAACCCTAAACCATAAACCGTAACCCTAAACCCTGAGCCCTAAACCCTAAACCCTAAATCATAAACCCTAACCCAAAGGAAATTCCTAATAAGATCATTCAATGTGTAGGGAATAGTGTCTAAGGTGATTGATCAACTCATTTAGTTTTGATGAGAGACTACTTCCTCTCGAAGGCCTAAAAAGGCCATTTTTGGCCATTTTGTAGCTAATTGAACACCCTTCAAAAGTTTTTAGAGAAAATATAAAGCATATGAGGGTGATTTTAGAGAGAATTGAAGATGTCTAAGTAAATTTAGAAAGTTTAGGAAATAAAAATCTCATTTAGTAGAAAAATTTTTAAGACAGTTTTTTAGTGCAAGGAATGAAAGTTAAAACAAGTAAAAATTGACTTCTCTAGATGATTCCAGGAGTTCTAGAAAGACTAGGATGAAACAAAAAGGAATTGGAAGGATATTAGAATACTCTATAAGGTGGAATAATCAACATTGATTCAAGGCTTAAATATTTCTTTAGGTATTACAAAACTCTTCAAATTGCCCCTCTAAGTTCAAAATGAAATATGACCTAAATTTTGAGTTGCATGAAGAATTATATTTTTAGAATAGTTTCATTGATCATAAAATGTGATTTTTAGTGTTTCAGTGAAGTATGGAGGTCAAGAACATGTAACTCATACTCAAATTTCATTCAAGGATTCATCCCTATCCGAAGGAGGAAACCCATTTCCATGAGGAGAAACTTGAGAAAAAAGGTGTCCATGTACCATAAGCATGCTTACACCTAGGTTTCATCTTGGTCAATAAATTGAATTGTGAAGGATTCATCATATTTAAAGGTGAAATGTGGAGCTCAAGGAGTGACTTGATGATCATCATATCCCTGACTTTGTCATTATACCCAAATCTCTCCAAAGAATAAGCTAAAATGAGCTAGTCATGCCACCGAGGTATCCAGGACCATCATGTGTGAAGTATTAAGGCATCTTCTATCTCCATGAGATACATATGAGAAAAGACATGTATGAGAATATTTAATTTGATTCCATGAAAGGATGATTTTAGAGCCATGAAAGGTGAAGGGATGATCTTTATATGGAGCACCCTGTTTCTAAGAATGAGCAATCATCTTAGTTCACTTGATGCAATTCACTTGGTACTATTCTTAAAAACTCATTCAACACCTAGTAGTGTGATCAAACCTTAAGGAAGAGACACATTACAATCACCTCATTTTTCCATAGGACAGGAATCCCATTCAGGGAGCAATCCTCTATCTACAAGGCTCATTTTAGTAAGAAGTAGATAAGCATCATAAAGCTAATTTGTGGTCGCTAAAGTGAATTATGGACCAAATTTCAAAATCGTACCAATTCAAAATAGTGGTAGGGCCAAAATCTAATCCAGGAAGGTCAAAAACCTACAAACGACTATATGTTTTCCCAAAACAAAGACCGACTACAATATATATGGCCTAAAAGTTTTAGGTCATTACTGAAATTCTGAAAATGAATAAGTACTGACTGATTAGATTTTGAAAAACTATCTTCTAGATTATAACTGTCAAAGCTACTTGGACCACTTCCATCAGGTGCAGAGTGACCCTAACTTCTTATATTTACTAAAATAAATTTAAGTATAAGAAATAATAAAAGTATAAATAAATATTATACTTATACGCGTAAATATGGCTCCTTTAGGCCCTCCTAAACTTCATATAGATCAAAACGCATATGCGTTTCATAGCACTAGAAATGTGTGTGTGTGTTATAACACGCGCACGTTTTAGGTTTGTAAATTCGAGCCTAAGAAAACATAACACAATCGCGTTATTACAAAACATGATCGTGTTTTTCTCATTTTTGCTTTCTTGTCCACTTTTTGGCCCCCAACTTGGTGCACTTACCCTTGTATAGTTCTAGTTCTTCAATTTGTGGACCTTTTTACCTAGGATTTGGGTGCCTCAAGGTTGTGGCCCTTCTTTATCTATGTTTTTCACTCATTATGTGTTAGTGTGGGCTCCAATATGGTCCTACTTTGAATTCAAGAAATTGTGTGTGTGTGTGTGTGTGTGTGTGTGTGTGTGTGTGTGTGTGTGTGTGTGTGTGTGTGTGTGTGTGTGTGTGTGTGTGTGTGTGTGTGTTCATTAGTACACTTAGGACATAGTGGGTGATCATAATGAATTTATTAAAGTCATAAGTGCAAAGAATGTGTGTTTTGAAGCATCCTTGTTCTAAAAGAAATAGTTGAGCATTTAGAGAAGTGTAAGCATTTGCTAATTTTTATATTCATTGAAAAGAAAAGAGTTGGGGCACTTGCGATATCAAAAAAATCTTCTTGGATTATGTATATGCTTCTAAGTTGTTTTCAAGTCTGTTCGAAAAGTGGTTCTAATCGAGATAAACCACCAAATCTATACCCCAAAATTTTTGACCCATTTGCAAGGTGATGGTGCAAAGTTGTGGTTTTGAGGAGGGAGATCAATTTCTCGGTGACTTGCAGAATGAATACTTGAAAAAGCTAGCGAGGTTTTGAAGCCCAAGAATAGAGGAACACATTTGTTAATTTCGATAGACATTCACAAATGAAAACCTTATTGTAGGTGTACAATTTGGGTTATGTCATTTCAATACATGTATTGTTCTAGCCAAGTTGGCAAATTAGGTTGTGCTTTTTTAATCTTCTTCACCTAGACTTTTAAACTTGTTTTATATTGTGGGTTGCTCACAATTGTTTTTAGATTCACAATAAATTGAGTATTATCCTAAAACATTAATGATCTCTAGTCATTTAATTATTTCAATTTCTCTATGCTCTAAAATATTCTTATTTATGTATTTAGCTCCAATTTATTGATTTATATCAATTTATACTTGATTGAAATGTGTTGTGGTTAGTGTTGTGTATTATTGATGCAAAACCACTTTCCACAAACCAAAGTACACTACAAATAAAATAAGTGTGGGGCTACAATCAACTTGAACTCTCATATATCATATAAAATGCAATAGCATAGCCTTAGGGATTAAGCTCACTCGGTCCTCGATTGTCACTTTAGTGTCCCAGGTCTTGAGTGCAATTCTTTCTTAAAGCCAAATGTGTGCAAAGCTCTTCAACGTAGCGCCAAAGGTTATAGGAGGGCTCATCTTGTGTTAGATATTCCCATCTTCAAGTTGTTCGACTAAACTTCGATTCCTATAATATCAAAAAAAAAAATTAATGGTCATTATATAACCTTGAAAATTTACATAAACATTATTTTTATTTCTATTATTTAATCATTAAATTTTTTTTATTAAAAAACACTACAACAACATATAAAATAGAAAGGTTATTAATTATATTTCAATAAAAGAATAAATTTAAATAAATGTTTCTAGAAATAATTTGTCTACTTACTATTTGTTATTATTTTTAAGCGAGTTACTATGAAGATATAAATGAATGAAATGGAATACAAACAAAGATGTAGAAAAAAATTATAAAGAGAAAAACAATGTATTATTTCAAGATATAGACAAATAAAATAGGTTACATACAAAGGGCTTTTATAAAGATAAAAACAAGCAATGAACTTACACAATACAAGGGAACATACAGGGAATAGAGGATCCTTTAACCTACACCCACCTTGGCTACAAACCTAAATGAATAATAAAATATTAACCAAAAGAACACGCTTACCAAACAACTCAAAATTATTTTATTATGATGACAATGCCTACCACTTAACTCACCATAATATAATAACACCTTTAAGCCAATCTCATTTAATTATCATCATTAAGTTATAAAACTATTCTAAGGTTTGAACTATAATTATATATAAAAGAATGAGCATTGTTACTTGTTATAAGTCATAATAGAGAACGTGGACGAGCCATTAATCTCCACCAACCTTTAAAAAAAAGGTAAAATGAGATAAACATGTCAATTGCAATTTAATGTTAGAAAAATTAAATAAAAAAGAAACATCCACTACATTAAATATTGTTCACTCCACTACATTTGATTTTAAATTGCACCATAATATGGTGAAAATTATAAATTGTATGAAGGTTTTTGACACAATCAATAAAACATGTGCCACTATTTTTTTAATTAACTATTTTTTTATAATTGCTTTAGTTAATTAATTTAAAATTATGAAATTTAATGTATTAAATTAAGTAAATGATGTAAGACATTGGTCTGTTTTATGTGGATTTAATAACAAGAAAGACAAATTATTGACCACCTCCAATTATTTTGTGCATGTCACCAAATGTTCTTATGTTCATTTCTAAACATAGTTATTTAATTTTTAAATTCATTTTGTGCAGATGTTAATAGAATTGATGGTGTGTGTTCATTTCTAAACTTTGTGATTCATCCTTCATTTTAAAATTCATGATTGTTTTGTATAAAATAATTGGGTGCTTAAAAATATACCTACTAAAAATAGTCGGTGTTTAATACATTGTTTATGTTTGTTCCACTCTGAATATTCAGAATTTTGGTGTTTAGTATGTAGTTAGTGTGTAATTTTGGCATTTAGTATATAGTAGATAGGGTTTACTTTCGGTGGTTTATGTTTTTTAACATAAATATTTTAATCAAATTTTAGTGTTTATTATATCATTAGTGTTTCTTAAATATCATTAATGTTTCTTTACAATTTTTACAATTCTCTAACAATAAAGGATAAAACAAAATTCTTAATATATAATTAGTGATTCTTCCATCAAAAATGTTGAGTTTTTATATATATATATATAAAACATGTTTCTTTTAAATTGTCGGTGTTTAATATATAAAGTGTAGATATCTTAAATATGTTAGAAAAAACGTTAAAAAATATCGATCTCAATGTTCTTATAGAGCTGAATAAGAGGTTCAAAAGCCCTAGGAAAAACTTCAAGTTAACACCTATCAATTTTTTTAAATGTTCTACAATAGACAAAATAAATCATCATAACCAAATATTGGATTCCTTAGCATGCAATATTTCTACCATCCAAGAAAAATTGTCTAATAAAAAAATCTCTAATTGTCACTACCTAAATCTTCCGGCTAATTTTTCTAACATATAGTTTGTCGTAATTCTCCTTTTACAATTTCTTTCCCAACTTTTGTTCCCTTCCAAACAAAAACATAATTATGAATTAAATTTAAGAAACATACAACAAAGGTACCTACATAGGTATTGGGGATTGTTAAATATTATAAACTTAATAGAGTTATTTAAAGTTAGTTTTATTTTCAATAATGAGAATTGAATTGGTTTGTATGGTTGGCTACTAAATCTTGTTAGCATATATTGTTTATATTTGTTTTTACTCTTTGTAAGAATCATTTTAAAAAGGAAAATGAATTAACACCCCTAAATGTCGTAACCCTAAGCAATTGCCTAGTCTACCTAAGCCTTAAACCAACTCTAAGTCCTTACTTTTAATACCACATTGATTAATAACTTCATTACTTTCTTTGATAATTTCTCATTCATCGATTACCACATTTGAAAAAAATCTTTAAAAATAACTACAAACTCCAAGTATAGCCAACATATTTTGATTTTTTGACTAACTTCTCCAAGCAAAAATTAAAAAAATCTTTTAAGTGACAATCAAATGGATGTCACCTTTGTAGTTCAAATGACTCTCATACAATCAAATGGGCATCGATTTAAAGTTGGAAATTAATTGTCAACACAAACATTACAATCCACCCCCTTGGTTGTGCCAACGCCCGCACCCCCTCCTTAACTACCATCATAAAATCCCTATCAACATAATCAATGTTTTTTTCACGGAAAAAAAAATTAATGTTGAATATGTATAGTTAAAAGTATTTTTCATAAAATAATTCAAGTGGTGAGGATTACAATGTTTATGTTAAGGTTTACAACTTTAACGTTGACCACACCCTATTCGATGTTTCAAAGATTATTTACCTTTGGGTGCATATTAGACCACCTACCACCCCCACTTTCAACTTCTTGGAAAATGAATCATACGATTATGTTGTTCTACTTTCAACTTTGGAAAATGACAGATTTGCTTGAAAATTAGAGCTTCGTGACTGATTATCTAGTGCTATAGAAAGGAAATTGCAGAGAAGGAAATAATTCAAACTTCAACACCAACAATTTTATCCTAGAAACCTCCAAGGAGGAAAACCAATCGAGAAGGGCAACTGCTCTTTCTTCCCACTTTTATTGGTCTAATATAGACAATTACATATTACAATAAGTATGAAAAGAAACAACAATGTAAACCTTCTCTCAATTACTTGCTTGCTCTATTTCTACACCTTGCTCCTACAATTCCATTCCAACACTGAAGATCTTGCTCACTGCTCTCATTAAACTTTGCTTCTCGATCTCTCTAGATCTTTGAATGCATATTCTCTTTTGCTCCTTTCATGCATTTATAGGTCTTCCCATGTCCTCTCGTGCACTAGAGGATGTGAAAGGGCATGGAAGGGAAGAGACAACTCGGGCGCTTCAAGAAATCCATTCCATTCCATTCCATTCATTCTTTTTTGCTCGAAAGTGTCAGACCGCCGCCCTGGTAGACCTATCAGACCGCCACTGTGGTTCAAGACCGCCGCCTGCAGGTGGCGGTTTCAAACCGCCATCAGGTAACCTTCCGTAACCTCGTTTACCTCATTTTTCTCACTTTTCTTGTTTCTCCTTCTTGGTGCTGATGGAACTGATGAAGTGGTGTTTTTCTAGATCCCTATGGATCATACCTCCCCTACTTAGGAGGCTTTTGGTCCCACAAAAGCTTAGTGGGGGAGTGGTAGAGGAATCAACTCCCTCTCGTGCTCATTCGAGTACCACTGGGTCTGCCTTGGTGTCTTCTCTCGTCCAACCTACCAAGACTCCTGTGGATCTCTGGTTTGTTGTTCCAGTGCTACATCCTCCTCCAAGTTGCCTCGAGTACAATCCTCTTTGGAAGGTAACTTTTGTATCTTTCCTTCTTTGTCATGCATAGATGGCGTTAGTGGATGCGAGCTCTTGCAACTTACTATCGCGTGCATCTGCATGAAGTATGGCCTAAAGGTTTCTTCTCCAACCTGCTCAAGTATGGCGAAGGTCCCATATTGTAGTGGTTTAGTCCTTTCTTGTCTTTGTCTCTTGAGATGGATTGGCTGAATCCTCTCCAAGTACGCTTGCTGCTATAGTCACCACCATTCCTTGTATCTCCTCTTCTTCTTGCTGCCCCCACGGTCAGGTCCAAGTGAATCCGTAGGTAGATACGGTGATTGCATAGCAGAAGTTTGTTTTGCTCCTTGAATGAGCAGTTCTGTGGTGGCTTCTTTCTGCAAAAATTGACAAGTGCTATCCAAATTCTCCATCCTTTGGTCAAAAATATCCGTGCTCTCACGTCCATTTTGTTTTTCTTCCAATGAAAGCAAACAAAACTGATGATTTTCCTAAAAAAGTCTTGGTGCTTGGTTGGCACTTACCATAGCCTTCTTTGATTTGCTCTGGTGTGCCCGGATGTTAAAACTGACTCCATCCTTGACCCATCTCATACTCGGTTCTCCCTCCTTGTGAACACAACATCCCTGTATACAAGTAAGGACTTTCAAGACAACGTCAAATGCATCAAGTGGAATAATATCAGCCTCTAATACATCTATGTATTGGGTATTTATCCCAAACTAAAACTTACACTTCCTTGTAACTTGTATTTCTACACCCTTCTTCACCCATCCCAGTGGGTATGGATGTGGATGCGTAAGTCTCTAGACCAAGTTGTTTCTACAACCGCATCAAAAATCAAATTTGACTGAGAACTAGAATCTACTAAAGCGTTTACCTTAGTCTTCTTGATTTGGATTCTGATTTGAAATAGCTTACTCATCTCTTCTTCTTCTTTTGCTGCCCCGTACATGTTAGTGGCCATGCATCCCAACCTCTCATCTACATCCGAATCATCCTCAATCTCCACTCTCTCTTCTGTCTTCACAGTGGCCATGGATTTCTTGGAATCCTTGGTTCGGTGCTTTGGGTGCAATTCCGGATGCAACTTCCAACATGTGGCGTCAATATGTCCATTTACATCACAATTCTTACAGTAAATTCTTAGGATCTTTACAAGTATGCAAAGCAGTAGCGATATGTTTACCTTTCCATTTACCTCTGCTACTTGTCTTCCCTTGTTCTTTGTCTTGTTGTTCTGTTGACTGGTCTCCCTTTGGCTCTATTTCTCCTTGCTTCTTCTCGTCATCAATGTAGTATGCTTGTACACAAGCTTCATTGAGATCCTTGGGCTTCGTGGAGATTACCTTCCTCTGAAGGTGAGTGTGAAGTCCTCCCAAATACTTGGTCAGAATGTCCTCATCCTCCAAGTCCATATTAAGCAACATGGCTTGTCTCCGAAATTCCGTAGTGTAGTCTTGCACGCTTTGACCGCTGCCCTATCTAAAGTACTGCCACTTAATCATCATGTCAATCTTATGGCCAATAGGATAGAAGTTAGCTCTAATCAATTCTTTAAAACCTTCCAAGTACTGATAATAGGACGTTTTTCTTCTTCTCACAAGTGGCTAGATGGGTTTCCCACCAAACCAGAGCATGACCTTCCATTTTGAGACGTGCAAAGGTGACCCTTTGTGCCTCAGTGACATTATGCACACTAAAGTAGACTTCCAACTGTTTTAGCCATTTATCCAAGTAATTCTACATCTACTTGTCCTTCAAAATTCTTTATTTCCACTTTTGTTTCAACTTTAAAAGGTGTATGTGCAGATTTTACCTTCTCGCTTACAATTGGCGTCTCTTCACGCTCTTCCCATTCTTCCTCTTCGTGGCTCTTTCCGATACCAAATTTTTTTGGCTAGTGCTCAAACCACCGAGTCCATGGAATCTTGCTTAACCGAAGTTGTCTTTTGTAGATCTGAAAGCTCTTCTTGTTTTCTATGCAATCTATCCATCATGGTCTCTAGCATCTCGACTCTATGGACCAAGTTCTCTTCCTCCATTTGAGCTCGAATTCTCTGTTTCCACTTCTTCGTAGAAATATCTGGCTCGCAAGGTAAAACTTCTTCACCTTTGGACCTTGTCACTATCATACAAAATCACAAGAAAGATTCGAATACCACAGTCCTGGATATATAATCAGCTCTGATACCAAAATGATCTATAAACTTCTACTTTGGAACTCTACAAATCACACAATTATGTTGTTCTACTTTCAACTTTGGAAAATGACATATTTGCTTGAAAATTAGAGCTTCGTGACTGATTATCTAGTGCTATAGAAAGGAAATTGTAGAGAAGGAAATAATTCAAACTTCAACACCAACAATTTTATCCTGGAAACCTCCAAGGAGGAAAACTAGTCGGGAAGGGCAACTACTCTTTCTTCCCACTTTTATTGGTCTAATATAGACAATTACATATTACAATAAGTATGAAAAGAAGCAACAATGTAAACCTTCTCTCCAATTACTTGTTTGCTCTATTTCTACACCTTGCTCCTACAATTCCATTCCAACACTGAAGATCTTGCTCACTGCTCTCATTAAACTCTGCTTCTCGATCTCTCTAGATCTTCGAATGCCTATTCTCTTGTTCCTTTCATGCATTTATAGGCCTTCCCATGTCCTCCGTGCACTGGAGGATGTGAAAGGGCATGGAAGGGAAGAGACACTGGCTGGGTGCTTCAAGAACGCGTCCACTCGCATTCCATTCTTCTTTTCTGTTCGAAAGTGTCGCTCTTGTGCAGACCGCCCGGTGGTCTCAAGACTAACAATTCTATCCAAACCTCCGTTTACCTCATTTTTCTCACTTTTCTTGTTTCTCCTTCTTGGTGCTAATGGAATTGATGAAGTGGTGTGTTTTTTTGGATCCCTATGGATCACCCACAGATAAATCAAGAATTGAACTCGCACTCGAGCCTCCTAAAGCAATAGTCAAGACCAAATGAGAACTTATAACCTTAATGTTGACCACACCATGTTCAAAGTTTCAAAGTTTGTTTGCTAAAGGATTTGACCTTTATCATAAATAGAAACACTTTTTTACTAAAGAATCAGTTTTGACCTTATAATAATGGTTCAAAGGCACTACTAAACTCTAAGGATGGTTATTCTTCTGATAGAATGCACCATCACCCATAAATGCCCCCACAGAGCATATGCATGCCCATGCATGGGCGGGTCCCGCAACCAAGGGTCACCTCATCAAATTTTAAAACATATGTGTTTTTGACAAATGAATGGTGCATCTATCTAGCAACAATGACTTAGTTGGTAAAATCAAGGCGGTGAGAACTCCGGAGGTCAAGGTCAAATCCCGTAAAGGCCAAAGTGAAGGTAAAATGTTTTTCAACCGAATTTAAAAAAAAAAAAATTGTTGAAATGCATGGCATGGGAGAATGCAATTTTTATGCACATAGATGCATTTTATCGGGAGAATAGCCATCGCCCTAAACTCTCAAGGTCCTCTTTTCTAAGAGGAGATAGAGAAAAATAAATAACATTCATTTGTTAATCTAATTGATGGATATATGACTTAACCAAAAGTAACCCATTGCATGATGTGGGGAAAATGATTGAAAAAAATAGCATTCATTCATTGATGAATATATAATTGTAAAAAAATTATCAATTCGAATGTTTTGCACAAGATATTCTCTAAGAAAGAGATGAATTATTCTCTTTTTTATGTGTAGCTCAAACTATGTATATACAAATGTAGTGGGTGATAACAACATAGAAACCATTATAGGAGATAAAAGATTTACAGAGAGTTGTTTCTAGGTAAAGTTTGTATATATTATTTTTATAAAAAAACATACAATTGGAAACATTATATTGTGATAAATAAATCATCGAAACCATCTTGGGAAATAAAAGATTTGGATAGAGACTTCTACATAAGTTTTTAAAAATAGATGTGATGGAAACATTATAGTTCTTACCAATAATAGATTGTTCTTCTACAAACGAGATCCATTAGTGATCTAGATGAGCCAACAAAGTAAGAATGACCCATGTTAGAATTACTAAAATCTATTTTTAGCATTGAAAATTTAGATGAGAATTAGAGCAATATCGATAAGCAAAGCATGAGATCCAAGAATCTACCTAAAACCTATTTTAACAATTTTTGATATCTTTTGACATTTTACATTTTTATAATCTTCAAACCATTTCTAGGTTAAACACTATGGTGAGAGTTTTCTGAGTTTCAAATTGTATGGTGAGAGCGAGACACATTATCATAGCAATGTTTATCTAACTCGCTCCATCATCTTTCCAACATTTCATACAATTCGCAAATCGGGTCAATGGGCTAGGAGATATGCACCAACAAAGAACACTACAAAGAAAAAAATAATAATATTATTATTATGTTTGTCATTTTTGTCCATTCAAATTCACCCCCAAGTTAGATGCATTTCATCTCCATGTGGTATGACCTTTTAGTTCATATTTTGGAACCCTTCATTTACCATTCCTAACAATTTTTAATGTTTTACATTATACCATTATATAGAATATAGATTTCAATGAAGACAAAGTTTGCACATGGAAAGTTTGGTAGACATGTTGCAAGTATCACATTTTTATATCTTCAAACATACATCTCTCCTACATAATTTGCCTACTTATATGCATCTTTAAATTTGTCACAATAATTTGCCTATTTATATACATCTTTAAATTTGTCACAATAATTTGCCTATTTATATACATCTTTAAATTTGTCAAGAACTACGAGCTATACATTTCTCTGTCTCAATTGCAAATATATTTGACATACATCTCTCCTATAGAGTTTTGCCCAATGTGTATACATTACAAATTGTAATAAAAAAATTCATTTCTGCAATTAAAATTCTTTTTCCAACAAGACCATATTATTTTCTATGATAAGAGTTCTTTAATTCTTTAATTTTAGTTATTCATTATGAATGTATAGTCATAATACATTAAACACCACTATTAATATGTTGTCCACCAATATCCAAAAATAATTCAGATCAATGGTAAGAGGGCGAAAAACCAAAATTTTCAAAATTTTATGAGTTTTGAAAATGACAGAAAAGACCAGCTGAAAAAAACCTAGAGACCAAAAATCAAGTTACATATTCATTTCCAACACCACGGAATGAGCACAAATCACTCCTTAAAGAAAACCAATTTTTGAAGAAAAAGAACAACCAATTGCACATCAATCTAAGCATGATCAAAGAGCACATGATAAATATGCAGAAAATTGTCTCATTTTGAAAGCCCCAGTGTGAAAGGATCGCTTCAAGCAAAAGCAAGGTGCACCGAAGTTACACACAATCTATAACTTGTAGAAAATGAAGCATTTTGTGAATAAATTCAACAAGACCTTAGCCATCTTGCAAAATAAATTCAAAAACATGAAAAAACATGTTGCAAATGCACAAGACAAGCAGCTAAAAACATGGTATGTTTTTCTTGTTGGGCACATTTTGATCATTCTCCATGTGTGGTTCGGAGTTAAAAACACTCCAAAAAAATTACTTTCGAGCTTTTAAAAATACGGTATATAAATGGACAAGGCCTCAAAAAATATGGACATGGAATTCAAAAACCTCTCGAAGCAAAATAGAGACCCAACAATTTTGGTCTAGATAAGCACAACTCAACCCATCGCAGGCCCCACATTCATTAAGTAAGCATTCATCTAAAACACTCTGCTCAACATCGGTGTGAGTCATTTATTCACACATATGTATGGTATTTGATTCATCGCCTCATTTACAATCATTGTTGCAGAAAAGGTCGCCATTCTAATCATTGTTAGAATCTTCATCCTTAATGATATTTTCGAGAACTGCATTCTCAACAACTTTCCATCTTTTGCATTCACTATAAAAATATGGTTTCAAATGAAGACACAAGTTTTGCAAATAGAAAATTTTGGTGGTAGACATAACTTGCAAGTTACATGTTTACAAACCTTGAAACATAAGTCTCTCCTTCAAAGTTTTGTCAATTTGTATACATTTTCATTTACAAAAATTTGTAAGACATACATCTCATCCATAAAGTTTGTCTATTCTGCATTCATTCTCATTTACAAAGATATTTGGCATTCGTCTTGCTTGTAGAATTTATCCAATTTGTGGACATAAACAATTATAATAAAATATTTTTATTTCTACAATTAAAGTTTTTTTGTGACAAGACAAGTTTATTTTTTGCAATAAGATTCTTTAATTCTATAATTTCAGTTATTCATTATGAATATAGCCACAACACATTAAACGACGCCTTTGGTGGTTTGTCATTCCAAAAATAATTCGAATCAATCAAAAAGTAATGGTCCTCACCTATAAACCGAAAGAACCCTGTGAAAGATAAGGAGACAATCGTGAGTTTCGAGGTATCTCATATTTGCATCTGCAAGACCTTAGAAGTTTCAACTAGAAGATTGCTGCCGAGGGAATCCCATAAAAAAACGAGACGGTGATGAGCTTAAAGAGATCTCATATCTGCAACTGCAAGTCATTAGAAACCTCAACCAAGTATGAGATTTGGTTTGCATAGAGTCCACGAAAACCTCAACAAAGTAGGAGATCAGTTATGCACCTGCAAGTCCATGGAAACCTCCACAAAATAAGAGATCAGTTATGCACCTGCAAGTCCATGTAAACCTCAACAAAGTAGGAGATCAGTTATGCACCTGCAAGTCCATGGAAACCTCAACAAAATAGGAGATCAGTTATGCACCTGCAAGTCCATAGAAACCTCGTCTAAGTAAGAGTGGTTCCACAGATCATATCAACAATGGGTTTGGAGTTGCCACTACCACTGCCACTTGGTTCCAGAGATCACACTACACCTGCACTTGACAATCCTAATTGACATGGGCATTCATCTAGCACTTCCCATGTCCTCTTCAATTGGAGGTTTCTCCACGGTCCCCAAAACTTAGCACCCCACAAATTGGTGAAACATTGGTCATTACAAATCCCTGTACTACGAAATATAACCATATTACAATGCCACAGGAAAACTGTGGAAAACAAAACTGATGAGTTGGAAGTTTATCAGTCTTCTAGCTTGCCATACCATAAGAGGTTAGGAATTGTAATAAACAAATTAATGTTGTTCATCAAGTTTTTGCAGGTAACTTCCTAAAGTAGAGTTTAACTACTAGTTTTTCTCGCGGTTTTTCAATTGATATGCATACTGTTACTATTGTTTCTGATGTGTCACTGCTTCGTTGGCCCCTTTTAATGCTGCAAAGCAGAGGCCCTCACTGGAAGCGCTGAGATAAGTTCACAAATAAAACAATGTCTTAACTCTATCGTGGTTATAAACTTACAGCTTTGAATAGCCGGTCACTAGCTGGCTTGGAATGGAATCGATAATTTCCAGTCTTTATAATTCTTTCAGATATGCTATTAACTCTCACAATATGCCCATGTCCGATTGTTACAGTCAGGTGCAGATGAAAACCAGTTGGCAGTACTAAACAATTTTGCAGAAAATAAAGTGTAGCATATAACATAAACCCTTCCAGGAAGGCAGTTTCGTTATCCTAAAATTCTAGGGCTTGAAGCTATATGGAGTAGGGGCAGGGAAGAGCCAGAGAGTCTCGGTTGGGTCCGATGGCCACAGCTGGGCTAAAGACCAGATGGTAACCTACAGAGTTCTCTCTTTCTATAGGATTTGGAAAGTTTAGGATAATCAGCCCCCTAGATATATAGGCCACTGGCCTGGAATTATCTACAGTCGACGAAACAGCCCTTGGACCAGACAGAGCTTAGGACAGCCTCAGTTGGGCATTATGGGCCATATCTATTCTCTACTGGTTAAGCTTTCTCGGCTCAAGAAAGTCTCGGCTGCGCCCTAACCCCTAGGGTAGCATATGGCTGTCTACTACACACCCTTCCAGGGAGCCACTTTTGTTGTCCTGAAATATCTGGAACCAATTTCCCTTACTAGTTTAACTTTGTTGATTGATATTTTAAAAAATTATGCCCAAATACTAAACTGGCCAGTTACAAAAAACCAAGCAGTAATTCCTCGTGAAATTAGGTCTAATCCTGGACACATACTACCTCCAACAACCAGAGCATATCCCTTGCTAGAGAATTTCTCCACGGCCAAGCGTTCTGTAGAATAGAGTTTGCACCGACAGCCTTGTCAGCACAAAATTAAAAAAATCAGCCCACATAAAGACATAGAAACTGCACATCATCCAAGATATGCATAAAGCATATGTCTGGGTCCAACTCAAAACGAAAACTGGTAGTAATAGAAACAAATTAATTATAGTTTACTAGCAAAACTGATACATTCAGGACATCATAGTTTAGTGGAGATATAGATGTTCAGAGTGGTCCTACTGTCAAAGTTTTATTGGAAAGATAAATGTTCAGCGTGGTCCTACTGAAAAGTTTTGAGATATAGATGTTCAGAGTGGTCCTACTGTCAAAAGAGGCCCATTCAGATGATGGCGGTTCAGAATCACTAACAGTATTATCATAATCCGAGCCCTAAAATAGTAAGTGTTTTATCAATCAAAAGAGTGTGGTTTATGAGCGCTTACTTAAATGTTAGAACACATTCAAGGGCAAAAGATGATGGTGACATGGTACTGGGTCAAAGACAGCCTGGGCCCATAAATCATTTTCCACTTATTTTAAAAATATCAGCTTTATTTCAAGCCAATCGTACTAGAAAAATACCATTGGATGTCACTGCATGCAGGTACAAGGTGATCCTAACACCAACCATGCTACCATGTGACCATCGTATGGTGTAACTGTCAGTTTCAGCTTTTGCTTTTATTTTTCTACAAACAGACCAAACAAAAGAAAAACCATGTACTCTAATACTATATTAGTACAATTTTTCCCACAATTTGTCAATCTTTTTCTCACATTTCTCAGCTACCTTAATTGATAGTACCTTTAGATAACCCGTAGCCAAGGATATACTCTACATAAAAGATTATCCTGTTCCTATTTGAAGTTAAATACTTGGGTCTTCTGTGTCGTTATGATTCTAATTACCTTAACCTGCACTTGCAATGAGAGATAGCAATGTCAACAACACAAATTTATTTCATCTAACTGGCATGAAATGAAAGAGTGGTTAAGCTGGAGCATTACCACAATGATGACCAAGTTCATATCTAACCCTAAAAACTGCTAGGCTTGCTCCTCGCTTCAAGGTGGCCACATTAAAGTTGGCCAAACAACATGTGTAGTAATACGCCCGGGACGGCCCCCATTTGCAACCCAAGGTCAAGGTATCCCCTGTAAACACTCATTCTTTTACCAAGAAGATGCTGAAAAATTTATCCCTGTTTCTATCAAGATACACTTCTCTGGTCATAACAATTTCTTTTATTTGACATAAAAAGTAGACTTTGTGCTAATACAGCAAATTACACTGCCATCGTTACCAGGGCAAGGACTGCTGTACTGGACAAAATAATAACATACTGCAAAAATCCGGCCTGCTACAGATAGCTACTCTAAAAGAAGACAATACCAAAGAGCCCTTCAACAAAAAAACAGACTGTATTAAACAAACACCACTCGCATCCTGGTTAAGCAACGAAGTTACACTTGGACAAGTCCAACTAAGGCCTTCACCTTGGTTCTTTTTTATCTTGATGTGAGTTACATATGCGAGATGTACAGTTCCTCCATGTCCACCTGGAGCCAAAGACATCACCATCATTGGCAGTCACTACAAGGGTCTGACATTTTCCAAGACAGTCGCTTATAAATTTATAATGCAAGGCAGCAACTATTTTCGACTGCAGACCAGACACGTCAAGAAGTAACTTTTAAGCCCCAATAGAATAGGTGTAACCATGCCTGCCCAACTACTATTTTGACCATGTCCAACGCAACGCCTCAGGCAACATTCCATGCCTACTAGATTCTTATAAATGCAAAGGAAATTCCTTTATATACCAGTTGTGTAGAGGCTAACAGCCTTAGATATCTAGCAGTACATTGGCATTTTAGGTTGTCTCATGAATGCAGACAAGAAAATTGAAAACCTTGAATTAAACTGTGAGTGATGCCTTTCCAAGTTCAGTCTCAATGTCTTCAGGATGGGCAGTCAACCACCTACTTAACATGGAAGAAGGGGTCAAGAAAAACCAATACAACTGGTGTAAACAACTTACAAATATAGAGCAGCCCAAAAATGAATTAGCTCCCTCCCACTCTTGCTTATGCATCAATTAGAGAAACCAAATGAAATTAATCCAGTGCATAGCAGCCTGTAAAACTAGTATTAAGAGGGTGATCTTCTGCAGGAAACTCCAACCAAATGCCATAAATCACCATAAATAATCTTAGAATGCTGCTCTTTTCCACATACATCCTTATAGCATGCATTTAAATAAACCTCATTTCCTCATACGTCCTTATAATATGCATTTAAATAAACCTCATTGTTGCTTTACCTCGTTGATTGATTTCAATGGTTTATTTCTGCATATGAGCCTAGAGAGAGATGTCAGGTGTCCATACTATTGACAATGAATGGCAAAATAAAATTTGACAGATATGCCGACCAAAAAAAGTAAAAGAATTTAAAGCAGCATCCACTTTTTGATCCTCTTTTGAATTGTATATGCTTCCTACTTTTATAGAGACAAGTGGGGGCAAAAACGAAGAAAATAATTTTTGCAAAAGAATCGGTATGGCAAGTACCTTCCATTGCCCGCAAAGATAAGGTTGCATCACTAAATTAGAAATTCATTGCACCTGCAATCGGCATAAGCATAATCCACTGTACAGACCAGTAAACGAAATAAACAAGCACCTTCTCTGGGAGCTAAAAGACCACTATATTCTGAAAGATAATTAATAAAACGTTACGATACCAGTAGGCCTGCTAAAATTATTGAGTACAAATATCCTAAGCTGCAGGAACAAAAAAATACAAAACCATCTAAGTGAAAGTCATATAATCTTATAGAATAATGCATGCCTTCAACAACCACTGTAACTACTCTGTATGCAACATTCCCCTACATAAGCTGCTACACAGGATAGCTTTTAAGGGAACATGCTTTAGATTTACATCCTGGTCCTATGTCTTGAAATCCAACTGTTTATTTGAAATATGATAACAATCTGCTATCCTTTGGGTCAGATATCAATACCATGGGATCGTGCATAGGTTTGTAATATCATTCACAGGATCATGATTGTAATATCATTTCAAATACCAATATGATATTAGCAGGACTGGCTGTCAACTGTAAATAAAAGATTGGTCTGCATAAGAATACCTCTGCCCCTTTCCCCCAGAATAACAGAGTAAGCGGTGACATAATATAGAAGGAAACTTACAAGACACGGTGCATACCGAATCCTCAAGAAGCTGTGGGTTTCTCATATCTTTGGGCCTTGAGGCCATTTTAAAACAATCTTGTTTCAGATACCATTATGATATTAGAAGGACAGGCCATCAACTGTAAATAAAAAATTGAACTGAATAAGAAAACCTCTGCCCCTTTACCCCAGAATAAAAGAGTAACCCATGATGTAATAGAGAAGGAAACTTACAAGACACGTTGCATGCCGAATCCTCAAGAACTTATGTGTGTTTCTCATAGTTTATCTTTGGGCCTTGAGGCCATTTTAAAACAATCTTGAAGCCAAAACTCCTCTGCTGAACTGCAAAGGAGATGAAACGCATAAGTATTTGAGATCAAATGGATTTTTTGTTTGGTTTAAAATTTTAGATGTGTTTCTTGCAGTCTTGTTAAAACTTAAGATTTTGGAGATTTATTTTTCAAACATTATTGTATATTGAGCATTTTTTTTCTAAAATCCAATACATATGTCTTGAAAAGGAGCATTTCATTTTACACAATTTCGTGAAACCCACCTTAAACGATCTGGCTTTTGAAAACTTTTAAGCATCGTGAAAATATAAGTCGGTGAGAAAGGTTACAGGCATGTGAACACTTTGCATGGTATCCCAATTGAAACGAATATAAGTTCTGCAACAAAAATGGCCACCAGTCAAAATTCACAACAGTCGCCAATTTCCCCACCAATGATTTCATTTACATGTGTTGTAATTTCCCCACCAATACAATATTACAGATGCTCAGGGCAAAATAAGTGAAACATAAGTATCACGCCCTAGATACTAGTACATAATCCTCTATGGTGCCATAGCACTCTCTTCTGACTGCCACGTCTCAAAAGTGCACCAGATTTAACACCAAATATCCATTCCCCGACCTAAATGCTACTGCTAAATATACATCTGCATTTCGTATATAACAATCAAAGGCTAGTTTAGCCTGTATTTACAGTAAAAATGGCAAAACTGGTCCAATTCTGAGCCTACGCTATGATAACTATATTCCTTGTACGCTAAATATGACCAAATAGATGTGTATTTCATTTGGGGTGTATGTTATGATTGGAATACCATGTCTTCCCCAAACAAATATAGCAACCGCTCCACAGCCCAGGATCCTTCTGTTACCTCTGTTTCAATTCTTTCTGGCATCAGGCAAGATCTACAAAGAGGGCATGTTTTCTGATCATGATCAAGCCATTTGTCCAAGCAATTCTTGTGAAAAATGTGGCAGCAATTAGTCAGCTGTCTTATCTCTTCGTATTCATCAAATTCGTTGAGACATACGGCACATGTAACCTCATCAAACTCCACATACCTCTTTACTAAATCTCCAAAAGTTACAACGGGAAGGCGCTCCCTTATCATCTCTGATGTAACAGAGGAAGCCACTGGTGAATGCTCTGTAAGATCTGTGAACTCCTGCTCCAGAAAATCAGCTAGTCCGATGGATCTGAAGAACCAACAAATTCCATTCCTGATGGAAGCCAGAAGAAATACAACATTGAATAGCAGCTTGGAGATGATGAACTCTGAATAGCCTTCAGGGAAACCCATTATAGCAGAATCTCAGGGTACAGAACCCAGTCCCCCAGAAGCAACGTCTTGTAGATGATCTTTTGTTCAGATTTTCAATGCTCACTCCCAGTATAGAACTGGGATGGTAGAAACGATATTTAATGCGGAGTGCTTGGGATTCAAAACGATTCAAGCCTAGATAAACTGGGCAGGGATAGACGATGCAGTGAATGATTCAGAATTTAAGCTTAATGAGTTTTGGGCCTTGAAACATAATTGTTCGAACCTGTGTGCATTTAATGGGCTGTGTAAACCCAGACGCCAAAAAAAAATCTGGCCTGCGTAGATCCAGATGTATCTGTGTCAAAAATCCTGGATTGTATACACCCAGATCAGTTCAAGGTCTTACAACTACAATAAAATTGGCCTACAAGTCTACCTTCCCAGATAAATTTTAATCCCCAAAACCTAAACAGGATCTTGACATACTACAAAGTAGTACCAAACAGACCCAGACAAAGAATGGCGATTTTGGAACTGACCCAAATCAGTTATGAGCCTGAAAATGTAAGAAAACACCAAAGTAATGCACACCCACAATAACATGTGCCTTATAAGTAGATTTTATAGCAATTTCTAGCCTACCCACAAGAGACTAGGCCTGCAAACGTTCACTCCACACACAGAAAATAAAACAACAACAGATTTCAGCAGAATAGGCCTATGAGGACTTACTCTGCCAGCATGAAAAGCAGATTCCTTAGCCGAAAGGTGCAAAAACAAGCCTAGAAACTCATATATTCCTGCCCATTCAACTGCAAAATTAGTGAGCATATTAAAAAAACAGAACAGGCTCAGAATTGCAGAGAGCATAAACCAGGGTAACCCAATAAGGGTATCTAAGTATTGGAGCTTTTAACAGAATGAAACGGAGCAGCCAATCTGGACTGCAATGTGAACCCAAGAAGAATTTAGAGAAAAATTCCCTTGAGGAAGAGGAAACAAAGAACCCGAGGCAAAGAGCCTAATAGGCTAGAGAGAAGAGAGGAAGGGGAGGTTGGAAGGGAGCCGCTGCATGGGATTTATAGCATTGTTCAGACCACTTTTTTCGGGTGTGAGTCACACCCAACACACAACATGCATTGATGTGACCAAAAATTGACACCCACTTACATTTGGGGAAATTTTCTTTGAAAAGTGGTTTTGTATTTACTGGAGCAATTTTATTGTGCCTTTGATTGATCTGGATTCAATTGATTGATTGAGATTTAACAGTACTGTGTGAGAGAAATAACAGATTGCAATGTGTTACTGGTGAGGGTGATACTTATATTGATTGAATAATTGAAGGATTTCCAGTGTGTGTGGTGATGGGGTGAGTCAGAGGTAACTAGGGCCTAGTGCTAAGGCCTCTTTGTGGAGGAGTTGGGAAAGTGGTTTTCTATAATAGTTCTCGATAGAATTTTGGACAAATATGGATGTGGGAAATAGTGGGTGGCTATAAAATTGGTGGTGCTACAATTTTGGACAAATATGAACGTGGAAAATGGTGGGTGGCTATAAAATTGGTGGTGCAACAATTTTGATTGTGTCCCCATGTTTTTCTCGTGTAGGTGTTGAAAGGTGACAATTCTATCTTTTTCTTCCTTTGTTCGGAGGAGGTGGAGTAGTATAATATAATTTGTCTTCCTTCGTTTGGAGGTGGAGGAGTAGTATTATATATTTTGTCTTCCTTTGTTTGGAGGTGGAGTAGTATAATATAATTTGGTGGTGTATTATAAATTGAAAGAGTTAATCAATACTTTATCATGTGTAATATTTGTCAAATGTTTTTGTTAGTATGGCAGTAAATTTAATTAAGGTTGATTGTGAGAAGAAAAAGAAAAAGAAATTCCAGGTATGGGACACCTAAAAATAAGATCATGACTGGTATATATTGTTTAAGCAACAACTAAATAAAAGTGTTTTATATTGAAGATAGCAAATAACAGTTAGCCCTGTTATTGTTGGTCAAACTCGAAAAACTTGTGAGAGCTTACGATTCATACCATACAACTCTGCAAATTCAAGAAATAAAGCCATAAACCCATTATCATGAGATTCTAGCCGATTTACCATGTTATTAATTTGTTCTTCTCATGTACGAGAACTCGCAAGTTGTTGGATAACGCCAACAACAGAGCAAAGGTCCTCAATCATAAGTATTTTAGCAATTGTCCACAAAACACCCATGGGCAAACAGTTCCCAAAATAAGTGGGAGGTAATGGTGGATTTACACGCTTTTCGTAATCAGCAAGTAGAGATAATTGTATAGGAATGTAGGATGATAAAATAATGATGCAATGATAATTGTATGATAATGAGATGTGTAACGACATAGATAATCGAATGTGATGAGGATGGAGGGGAAAAGGACGATTGCCCCATGTGAGAGTAAGGTTCATTTAATGCCCTCAACAGTCATGTATGAACCTTAAGAACATGAGTGTGTCATCGGGTAATGATATGGAGATGGGGATCATCTACCATAGGTTAAGAGGTCGATGACGCACATTAGGAGCATGTGGAACAACGAGATTGTGCGTGTAGGTACCAAATTGGATGTTAAAGGAAATCGTGCCAACAGTGGGAGGTGTGATGGTGGGAGATGCGAGAAGTGGGCTGCTTAGGAATCCATTGTGGGGTAATAACAACAGGGATGGGTTAAGAGGATGTGGAAAGAGGCGGGACAACCGGAGGAGGTGGATGAATGATGACCTTAGGAGGGGAATGAATAATGACCTTAGGAGGTGGTGAATGAGACAAGCTAACGGTTGTAGAGGCTTGCCTACATGGAAGAGGAGAGAGAGCGATCACGAGAGTGGGTGCGGAAGGCAATGACACCCCTATCTTCTAATTGTTGGAGTATATCATGAAGGGCATAACAATCATTGTCACGGTTATTGCTAATGTGGTGGAAATTACAAAAGGGGCGGTTACGATGGTGGTGCAACCGGTGAGGGGATGATGTTGGTTGGAAGGTAAATGAATCAGTCACTCATCAAGTAAAGTACGTAAGATATCATGTGGTCTAGCAACATGTGAGAAGTATAATGGTCCACGGGTGGGAGGTGGGGAAGATCTAGGTGGAGGTCGACGCACTAGTGGAGGGGAGGGATGCTTATGTGGAGGAGGAGATGGTGATTGTGAAGGGGGTTCAATAGGTGGGAGAGGAGAGGACTTAGTAGGCGGGGAGGAGTAGAAGAGGTAGAAACATGTACCATAACAGGATCCGCAAGTAAGTATTTTTCTAATTCAATAACTTTATAACAAAGAGTAGTAAAGGAATCACATGTATCATATAACAAATTTTCTTTTAAAGGAGGAATTAAGCCACGAAAAAGATATATTGCATTTCTAGATCAATAAGTTGAAAAAGTAAATGGTGCATGCAAGAATTAAAGTGTAAAATATAATCTAGAATTGGTTATGTCTTTCCTTGATGCAAAGAAGGTAAGCATTCATATGTAACTTTAGGCCCATTATTAGAAATGAAACATCTAAGGAATGCATCCTCCATATCATAATAAGTGTTAATAGATCCATTAGGTAAATGAGTATACCACTAAAGAGCAATATCCACAAGACTATGATGGAAAGCTTTTAGTAATAACCTATCATTGGAATATGAAGCCATGGCTAATCGAAAATCTTTAAGATGTAAGGATAACATGTGTCATCGAAATGTGAGAAAGTAGGCATAGTGAAACCCTTAGGAAAAACAAAATTGTGAATTTTCTTAGGGATGGGATTTCCATGAAGGGTATTATTGTCAATAAAAGCATAATAGGCTTTTCTCTCTAAGGTAAGGGTATGGAATTTTCTTTACAAATCACCAACAACATGCATGAGAGAAAGGATGTCTTGCAGAAAGGAATGGTTTGGGCAGTGAGAGGCACATTGAGGGGTTGGGTCTTGCCATTATGAGTGATCATAGGGACTTGAGGAGGGGAATGGGATGTGGAAGAAGGGGATGTATGTGGAGGCTCTAGAGGTGTACTATGTGAGGAGTCAATGGTGTATGATCATCATGAATAATAGGAGATGCACTAGGATTAACATTGGTTTCAACATGGAAATCATTGGAAACAATTTCAAAAGCAGAAGAGATATGAGGAATAGATTCACATTTAACAATATTAATGCAAGAAACATCGTCATTAACATGTGTATCATCATTATCATAATCATAATCACTATCATCTATAATTTTACTAGGCAAGAAGTTCATCATGTAAAGAATCTATATTAGTGTTATCATTTACCATAATACAAGGGGGAGAAGATGGAGAAACATTCATGTTTGCAGTGGGTGGAAGAGCATATTCATCAAGTTTTTGAATGGGGAGACAAAGCAAGAGTCAAGACTTGGGAGGTCATCAGGATCATATGCTTGGAATGAAAGAAAGTGTTGAGTAACACGAGGTTGATACGTGACATTTTGAATGAAATCACGAAATTGATTCTACGGAGAGGTGGGAAAAATTAGCTCAAGTTCATAAAGGTCCTAGGGTGATCTAGGGATGGGTACCATTTTTTAGCCATGAGGGATGTAGATCCTAGGGCAATGAGTTTGATCAAGGAGTGGGGTTCACCAAATGATTTAATCTAATTTGAATTAAATCTTATTTCAGAGTAACTACTATAACAAATGATATTCAGGTGATTATATACAACAATATTCAGTTTACAAGTCTCTAAAATTGATTAACTCTAAGTAAATGCAAAGGTATGTAGAGTTATCGATTTCAATTGATTTAGAAGTGATTGAGATTGTTTGAGTGTTGGATTTGGCTAGAAATAGTGTCGAGATGACTGACTAATGGTTCTAGATCTCTGGAATGTACGGACCTGGATAGAAGTGCCCTTAGGAGGACGAAGTGCCCCGAGCACTAGTGATTGATATGGGCACTTGTGACTGCGTGAATGTTTAGGATCTGGTCTTTTCTAGGTCGAAAGGTCTTCGCTTTTATTCATTATTTTTCACTTTGGTTTTGTTGTTAGGGTTTCGATTACACCTGTAACCTATAAAACAAACCCTAGCTATCTACACAAGCTCACCAACACATTAGATTTGAATAAAATATGCAACATGTGAAGTCGGAATGACCCTGGAGGTTCCCGATGAGTGAAATTATTACCGAGCGTTGCACTACATCTCAAAATCCATGTAGTTCTTTGTGCTTGTGTGTGAAATACTTTTCTTTAGGTTTCCCCTCACGCCAAAGATAGTGGGCTATAGCTAGCTTTGATCTAAGAATGCAGATGTGTGGTATGGAATTCAACACTTCCCTTCCTATGCAGTGTATGCAACCCAGAATGCAGTCCCTTTGAATAGTAGTAGTAATATGTAGATGTGATAGTCCCTCTTGATTTTCCAACCAGAATAATAGTTAGTATGTTGTGTATATATATGAGTCCCTTGCTTGAATTTTGACACTAGTGACACCAAAGGCTGACTAAGAATGTGGGATAAGGATAAGAAAAGAAGTAAGGTCAACCACAAATGATGAAATGTGCAAAAAGAACAAAGAGGACAGGAGTACCCAAAAGGGACACGAGTGCCTAGGTGTTAGTGTCTTGAGACCAAAAACAACAAATGTGACAAAACATACAAGGATCCCTGTGACCGACTAGAAGTGCATACAAAATTGAGAGATGTAGAAGAGAGTCACAATAGAAATCAATCAAAGAATGTAGGACAAGGGAAAGTGTCACCAATGTGTACTTTTCTTACTTAGGATTCATGCATATAACAACATACCGATGGCATAGTAAAGTGATGATACGTGCATAGTTTTTGTATACAAAACTAAATCTAACTAATAATCCGACTCTCTCATTTTATTGTTGAGAATCAAAATGAATATTGATTCCTCCTTATTTTACACAAGTTTCCTAAATAATAAAATACTTATGGAAATATCTATTTTTAGAATGATTTCCAAAAATAGATAATAATGCATCTTAAACCACCCTTGGAGTTAGAATAAATACTTCTAAAATTGTTGTGCTCATCTTCGTAGTTATGGTATCCATCTCTAGATTTGATCAACGAATCTTTGAAGTTGGTATGAACATCTCGGAGTTGATGAAGACATCTTTAGAGTTGATGAAGACATCTTGAAGCCACCGTAGTGCTAAAATAACAATCTTTGGAGTTGATACAAGAGGTGTTGGAGATCCTCTAAGGTTGGTTGTAGTTGGTGCTTAGTGCTCAAAATCCTTTATTTGAAAATTGTAGCTTAGTATGGATTGCATATGCATAAATTGGCATCTTTTCCCCAATAATCATTAGAAATAGTTAACAAAGAGATAACAATGAATTCTAAAGAAATAACCATGATATATATACTCTCTATTTTATTCTAAATAAACCATAAGTTCAGAAATTATATATAAATATTGTATGTAATTTATGCAAGGAAAAAAAATGTCATATTTTGTATATGATGGGCCATTTTGGGGCTCATCATAAACAATTGCCTTAGATTTGTCTAAAAGGTAATTAATGGTGTACATTTTTCCTGAAGAAGATTCTTGACTTGAAAACTAGCAACATTATCCACTTTAAGAAGACAAAGACCATAGTGAAGAACTTTGGTTATATTTGTTTTTGTCAAAATTGGATATTTTTCTATATTTTAAGTGGTCTAATAACTAGGATAAACTAGTCGGGATAAAACATTTATTACTACATGATTCACTAAAATTAAATGGTAAAAATTATAACTTGTGATGTCACGAGAATCTTGTTGTATGTGTTTACAAAAATATTAATCAAATAGTTCTAGGTAAAGAGAAAAATCCACAAATAACACTAAAGATCGTGATAAGAGGCACTGAGAAGCATTAATGTTAAAATTGTTAATTGTTGATAACCTAGTATTATATGTTAGATGTGTTACTAAAGTGTCTTAATTGTGAACAAATTTAACCACAAAATATCTAACATCCGAACTGGAAGGGATTTATATGAGAAGATTTTGTTATTTTCCACTAAGGTGCGGGAAGGAGATTTTATTTCAAAGTACCTCTTATGTTTGATGGATTTATGTGGTTGATTAGATGCCCTCGAGAAGATAGTGGATGGTCAGTTTGATTTTGCCTTAGAATTGAAAAGTATACCTTCTTCCTTTGATTTATCCATGGAGTAAGTGTATGTGAATGCAAAAATTAAAACTCTTGATTTTGAGAAGTTATCAACACTTCATGTAAAGAGCAGAGGAAAGGTCATGTAGAGGAATCAACTTTAGATTCTACAAAGAGTGCATGTTAGTTTGAGGCCAAGGATGAATAATAATGTTAATGAGTTGGAAGAGTAAGGATTCTTTCAAAATTAGTAACAAGTCTCGAGTGGAAATTTCATTATTGTAAGAATCTAGGGCATTTCAAGAAAGATTGTCGAAAGAGATAATATGGCCTAGAAAATGGTCTAAATCAATTACAACATGTGAATGTTGTTGAAGAATACAAACAAGGGGCAGCAAGTGATTTTCCATCATGGAATTTACTTTCAATATACAAAATCAAGAACATGGCACTTTGATCAAGTATATTGTAACATTGTACATGTCACAAAACTTGTATAAAGACCTGGTATGTTGATCTCATGAAGACGTAATAATGAATATATTTCCTTGGGTGATGGTTAGAATGAATTTGTTAGAGTGTGTATAAATGTTCATGTAACCATGAATTTTTTTTATTAATTACTCTTTCAATAATGTTTTTTATGTTCTAGATATGAACAAGAATATTCTATCTATATGTGAGATGATTTGTGAATCCTAATATTTATGTAAAGTTTTAAGAAAGCAATGCATTTTAACTAGTCTTCATGATATTAAAGTATACTTGTTGTAATTGGTCAAAAGGGGTTGTATAAATTAGTTGCTTCCAAAATAATTTTGATGAAAAAGATTTTATATTATATTAATTCAATACGATCTGATATAAGTTTCGACAAAAAAGTGGGTAGTATGAGAGCACGCCCCAAAACCACAAAAAAGCTAGGTGAGCCTAAAAGGATGAAGGACAAACTAGGCCGAGCCTAGGAGAAAAAAAAGCTAGGCATCACCTAGAAGCAGTCAAAATACAAAGTCACGCAACAACAACCAACATGCCGAAGTGGGCGGATTGTGATCATCCAAACAACTCGAGCCACGTAAATCTTTACCAGCATTTGGGAGCTCCTAGCCAACAACAACTTCTTCCTCCGGGTCCGCCTCCTAATGAGTAGGAACGACTAGGCTAAGGCGGGGGAACTTATCGGGCGATGGTGGTGACGGGGGCAAATTCCAACCATCAGTAGTATGAGGCGGCACGACGGCAAGAGGAGAGCCCCATCCATGTTGGCGAGGTGGTGATCCTAGTCTTGTTGACAAAGTGGTGAAGGACTCCTACGGTGACGAGGTGACGACCCCCAGCCATGGCAGGAGTGATGAGTAACTTCTTTGGTGCGAAAGGGTTCGGGGACTAGCGAGCTAGGTTGAAAGCATGCCGTTGTGAATGGTTGCATCGTTGATGTATTGTTGCTTCCAAAATAATAAAAGAACATGTACTATAAATAATTGAAGCAATAATGTACTATGACATTAGAGGTAAAGTCACCTCAATTATTAGCACCTAAATGTATTAAGTAAGACTAATATGATGAATGAAATTTCATCCATTTAGGGTGCGTGTATAGTGTAAGAGATGGGAAAACATGTTCAACATTCATTCTATATTGATAAGGCATGACAAACCAAAGGAGTATTAGACACGATACATGTGGATTTACATGATCAATGAAAACACATACGATATATGGAACTTTGTATTTCATATTCATAGTTTATGACTTTTATAGGAAAATGTGTGTTTATTTTCTAAATAAAAAGTCAGATAATTTATTTAACTTTGTTACATGGAATTATTTGGTAGAGAAACATGCAAGTACACATATGAAATCTCTCAGATCATGGAGGAAAATTCTTCTCAAAATTATTCAAATAATTTTGTAAGAAAGAAGGTAGGCGGGTTATACACTACTCCATACACTCTACATCAAAATGGATTCATGGAAAGGATGAACATAAATATTATGTAGATGACATGGTATATGGTGCATTGAAGTTAGAATATATCTTTGTGATACTAGGTATAAGCTATGAATATAGTTATTTATATTCTTAATAGAATCATTATAAATCTGTACAAAATGTTAATCCACGAAGATGCACAATTAGACAAAACACCTATGCAGCAAATTTCATGTTTTTAGTAACAATACTTTTGCATTCAATAAAACATACATGTGTTTTTGGCTATAGTGATACGTATAAGGCCTACCAATTAATTAATGCTTATAGAAACATAATTGTGTTAAGAAGGGATATTATTGTAAATGATTCAAACACCAATATTTTTTAGAGTGGTAAATTTATAAATAGCAATCATAGGTCACTAACGATGATATTTCAGAACAATTCGTAATGATAAAACTAAATTAGTCTTTGAGTTGAAAATGTCGGGAGATATAAAATCTAGTGAGGGATCTAGTGGTGAAGATAATGTTTCTCATTCTTCATAGTGGGATCGGGAGGGCCTACACAAGAGAGCAAAGTGGTAACACACTACACTAAAGGATGTTTGAGAAGGTGGATTTCTCAAGTCAATAAAAAATAGATATACGAGATTAGGAAGGAAACGATTGCAAGTTGAAGAGTAAGAATTTTTTTTTTTTTTTTTTTTTTCATGTAATTAAGTCTTGCACACTTACAAAGGTGAGAGTCAAACTTGAGTGGAAATATTCCATAAAGGTTAGTGTAAGTGGTAGGGTCATACAAATAAGATATAATGGTGGTGCATGTAGTGTATCTCTCATAATACTTCAAAGGTGGAGAGTATTAAGTGTTAGCCATGCGCATGAGATTGTTGTAAAATATCCTTAAGGGATATACCATGTTGTTTAGTCTTGTATAATTATATATTATTATTTTGTTAGAATTGATGACCCCAATGATAAACAAATGAAACATGAAACATTCAAGATAAGAAAACACTTCAAATTATAACACAGAAAATCTAGCTAACACAATATTTAACACCACTTCTTATTTTTCGCAATAGTTGTAGCGGATAATTTCTTGTGTACTCTAATAAAATGAATCGGCGACCATAGGGACACTTTTTGAAATTTGTTGCTTACACTTTGATTAAGTTCATGTCTAAATTTAATCATATTATTATAATGATGAGTAAATAATTTAGTTTATATTCAATTTAGTCATCAACAAAGGGTATTAAAATTATCAAGCAATAAAGTAGTTAGAGTTAATTAGCTAGTTCTATAGTCTTAGTCAATATTCCATAAAACATAAATAATGACTCTTATTGGTTTTGTATCTTTGTAGGCCCTTGAGATTTTTAGCTCATTAGTTATTGTAGACAAACTTATAATAATAAAATAATTAAAATTAGTTGGGTAGTTTTATAATCTTTGTCAATATTTCATTAAACATAAACAATGACTATTGTTTGTTTTGTAGTTTTGTAGATGCTTGAGTTATTTTCACCGCATTGTTTATTGTATGTAGGTTACATGTTTAGTTGTAGGATGTTTTTAACTACATTAAATAGGCATCCAATTTTGTAATTCATGTGGCTTCGACTAATAAAATTATAGAATAAATTGTTGTCAAAGATTTTGTCTAAATTTAAACCTAAAGGTGAACCATCAAACACGCTAGTAACCTCACCTATAAATATTGATTTTACTAATATCTATTGTCGAGAGCATCAATGGTGTTTTTAACATGCAAATATATTCTAAAATTTGAGTTGATGATTGTGCTCACTTTGTGTATGATATTTTACTTCAAATTTCCTTATCCTACTTACAATATTTTATTCTATCTATCATAGAGTCTCGGGAAAATAAAGTGAGTTTAGAGGGATATGTTTAGTGAGTTGTTTCTAACTTATTAATCCCCTCTTGGGAAATAAAGATGTCGAAAAATAGTAAATTACATTATAAATGGTATTTATAAAAATAGAAATTGCATAAATGAAAATTGCTTATTACTGATAACACTTGAGAATATAATAATAGCTCAAACAATAACAAATCTTGTATCTACTTTGTCATTTCTTTATGAATGTTGGATTAGGTTTATTGCCAAATTAACTACAAAAAGTAGTTTGTGTATCTATAAATTATTGAGTTCAAATTAGAACATTATTATTGCACATATGGAGTTTTAACATCTAGAAGTGAAAAAACACATAGAGTCTTCTAAAGGAAAACAAAGTGAGTTTAGAGGCCTATGTTTAGTGGGTGGATTTTGACTTATTAGTCATGTTAGTGTAAAATCACAGCACCCCCAAATGAGTTATCAGGTCTACTTTTCTAAGGCAGGGTCATTTGGTGTGATTTGCATAACATTGGATCATTCCCCAAGATGTGGGACTTGCAAATGGGAATGATCCTCCAGAGAAGGTTGGTTCCTCTTCCTAATCTACCTGCCACAAGCTATTCCAGTGTAGGAAAGCTAATCTAATCCTAATCTAACTTCCAAGGAGACAAGGAGAGAAAGAAAATTGGAAAAAACAGAGCCTACACTAAAACGGTGATACACCAGAGAAGGAAAATGTTGATCATCTACTAAACTACCATGGAACAATGAGAGGTGAGCAATGGAAAGGATGGACAAGTGCATCACTAGACCAGAGATGGCTTTCACACAGAAAATGTTCCAAATCCCATGAACACAGCTCCCAGATCTACAAATGAACGTCCAAAACATGCACAAACACCCTGTAAATGAAGAGAGGCAAGAAGATGCAATAAAACGAGCAAAGGATGGACAAATGCATCACAAAAACATGTTTTTATTGCTCCAGATTTACACAGTGCACCATTTCACGGGCAAGAGGCAAAAAATGCCATTACAGAGTAGGGGAGGAGGTTCAAACTCCATTTTTGACCTTGGGGAAGAAAAGAAGGGGGAGGCAAAGAAGAAAAATGAACAACCACTAACTAACTTCTTGAAAATGTGCCTCTGTTACAATATATAGCAAAATGCGAAAAGAGAGGGAAAAACATGAGAAAATATGATTCTCTGCTCCAACCACTGACAACATTCATAAATTTGGTCGAAAATTCAAGGCTCCATCTGCAAATTCCATTCCCAAATGCATTTTGTCTGCTCGAGGGAGAAAAGACCCATATTTCATTAAATTTGGTGGTTGAAAATTGGTTTTGCATTTTTTCCATGCCAAATCACATTTTGCAATTTTCTCCCACAAATCTCTACCAAAATAAAAAATTGAAGACTCCATGATGAAGAGAATCTCTAGATCTTTCCATTGGTACCAAGATTGTCAAAAATGGAGCTCTGGATCAAAAGATATGGCCTTCTGCGTTTTTTCCTTACGTTTCCTACAAATTTGGCTTCGGGTGAATTTTGAAATTTTCCCCCACAAATGTTGATGATGTGGCATCCATTGGGGTTGGTGGAGGTAGGGGCTTCCTTTTTTCCATTTTACATTTTTGAAAAAAGTCAAAAATCTAATTTACCTCCGAAGTCCCGCATCCCGCATTAGCTTTTTGATGGGGCCGCGGGTCGCATTTTGATTTTATGCCTTTTGGAAGAAAAGGAAATTTTTCACTTTTTCCTCCGATGCCCCACTAGTCCGAGTTCCTTTGGAAAAAAACTCTCCCAAGCTCCATGCAAGTCTACCTTGGGAAAAATTTCCCTTCTAACTCCAGAGCCATAACTCAAAAAATACAAGGAGTTAGAAAGAGTTCTTTACCTTTATGGAAAGGGGAAGAAATTCTCTATCTGATGGAGCATTTTCCAGAAACCTTTGAATGCTTTAAATTTATGAAATATGGATTAGGAAAAAAAAGGTAGTAAGTTAACCCAAAAATAAGGGGAGCTTATTTTGGTTAACAACTTTGGCGACTCACAAGGGTCATCTGCCTGCTAGATGAATGATCAGTGGCCTTTTTACATCCATTGGGCATGGAGTCAAGCCTGATAACCAATTATCTGATCTAACTCTGAAAATTTGACCTCTGAATCACTTGGAAACCCACTGAAACTTGAAGTTGAACTTCACCAAAAGTCAACTGAATGCACTGTGCAAGAGCAATACAACAACACCAAAACTATGTACAAACTGAAAATCATACATGCTCCAAATGGAACATGCAGAGTGTGCAAAAGCACTTCTTCTACTGAAAACAAACCTACCTACACTACTCTAACCAAGAGCAAAGGGAGCTCAAACAAAGCCTGCAACTGGCAAGGAGAAATAGCTTCCCTTCCTAAAAAATGCTAGTCATCTGCAACTGATTTGGCACTGAACATGGTTGGTAGGATGAGTGAAAAACTAACTACAAGCTGATCTTCCACCCAAATCACCAAAGTATCAACTGAAGACAAAACCAATACCTCTTTTAGTTGCTCTGCATTTGGATTGAAGAGGTATGGTAGCTGATCCTTGGTGCTTTGTAGCTCATCCTCATGCCCTGAAATGGGCATGACCGGATTTGGCTTCTCCTTTGGCTCTAATGAAGCCAAATACCTGATTGGGCAAGGTCTGATCCATTTGATATGCCCATTGCTTTGATTTTCCACTCAAAAAATGGAGTCTTCTTATAGACCTCTTTGGGTGAATGGCATGGAAGGAATGGCGGAACTCTTCTGTTGTTTCTCTTCTTCCTCCTATGAAGAGCATGGAAGGTTTGAGTTTCTCAAACTAGATTCCAAAAGGCTGCTATAAAGTACACTGTTGTAAATGAGTTATATCCTTCATGATGACAGCAGGTTCACATATTTGAAGGGTGAATGAAGGAGAAAATAATAGAACCTCAACTAGTTCTTCTCCATCAAAACAGTCCTCCAAATCAAACAAGTACTCTACTTCATTGTTGTCCTGTTGCAAATGTTCAACCTCTTCCATGGTGTCTTTTTGGTTTGTAACTTTTTCACCATGGTTTCTTTCATCCTCCAACATGAAGTTTGAAAGATCAAACTCTTCTCCAACGTTAGAAGAAGAACCTGGAAGGAAGGTTCTTCTATAGCCTGTTTTGTGTTCAAAGCCTTTGGATATGCATTTTTCTCCTCCACAGCTGGAATGTACTCCTCTTCTTTTGGATTTGGAGCAACTTCTCCTTCCTCTGTTGTTTGAAGACCATCTCGCTCTTGATTGAACTCTTCCTCTAGCATGAAGTTTTCCATATCAAACTCCTCAAACTGCTTCTCTAGAAGAAAAGTTGGGACTGCAAAATTTCTTTTAGAGCTTTCCTCCAAAATGGATTCATCAACCAAAACAGGCCCTTCGAATGAAAGCAAGAAAACATCAATAATGTCTTCTTCTTCTGCTGCTATAAACTCTGATTTGGTCTCATCCACTTGCTCCTTTCTAATGGGACTTTGAACTGATTTGTTTTCTCCTTCCTTGGCTGATTGGGTAGTTTGAATTGGATCAACATTCTCTTCACTTAAAGTGCTAACATGGACACTGCATTCTAAGTAAACTGACTGCTGATTTTCTTCTTCCTTTTCTTGTTCTTTCTCTGCTACAAATTCAGTCTTAGCCACCACTGGCTCTTCAACTTTTACCTCCTCTTTGGGCTTAACCAACAAGGGAATTTTCTCAATCTAATACCTAAGAGCCAAGCTTACTAAGCTCTTAATCATTTCTTCTTCTCTATTTGGCTCCTCTATATGTTGTCCTTGATTAATTTTTGGTTTTCATCTTCCCACATGGAATTGGGAAGGAAAGAGAAGGAGTGGGTTGGGATTCAACCGGTTGTGCATTTGTTTGTGGTGGTGGAGGAGGTAGAACTTCTTGTTTCTTTGGAGGGGAAGGTATTTCTTTTGGCTCTTGTGGAGGGGATTTGGATTTGGAAGAGAAGAGGGCAGAAAAACTGAGATGGGATGGAAGACTAGGGGATGGAGAAATGGATTTCACACTTGGGGCAACATTCAATGGGAAGCTTGGAAATTGAAGCTCAAATTGAGATGGTGTTGCTTGAGGAGTGGAGAGAAAATTACCAGATAATGGTGTAGGATTTACCCATTGACAAGGCTTCCTGGCACCAAATTCATAGGCCTCTATCTCTTCAGTCCATTGTGCAAGTTGGGGCAACATCTCAATCATGAAGTCCAACTTCTCCTGAGGGTTGTAGTGTCTTGGAAAAGGGCCTTCCCATGGACAAGGTGCCTGCTGACCAATTCTGAATGCCTTCATTTGAGCTGTAGCTCTTGACTGAACCATGCCAATCTCCATTTTTTGGATCTTCTCCAATGAGACCAGAATTCTCCATTTGATTGTACCATTGCATACATATCCATGTTCTTAGAAAGCTCCATAGCCAAACTGATTTTGCACTGCTGCTCATAGGGATAGACATGTTGATTTTGAATTTGCTCATAAAGCCGATTTGGAGGAGTTGTAAAACATATTAGAGGTGGTGCTCTGTTGTTCTTTGCGGTATGAATTCCACTGTGGGAATGAAGCCATGATTGCATAACTTCATAGAATGGAAAATAATCAAAGAGATGGGAAGAAGAATGGATGAAAGTGGATGGAAAGAAAGGTCTGTAACTCAAAAATGGGTTGTTTACAGGTGGAGTCACCAGATGTGTAATTTAAAGCTTCTCATAAGCTAGAGATTTACAACAAGTGCACATCAATCTTGTTGCAATGAAGTGAAGACCTCTTAGGTCCCACCGGGCATGCCAAAACTATTAGTGCAAAATCACAACACCCCCAAATGAGTTATCAGGTTTGCTTTTCTAAGGCAGGGTCATTTGGTGTGATTTGTATAACATTGGATCATTCCCCAAGCTGTGGGACTTACAAATGGGAATGATCCTTCAGAGAAGGTTGGTTCCTCTTCCTAATCTACCTGCCACAAGCTATTCCAGTGCAGGCAAGCTAATCTAATCCTAATCTAACTTCCAAGGAGACAAGGAGAGAAAGAAAATTGGAAAAAGCAGAGCCTACACTAAAACAATGATACACCTAGAGAAGGAAAATGTTGATCATCTACTAAACTACCATGGAACAGTGAGAGGCGAGCAATGGAAAGGATGGACAAGTGCATCACAAACTAGAGATGACTTTCACACATAAAATGTTCCAAATCCCACGAACACACTCTCGGATCTACAAATGAAGCGTCCAAAACATGCACAAACACCTGCTGAAATGAAGAGAGACAAGAAGATGCAATAAAACGAGCAAAGGATGGACAAATGCATCATAAAAACACGTTTTTATTGCTCCAGATTTACACAGTGCACCATTTCATGGGCAAGAGGCAAAAAAGCCATTACAAAGTAGGGGAGGAGGTTCAAACTCCATTTTTGACCCTGGGGAAGAAAATAAGAGGGAGGTAAAGAAGAGAAGAAAAATGAACAACCACTAACTAACTTCTTGAAAATGTGCCTCTGTTACAATATATAGCAAAATGTGAAAAGAGAGGGAAACAAACGAGAAAATCTGATTCTCTGCTCCAACCACCGACAACATTCATAAATTTTGTCAAAAGGTTAAGGCTTCATCTACAAATTCCATTCCCAAATGCATTTTGTCTGCTCGAGGGAGAAAAGACCCATATTTCATTAAATTTGGTGGTTGAAAACTGGTTTTGCATTTTTTCCATGCCAAATCACATTTTGCAATTTTCTCCCACAAATCTCTACCAAAATAAAAATTGAAGACTCCATGATGAAGAGAATCTCAGATCTTTCCATTGGTACCAAGATTGTCAAAAATGGAGCTCTGGATCAAAAGATATGGCCTTCTGCATTTTTTCCTTACGTTTCCTGCAAATTTGGCTTGGTGAATTTTGAACTTTTCCCCACAAATCCGCTGATGACGTGGCATCCATTGGGGTCGGCGGAGGCAAGGGCTTCCTTTTTTCCATTTTACATTTTTGACAAAAAGTCAAAAAATCCAATTTACCTCCGAAGTCCCGCATCCCCGCATTAGCTTTTTGATGGGGCCGTGGGTCGCATTTTGATTTTATGCCTTTTGGAAGAAAAGAAATTTTTCACTTTTTCCTCCGATGCCCCTGCCGTCCGAGTTCCTTTGGCAAAAAACTCTCCCAAGCTCCACAAGTCTGCCTTGGGAAAATTTTCCCTTCTAACTCCGCCGAGCCATAACTCAAAAAATACAAGGAGTTAGAAAGAGTTCTTTACCTTTCTGGAAAGGGGAAGAAATTCTCTATCTGATGGAGCATTTTCCGAAACCTTTGAATGCTTTAAATGTTTGAAATTTGGACTGAAGCACAAAAGGTAGTAAGTTAACCCAAAAATAAGGGGAGCTTATTTTGGTTAACAAGTCCCTTGTTTGGGAAACAAAGATGTCAAAAAACAACAAATTATGTAAATGGCATTTACATAAATAGAAATTGCATAAACGGAAATTACTTTAGTTGGGGCTACTGATAACACTCAAGAATCGAATGGTAGCTCAAACAATAACAAATCTTGTACCTACTTTGTGATTTCTTTTATGAATGTTGGATTATGTTTATTGCCAAATCAATTGTAACATACATTAGTTTGTGTATTCATAAATTTCGACATCAAATTAGAATCTTATTATCACATATACGATTTTTAACATTTAAAAGTGACAAAACAAAGATAAGATGATCAATGAATTCCAACTTAGCAAAAACCAACAAAAAGACAAAATGTTGGAGGAAGGAGATTGGGAGTTGTTCGACATGTGTTGAACGTTTTGATGGCAGTTCTATCACATAAATCAAGTACAAGAATCAATAGAAATATTTCAAAAAAGAAAAAGAAAGAAAAATTATAAATATCAATAAATATATGAATTACACTTAATTTAGACAAAAAAATTAACAAAATTTCAAACACACTAAAAATACATTAAATAACACTAAATAAATATCTCAAGCCATTTTTAAGTATCCAAATTAGTAGTGTCCTATATCGTAGTGGTGTCCTCTACCTTAAGTTTTCTAGTATAGTCACTACCATGTTCAACTTGTCTTTCTTTTTCTTTTTCTTTTTTAACATTATTTTTATACTAAAGTTTTTATGTTAAATTTTTTTAGTAAAGTCACTACCATGTTCAACTTGTCTTTTTCTTTCCTAACATTATTTTTATATTACAATTTTATGTTAAGTTCTCTAGTATAATCACTACCATATTCAACTTGTCTTTTTTAATATTATTTTTATACTACACTTTTAGGCTAGCAATATTTTCAACTTATAGTTAATTTTGTAGGGTACATTAATATAATAATTATATTTATACATTAAAAATGGTTTTTGATTTACCATATAAAAGAGTCAAAATAGACATGCTTTAGTTAAATTAGGGGCCATGAATGTGGTCACATTAGCCTAGTCTAGTTAGAATAATGATGTGTCTTTTCTTCACATGATTTAATTCAACCAATGGGAAATTGATTAGACTAATGATGGAGAATTGTTTAGGAAAGTCTTGACACATTAAACCGTACAATGGTGAATGTGGACCATGAAAAATTAAAGGCCAATGTTAAGCCGTATTGATATCTTGATTGTATTTCAAGAAAGCTGTGCTTTATGATTAGACTCTGCCACCAAAAATATATTTTACATTGTTCTAAGGTAATGCTTTAAGAAAAGCAATTTCTATCTTTTTGACTATGTAAAATGTGATTCAGGAAAAAGTTTCTTTTGAATTGGACAAAGCATGTGAGAGAAGGAAACATTTCATATGCACAAGGATTTACAAAATGATTTTAATTCAAAATTTTAACTTTAGATTGAAATTAAAGTGGAAGGGGTAATTTAAGATTTTTATTTTGAGTAGTGTTGGAGAGGAGATAACTTTTTAAATATACATTTATTTATTTAAAAGAGACAACTTTTGTAAAAAGAGATGGGAGTTTATAAAGGTTTGAACATTAAATAAGTGTTTAATCATGGCAATCATTCATTTGAAGAACCATAAAAGGGTTAATACAAGATTTAATAATCTCCCATTTGGAATCCTAGGATATTTTTTTTAAGTCTCTCTTAACATTTAAGAATGATGAATTTTTTGATTTAAAAAAATAGAATATAAGCATACTCATGTGTAGATATGAAAAGTGATTTTATATGGAATAAGTATTTATAATGTTATTATATTTAAATAGGTATAACGATCAAGTTGACAACACTAAAGAATTGATAAGAGTAAGTTTTAGAGTAATATTTAATTTATCATAATTTTGGAATTAATCATAAAGATGGACTCCTTAGTTGGAATAACTTAGGAACCATGAACAATATAGTTCTTACAATTGCTAGATAAGTTGAATTTGATTGCACAATCTTGTTGTCTACTTAGGACTATGAAAACCTCACTCACTTTACAAAATTATGTGTCGATCTCTTATAAATGACTCTCCTTCTTTAGAACCCTAACTTAACTACGACACCTTGCAAAACTAAGGGGAGTTAATGGGGACACGTGTCATTCCTCCACTATTTTTAGGCGAGCTAGGATCCAAACAAATTCAATTTATCTACATACTAGAATCAACAGGGGTTGGCAAGGTGAGAAACCGGCAATTGTGGCTTCTATAGGATTTTTTGTAGTCTGGAGCTGCTATTTGGGGGTTGATCTATTAGGAATAGGTTTACATAGCTATGGATGGTTGATTTAGCATAGAACAATAAATGAGATGAATTCGCGTCGGATAGATTCGATACAGTCATTCCATGTTATTGAGAAGTGAGATAATAGGTGGCTCGTCCAAGTTATTTCAAAGGGTGAATAGAAAATCGTAGAAAATCACACCTATGATTTCAAATGGTTTGAAAAACAACACCACCTAAATTTAATGCAGTTAAGTAGGGAGTAAAATGCAATGCAAGTGTCCAAATCCTTATCAATTTCAATGACTTACTCAAAATAACAAGTAAATGTTAGATATTCATATCTAAATGCTCCAAATAAACTTTTGGTATGTGTTGATCTTGAAATAAATGAATTCATTACTTTACAACTTCAATGATTGTTCTTTTGTTCCCTATTTATGTAATAATGCATCTATACATCTATAGACTTATTGAATTCGAATTACGACCATATTGGCATACATGTTGACACACAACCAGAGGGAAAATCTAAAAATGACCAAAAACCTCATTGGGGCTAGAAAAAGGGTCAAAGGGCCCAAAAGTCATATTGAAACCCTAATAATATGATTCTTGGAAAAAAACTTGAAAATAAAGAAAATATGGGGAGGAGAGAGAAAACTAGTAGGGAAAGAAAAAATAGGCATCATAGAGATAAAACCAAAATAAAACATAGGAAAGTAGATATGAATACATTGAAAGTTAAACAAACGTAAGCAACATGGGCCGACAATAGTTTAATAATCCCTCAATTGAACACCAAAAATCATGATGATTTTGTTTGTAAAAATATGATAGAATGACCAAGTTTGGTCATTACCTCGTATTTATACTTTGGGTACAACACAAACAAAATGAAACCTAGGAGAAAACTAAAACATAATTAATGTTTAAAAATTTCAAGTACAAAAACTAATGAAATAATTAATGAACTCAAATAACCAAGTAATTCCACTCATTTAATGTAACAAGAGTACAACATACATATGAACACTACATTTTTTTAGAATATCTATCATGATAACACAAATAAAGATAATTTATCTTCCCAAGTCAAAAATTACAAAAATAAGACCATATGCATAATACATCGAGTAAAACAAACTTAAGGAACATGTGCCAACAAGAGTACAAAAACCCCTAAGTTAAACACTAGAAATTGGGATGATTTTGTTTGCCATAAAATTTGTTACATCAATCGAGTTCGAGAATCAATACCCCCATTGATACTCTGGGTTTGACACAACTAAAATGAAACCTTAGAAGGAAACTAAAAAATAATTAATATTTAACAAATTTCAAGTACAACAGCTTAAAGAAATAATTAATAAATCAAACAACTAATTAATTCCATTCATATAATGTAATAAGAGTAAAACATGTTATGAACAACAAACTACTATTTTAGAATATATATCATGATAACATAAATAAACATCATTTTATCTAACCAAGCCAAAAATTACATTAGTAAGACCATATGTATATAGTTTGATGTATACCAAATTGATTACAATTTTAATATGCAAGATGCCACATACATCTCAATTCATATCATAATGTAGACACATCACACACATATTACTATTTTACTATGCCATCAAGTATGTTATTATATGCATGGATCTTAAGCAAGAAAAGTATTCACTGGTGACACAATCCCTTGTCCATCCACTTGTTTTGATTGTTTCTACTATCTTTCTCTCACATTTGTCATTTATGTACCCAATTTTGGTCAAGTCATAAGGATCTCTGTCTTTATATTTTCACATCTGTTTCCACTTATCCTAGGACACCGGTGCTCATTCGGACACTAGCACCTAGGCGCTCTTGTCCTCTTTGTTCTTGTTTACATTTTTGACATTTGTGGTCGGCCTTTTTAGTTTTCTTATCCTTATCTTGAGGTCATAGTCAACATGTCGTGTCACTAGTGTCAAAATTCAAACAAGAGATCCATATATATACACAACATACACTCTATTATACTTACTTTGGACAATTCTAAGGAGCAATCTCATATACATACTATCACTACCATCAAAAGGACTACATTTTTGGGATGCATACTCTGTATACACTACATAGGAAGGGGAAGTGCTGAATTCCATCTCACACATTTGCATTTTATCTAGCCATAGCTTGCTATCTTGGCGTCATTGGTGCAAGGGAAACCTAGGGACACTATTTCACACACAAACACAAAGAACTACATGGAGTCTGGAATGTAGTACAACACTTGGTCATAAGTTCACTCTTTGGGTGATCACCGGGGTCAGTTTGACTTCACATATTGCATATTTCATTCCAATTTGATGTGTTTGTGAGCTTGTATAGGTAGCTAAGATTTGTTCTACATATTACAGGTACCTCGGTGATCAAAGTGTGACTATTAGGTGATCAACAACGAATAAGTGTGAAACCCTAGTGACACAAAAGAAAGTAGATTCTAAGCATTTGCGTATTAATGGTGCTCAGAAGTGGTCTCAGCACCCAGGTGCCCTCGTCCTAGTTCAAGCACCTGTTTCCATTTTTCTCGTAAGCTCAAAATTAATATTGAGTAATTCGACACTCTGTCCAATCTATTTATCAGTTTTTACCAGCCCGGATCTATTCCAGGATAAGCGTAAATCAGCTAAGTCTTCCATCCCTCATGTTTACTTGCAAGATTGCATCATTAGAGTGCTTAACAATTGGCGTCTCTTGTATTTTATCATATTAACGAATCTGAAATTAGATTTATGGTTAGTTTTGTTAAATCATTTGGTGAACCTCTCTCTTATTCAACCTCCTTGCCCTAGGATCCCCAAAACCCTCATGGATAAAAATAGATCCTCTTTTCCCAAGCAAGCTATGGATCATATTAGTGTGTAACCTATATTTGATGTTGTTGCAGAAGTTGAGCTTAGTAATCTTTATCACCATGCTCAATGTGATTATGAAATTATCCAACAACTTCTTACTTTTGAAAACACCATTCCCACTATTTTTCATAACTCTAGCATTTGCATAGTCTCACCAGACAAAACTTCACTTCATTTTTTCCTTGTTCTTCCATAGGCACCCATCTTTGCTCCACCTTATTCTACTCCTATTATAGATTCTTTGTTTGGTCTTGCTTGTGACAATGTAGATACAAATAATGTTACTTCTAATGTTGACAATGTACATGTGCATGATTTTATTTCTAAAGTTGTCAAGATGAATACAAAGTTGTATATCCTACGTACTCTTCCTACTTCGAAAATGTTTCAATGAATATAATGCTAAATCTCATCATAGTTCTCATACTACTTCTCTATATGCTTATGAATCTCTTGATGAATTGCTTGCTTGAGAAAATTTTATTGAAAGTGATGTGGATTATGCTTCGATCATGAACATGTTAGTGAGGATGTTACTTATCTTAAGAATGTTGAATGTGAATTTACCACTCTTCTTTCTTCTGCTTATGAGGTTATTACTAATATCCTTTTTGATGATTCTTCTCCTTCCATTAGTGCACATCTATCATTGTGACTCCGAGTCTATACATATAGTATTCTCGTAGAGCCTCCATGTTCTTCACCTCTTTCCCCACCTTCTTCTCAGGTCCCCATGATCACTCATAATGGAAAAATTCAACCTCTCAATGTGCCTCTCACTTCTTCTACCATCCCCTCACATGATATTCCATCCCTCATGCATGTTGTCGGTAATTTTCAAGCTCAATTTCATTCGCTCACTCTCGAAATAAAAGCCTATTATGCTTCCATTGATCATAATTCTCTTCTAGGCAATTCAATACCTAAAAAAATTCACAATTCAAACTTCCTTAAGGATTTCATCATGCCTACATTCACCTATTTTGATGGCACTGACAACCCCTATTTGCATCTCAAACATTATATTTTAGAATGGCCTATTATTCTAATGACCGCTTGCTCTCAAAGATTTTCATCATAGTCATGTTGATCATGCTCTTCAATGGTACACTCGTTTGTCTTATAGATCTATTAGCACTTACTATGATATGGAGGATGCTTTTCTTAGGTGGTTTATGGTTAACAATGGTCCTAGAGTTACATATGACCATTTACCTACTTTGCATCAAGGAAAGAAAGAACCCATTATAGATTACATCTTACGCTTCAATTCTTGCATGCATTAGTTATTATTTCAGCCAATTGATTTAGAAATGTAATTTATTTTTTGTCATGGCTTAATTCTTGCATTAAAATAAAAACTATTGTATGATACATGTGAATCTTTTACACTTTTTTGCTTATAAAGTTATTGATCTAGAACAAGATTTAATTGCAGAACATGTTATTCCATCTCCTTCTACTTCTTCCACTACTCCATTACCCACTACTTCTTCCCCTCTTCCATCTATTGAGTGTCCTCCATGGTCCCCATATCTTCCTCCACGTAAGAGTCTTCCTTCACCTCCACCACGTTGGTCTACACCTAAGTCTTCTCCACCTCCTCCTCATGAACCATTCAGACTTTCCATATGTTGTTAAGCCTCATGATGTCTTGTGTACTTTACTTGATAAGTGCTTAACTGTTTGCCTTATAATAAACATCATACTCCTCATCGCTTGCATCACCAACATGATCACCTTTATTTCAATTTCCACCACATCGGTGGCCATCGTGACATGACCGATGTGCTCTACATGATAAATTACAACAATTAGAAGAAAGGTTTCATTTCCTTCACTCTCACTCTTGTGAGTGGTCTCTTTCTCCCATTCCACATAAGCGTGCTTCCACAACTATTCACTTATCTCCTCCACCCACTTCTAAGGTTGTCATTCATCCACCTCCTAAGATCATTATCCATCCACGCCCTTCATCTAGCTCATCCATTGCTACATCATCTCACCCTCCTCATAGTGCTACTACATCCCATTAGCTTCCTAAGCCATTGACATATGTGCTTCCCACCGCTACACCTCCCATGATCGACACCATTTCATCTGACATTCAATTTTTTCTTACACTCATGTTCATTCTTGCTCCACATGTTTCTACCATCCCTTGTAGGCCTCTCCATATTTGGTAGGTGATCTTGATATGATCACCTCATTACCTGATGACGCTAATGTGCTCTTAAGTTTCTTAAATGACTATTGAGGGAATTGTTACATAAATGAACCTCCCTCACTCAATTTTCATGCTTTATGTTTCATGACCTATCTTTAAAGCATACACTCTCAAACCATTTCCCGATGACACTATCTTGTTCTATGGTTCATTATTGATTGTCGAGGGGTCTTATATAAGTGAACCTCATTTTCCTTCACACACGCTGGGGTAATCGCTCCCCCACCCCCTCTTCTCATATTCATTTACACATTATTACAAAGATAGTCTTACATCTTCTCATTATACACCTATCACCATATCATTATTCTAATCTCTTATACTATCTACATCACATTACCATTTATACTACTTTATCACATTACATCATATACATACATTCTTATCATGATATCACTATACTACTCATTCACATACAAATCATCTTTAATTCACTACTTACCTATTATTTTCACATCATCATATGTTTCAAATATTCAACAATCAATTGACAATCATACAACATCTAGAAAATCAAAAGTACAAATGACAAACATCACATCATATACCAATGCAAGTACATAATACATATGAGATCCATTAAATGTCCATATACATCTCGTCAAAAATCATAGTTACAAAAAGTACAATCGATGGGGACAAGCCCTATGCATCATTACATCCATATATGTCATACACTATCCTCACTATTACTATATACAATCATGGGAGCCATAAAACTAGATGATTCATTGCTCAATCTATGTTGTTGGTGTGTCCTCTATATCTCTCCACATGTCTCTATAGTATAGCCACCTCTATTGACTACTCTTTGAATCGGCCATGTAGCTCAACATATCTCGCGAATACATCATGATCTAGGGATTTTCCTCCCATTTCCTAGCTTGCTCGGTCTTCACACGAGCCTCATTATGCTCGCTCAATAACACAGTACAAAAATGAAAATTTGTTGTTGGCCAAGAGGCCGGGGATCCAACAGATCACTTAATTGTATTTAGTGGAAAATGCTTATAATGAATTATAAGGGAGGAATTTCTAAAAGATGGGGGAAGGGGAGTGAGAAAATAGATAGGAGGAATTAACTTTGCAAGTATAAAATCATATTCTTGCCAAATTTAATTAGAAGTTTCACATTCACAACTTATAGGAAAGAAACAACAAGTTTAGAACATCAACGACCAGAGGAAACCATGCACACAAAGTTGCACATTCATGAGTCATGAAAAGAAGCAATCCCTTTCTTTATTGACATCTTAACAAGTTGTACAATGCTGGAAAATAGAGGAAAATAGGTAGGGAAAGTGGAAGAATAGTTATCTCCTTTTCCTTGCTCAAAAATATCTCTCTTGAGTGCACAAAATTGACAACCCTTAAGAATGAGGGTGTCATTACATTATATAGAACTAGAAATGACTCTTCATCTACCCCCATGGTGCCCTTTCACTTTCCTTTTCCTAATGTGACTTTTGGTATTCCTAGGAAATAACATTAAGTCCCCTTTTATAAAATAAGGGTGACTTATTACATTATAAGACTATAGTCACATTAATGAATAAGAAAAATAGGAATAAGATGAAAGAAAAAGTGCACACCCTTAATGAAGAATTAGAAATGGAAGGAAGGAAGAGGAGAGAGAGAAGAAGAGAAGAAGAGAAGAGAGAGAGAGAGAGAACTATTTTTGAAGAAGAACCCACCATTGATGAACCTTGGAAAGCTCTCTCAGGATTGATCTCAATGCCTTTGAATTCTTTATTGAATCTCGCTGCCACCGGTGTTACCTTTTTCTCTTGAGGGATTTGAATGAAACCAAGTGACTTGATCTAATTCTCCACAAGAGAGTTGATGTTTCTGCACTCCAAGTACCAAGTTTGATGACTCTCATGGTGATGGAAATGATTTTTATCTCTTCCAGAGATTCTAATGTGTTTTCATTGAATGAAAATGGATCTCAGCCTCTCTTTTGACTCGATCCTCAAATTCCTTAACATAGATCATCTATTGAAGTATCCAAGTTCTTTATTGGCACCCAAGCTTTGAATCTAATTACATGTAACCTTTTGCATTTTCAACATCCTCCTCATATGACACAAGCTCATCAATGGTGTGACTTTATCAATTCATACCAGAAAACAGATTCTGAGCCCAAACTTGAGACAAGTCTTCTTCCACCAATGAGAACACACCTTTGGTTACTAGAAGAGATGACTTGACTCTTCCCATCTCCATGACCAATGGATACACATTGATCCCAATGGTCTTTTTCAGCCTCAATTTCCTCTTTTTTGTGAGTATCTTCATGATCATGTCATCCATGTATTTGTACAAAGTCATCATCTCGCAAAAACACTTTTCCTTTCTCAAGGATCATACTCACCCATTTTTCATTGGCCTTCCCTTTGCATGGTGAATCCTTGAGTCTTCTGATGGACTCAGGATCAAAGCTGCTTACTGGAGTGACTTATTTGGCCATTAAGGAGAGAGATTGGTGGCACTCAAATTTAGGAGCACTTGGACATATGAGGTGAGGGTTTGAATGTGGTCATCCACTTGGTCCAAATTTTCCTTTATATTCCTGAATTCTCATGATGAGGTGAGTGGATGACTCATGGAACAAGTGCAGATCACCCCCATGTGTTTTGGTCCAAGGGAATTATGCTTGTTCTCATAATCATCTGGGGTCATTTCCTCAATGGGATTGATGACCTTTGGCTTGACTATCTCAATGTATTGGTTCCCGAGGTGCCACTGTAGAATCAAGAAGTTGTCTGAGCCAATCTACCCTTTCTTTGACTTGACCATCAAAGTGATATATGAGAAGTTAGGAATGGTTACTTGTTACACCATGTGTGGGTTTCATTAGTGATCATCTCCGCATCAAGGGAATATTTAATTGGTTTTTGGCTTAGATAGTGGGTAACATTGCAACTTCTTGTTCACTCGAGAAGGTGAGTCTTGCTCAGGCGGGGTCGGTGCAACAGTAGGAGATGAAGGACTTAGAGGTTGTTGTGGCAAAAAAGGCTTCAATAGGTCAATTTCTCCTTGTTCAAGGTCCACCAAGTTATTTTTTTTTTTCTTAATTTTCTTGTTCAAGTATCTCCTATAGTGATGAGCCTCAGGTTCTTCTTGTTTCCTCTTTGATATTTCTCCTGAATGAGTTGAACTGGGAGCTTTATCCATGACCCTAGAGGAGGAGTGGTAGGATTTTTCCTCTGGAGAGATGGAAAATTACCTGATGAGATGAGATCATCCCTCTTCTTTTGAACCACTATTTTCTCCTTTTGATCACCACCTCTGTTCATTCTTTGATGTCCCTAGATTCACACACACTCCAAGACACTTGAGGGGAGAGGGAAGCCTTTATCTGGGTTATTGAGGATCAAACATCTCTAAGATCCATCTTCCAAGTCACACCATCCTCATACCAATCAAATATGAATTTCTTCATTTGTCCACCATCATTCTCTTATGGTCATGTTCCTAACCTCATACTCATTAATACAATTTTCCATAAAGTCTTCAATTTGAGGCACATGGGCGCAAGTCAGGAAAAGGTGGAATGAGTCTAGATCTTCTCTGATATCAAAGTCTCCCTAAAGTGTATGAGTGCATATTGATGGGAGATAGGGAATATTTGACATTAGTGGCATCATGAGAACTCTTACATGTGAAAATCCCTAGTGAGATAGGGAAAGAAACCTTGCTTCTTTTTCCTACCCTTCAGCTTATTGTTCACATGTACCAATTGTCTGCACAACTCCATCAACACATTTTGTCACTTGGATAGATGAGGAAACCTCCATGAGTGAGATCAAGCCCGACACCCGATGTATGATGAGAATGTTGAGAATTGAATGAAGCATGAACCATACTTCTTGACTAAGGAAGTGGCTTGAGAAGACATTCTCAAATGTTGATTTCCTCGAGCATTTTGATCATGAACATTGTGAATGTGTCATTCACCTTGGCATAATGTTGATTGCTCTCTTTAGGATCAATTGGGGTACTTATCGAACATAAGAGATTTTTGGGAGACATTCTCGAACAAGTGTTAAACCCTAAATGATCTTGTGTTTCCAAGGCATAGACAAGATACGAGGTCATGAAGAATTTTTAGAAGTATGAACTTGGAGCAATTGGAAATGTGAGTTATCACCGATGAGATGCCCCAATCGATCATTTTTTCCTTCGAGGATCATGAGGATGAAGAGTGCCATCTAGTCATGAAAATTTTTGTCTCTCTTCTCCCATTACCCAACTTAAAAATGATAACATTAGAGAAAGCATTGTGGAACTCATTATGGGAAAGGACCTTTGTGTGTGAGAAGGTTTTCTTTTGTGCTTCAACCAAGAGCCGAGGGTGAGGCCTTGAAGGTAAGAGTTAGTCTTGAACCATTCAAAAATTTCAAATTCTTTGGTGATCATGACCATATCTTTTTAGGTGGGATCTGCATACCTTGTGATATGGCCCTTGGATTGAGCACAACCAAGATTGAATTATCATCTGCCTTGATTGTCTTGTGTCTAGTTAATAGTGTTGGGCACATGCAAAAACACTAATTCAATGTTTTAAAAAGACATGGGATGTCCACCTACCACATACAATCCATTGGAAAATATCTTCTCTTCAATAGGTTCTCTTGGTCCATCAAACATTTTGTGTTTGAGCTCCTCTAGGTCCATGTGAGCAACATTGTTGTCACCCACACTCAGAACTCTGATGTGAGCTAAAAATGGGATCTAGACCAGTTAAATTGAACTTCATGATGAAAAAAAGAAATGATATATGTTACTATGGAGGTGGTAGAAACTTTTTGCACTTGGGACCGAAAACTTGCTATTTTTGGAAACTAGGTCCCAGAGAGCTACTATTTTGGGAAAAGGTTACTTTTTTGACTGTTGTTTACACTGAAATGTTTTCTTCACATTCCTAGCATGTTTATAGATTTTTGAAGGCCAATTTGAATAATTTATATTTTTAAAAGTTTCTTTTGGCTTTTTGATTTTTTTTTTTTTTTTTTACACCTATGTACCCTAGTTTTAGTTTTTGTGATTTTTAGTGTTTTTTTCTTTGGAGGATTTTTCCATTTTAGGAAAATTACTAAAAATAAAAGTGCAAACCAATGAAACTTACTATTTTTAGAATTTAAACCCATGTCTTATTTTGATGAAAAAACTAGATTCATTTTTTGGGTTTTTTATTTGGGTCTCTTTGTTCAAATTTTCAAGCTTACCACTTCTGGATTGATGGCAAATGAAGGAAAAAAACTTAGGGAACAAATTTTTTAGTTGGATTCCATTAAAAATCAGGTATGTTTCTGATATTTATATTTCATGCAGCTTCAAGGTTTTAGAGAGGAGGAGGATATGCCCAAAATTTCACTGAGATTTGATCATTGGTTTGAAAGTTATGAGTAAATCTTTTTTTTCACCATAGGGTTTTAGAAGCACATCCAGACATGGTTTTGGCTTTAAAATATTAGTTTTTTTCTTGTTGTAAAATGAGGAGATGATGAAAAATGGATGCTAAAGTGATATAAAAGGAAATGTTTTAGAGGTGGAAATGAAATGGAGGAAGGAGAAAAATTTTCCAAAAAGAAATTTTTTGTGTGTGAAGAGAAGAAGAAGAAATTAAAAGCAGAAAAACAAAATGAAAATGAAAAGTTTGCATATTTATGAAATGGGGAAGGGAGCACACTTTATTTTCCCAACCATCCCAAATTTTTGGGATGGTTGGTGAAAAAATTTCACCCCTTCCTATTGGGCCACTTGTCATGTGACGTGATTTGTAGTTGGGGAGGAGAGGGGGGCTAGAAAAAAACACTTAAGCACTCACGGGGTCACATGGTTGACTAAGGGCCAAAATGGGAGGGGGTGAATTTTTTATTTCACCAACCATCCCAAATTTTTTGGGATAGTTTTGCACAAAAGTTTTGCCCCTTCCCATTGGGCCAAGTGGCACTACGTGGGCAGGGAGATGGGGGCTGGAAATGGAGCAAGGGGGCTTAAGTTGCCAAAAAGGAGCTTAAAATGGTCACATGATGTCCGAGGATTAAATGGGGAGGGGGGAAATTTTTTGCACCAAATCCCAAATATTTGGGATGGTTGGTGCACAAAAGTGTGCCACCTTTTGATTGGCTCAAATTTCAAGGCAAAATTTGACTAACTCCTTAAGTCATACCTTGGGGAGCAACTTGTCGAAGCCATAACTTGAGTTCCTGGAGGTTTTTTAAATGATTATTTATATGAATTTGCATGAAAATTCCTTTGAAAAACAATGGTGGGGTATAATCCTTGATTCTCTCCTAAAACCCCATAAAAATAGGATTTTTCTCAGGATTAAAGGTTGTGCATGCTTAAAAACAGGTTATGGACAAAATTGCTTGAGTGTTGTGAAAAAAGTGAGACCACCATCCTCTAGGGATCTGAATTATATTTTTGAATGATATTTTTTGGCTCCTAAATCCTTATGGAGCTCCCAAAATTTCTTCCCAAAGCTCAGGAGTTGTTTTCACACTGTGCACCTTTGCTGCTTGCCCTCAGGACCCACTTTTGTTGAAACTACTCCAAAACTTTTGAAACTTCCCAAAATCTTCCAAAACCAATTTAAAAATTTTATTATCTCTTTGATACACCTCCATTGATGATTTTTAATCCTTCATTTCAATTTTGGGGTGTGTACAAGCCTCAAGAAGACCATAAAATGACCTTTCCCAAGCTTGTCAAAAATCCTGTCTTGATGGATCTTGCTTTGGAAGTACTTGAAATGATTGGATATCCCTAAATCACCTATGGAACATGAAATAACAACATTGGAATACTTAAGAGGTGTGGATAAGAATGAAATGGGGATTAGGGTGATTTGGAGGAGGACTCAAGATGACCTTTAAGAAAATTTTTTTGGGTAGGGTATGGTTGTCATGCTTTCAGGTGTGAATTTTTCCCTTGCAAAACTCATGACAACAGTTGGCTCTGACTTGGGGACATGTCATGGATGAGTGCAAGTGAGGACATGACATGAGAAATCCATAATCTCAATACATACATTGACCAATGCTTTATCCATTGGGCTTTAGAGAACACACAACTTAAGAGATGACAGAAAGGGGGAACACAAACACAAAACTGAAGGGAAACACACCACACAACAGGGAAGGAAAAAAACCTAAATCACCTATAATATAAATGTGAGAGGACAACCCACTTATTGATGATGGTATTTTTCAAATATTTCCCACTGTGGGAAAACTCCAATGGTGTTCCATCAGATATGATAGAAGGAATGCATTTTCTCTACAAGTCTCATGGATCTGGAATGGACCAAGCCACAAAGAATCAAACTTCCCATGGCTTCCTTTTGGCTCCCTTCTCTTGTCCCCAAAGTAGAAAAGATCTCTGACTTTAAATTCTCTGGCCTTAGCCTTCTTGTCAAATATATTCTTTACTTTCAACTGATGTTCCTTGATATGATCCACCACTCTGAGCCTATTTTCTTCTAGCTTCTCAAGAAACAAGATTCTCTTGTTGATTGAATCTCGATATTGTTCATCTTCTACTCCCTAGAGAAACTTGAGATTTAGACATCTTGACCATGATGGAATCTCATTTCAATCCATAGATAAATTGGAATGGTGACATGCCAATTACTTTCTTTGGTGTTATCATGTCCACCCACAAAGCATCATAAAGCTTCTTGTGCCAATTTATTTGATTTTCATCCACAAGATTTTGCAAACTATGGTCAAAGGTTCTTATTTTTGATTGGCTGACCATTTCCTTGTGGATAATAGTATAATGAGTGAGATAGGGAGATCCCATAACCATAGAAAAATTAAGTCATCTCTTGAAGAAAGTAGGTGGCATTATCTACTACAATATTTTGTGGAACTCCAAAACAAACAATGATATTCTCTTTGATGAAATTACACACCATTTTTGGTATTAGATTATTTGGCTAGGATAGCTTCCACCCACTTTGTGAAGTATTCCATTTTACATGAGCATGTGTGTGCCTCTGCACTTGAGTGGGGGTTAAAACACCAATGAAATCCTTCCCCACTGTTGGAAGGGTTCTTCAATTACCACCAATCCAAGGAGGGAAGTGTTGTGAGTTGTGGTCTCCCAACAAATTGCTAACATGCCTCACACTTGGAAACCCATTCTTGAGTATCTACGCAAAGAGAGTAGGCCAATAATACCTTCCCTGAAGAATTTGTGAGTGGTGACCATCATTGAAAAGTTTCTCACATAAGCTTGTCATGGTATGCTTTTTAGTAGTTTATCTGTTGTTCTTTATCCACGCATCGAGAAAGCACCCATCAAGACCTCTTGTAGAGAACATGGTTCCAAATGACAAACTTGGATGCCCTTATCTTGAGTGTTTATCCTTTGTTTATAATCGAGATGAGTGGGACACTCACCATAGGTCAAGTAGTAAATGTTTACATACCACTCATCGATGGTGTTTACAAAGAGAACTTGTAGAAAGTATTTGAAACATTTTGGGGACAAGGACATTCTTTCTCACCATGTTGAGATTTGAGAGCTTCATCTTCAGCTATCATCTTGCACAAACCATTTCCTTGACTAGGTTAGAAGGTCATATCTCTAGATCATACTCTTGAATTTTTGTAACCCAATTTCCTCTCTTGGCCCCAGGGTCTTGTTGAGTTAGAATGGAATTGATTTTCATGCCTAGAACCATCACTATGGTGTGAGAGTTGAGGATGTAGAATCTGAAATTATTCACAAATTTGACCACCACATAGGCATGTTTCTCCAACTGGTTATATTCAATCTCATGATTCTTCAATGGGAAGCTCATGAAAGTAATAGGTGCTTTTATGCCTTCATCATTCTTTTGGAACTAGGATGGAAAGAGAGTGTGTGCTTAGAGGCATAGTCAATACATAATGAACTCTTTATCAAAATTGGGACATATCAGGGTCTAAGCTTTGGTAATGGATCTCTTGATTACTTCAAATCTTCTTTTCCATCATCACTCCATTTGAATATTTCTTGGGGCTTCATCATAATTTGTGATGTGTTTAGTCAACTTTGTAAATTTGGGAACAAACACCTGGAGGAAGTTGAATTTTCCAAAAAAGGAATGAACTCCCTTCTTACTTGTGGGTAGGGACAAGGCTTGAATTCCTTCACTCTTTCTATGGATCAATGCTTGCCCCTTGTTTGTTTATAATGTGTCCCATAAGTCTTCCTTCGGTCACACCAAAAATGCACTTCTTGGGATTCAAAGATATACCATTTTTGGCATCGGATAAGGACCTGCTCCAAGTGCTTCAAAGTGATCTCTTTGCTTCTTTGAGAATACTTGTCAAGTCATCGAGATAGATGATGATGTCAATGTTTTATATCTTTAAATGCTAAATCCATTCTCTCTGGAATGTTTCCCCTGACATTGATCAAACCAAAAGGCATTTCTGTGTACAAAAAGTGCCCCATGGAGTGGTGAAGGTTGTCTTGGTCTTATCTTCTTCTGCCACTTCAATCTAGTTGTATCTTGAGAAACCATCAAGAAGTGAAAGCATTTGATCCAGTGACTACTTGCAAAATGTGATCCATGATTGGAAGTGGATAATTTTCCTTCAGGGAATCTTGGTTTAGGTTGTGGAAGTCTACACAAATTCTTATCTCTCCATTCTTCTTCCACACATGGACAATATTATGCTACCCACATAGAGTGGTGGATAGGAAAAGATGATTCTTACATTTAGCATCTTAAAACCTCTTCTTTGATGGTATCAACAATTTTTTGGATTATATGGCCTTTGATTTTTTCCTGAAAGGCTTGACATTTGGCTTCAAAGGGATTAAATGATGCATTTCCTTTAGTTGGAAGGACTTAAGTTCATAAGAATAGGCCTAAACATCTGAATAATTTTTCAACAAAGAAATGAACCTTCTTTTTTCCTTGGGCCAGATAACAACATTTTCCAATATTTACCATTCTCAGTTGCTCCATGGTACTAATGTTCTCTTCTCAAAATCAACTAGGCACTTTGAAGGTTGTTTCTTTCTCTTGGATGAATCTATCATGTTTATCAAAAAATCTTCTAGGAGATAAGACCTTTTGGGATCTTATTTCCTTTAAGCTTGATTACTCCTCTTCGAATCAAACCTTCGATTCCTTCTTATATCTTCTTCGGCCACGAAACTATATATGGATTTTCACTACCTTCAAAGAAGAGTTATTGAAATTATCCCTTTGCTTAAGAAAAGGTGAGATTGATTTGTCATCATGAAACCTACCGGTGATTCACATTATTTGGCACACTTAGTCTGAAAACCATCTGAATAGTCACCTTATCCTTATCTAAAGGATGGGTGAGGCTTTACCAAGGAGGCTGACGACAACAAGAGTTAGATTTCTCATTATGTTCTCTTGTGGGATGGACTTGGATGGAGAAAGTGTTGAAGGATTCAATATAATCCCAACCCTATTTCTATAATGCCAAGAATCTTGGATTTTTAATTGGTATTTTTACTTACCTTTGACTATCACTTTAGCATCTTCAAGACATTTGAACTTCTTGATTCCCATATCTTTGGCAACACCCATTCCTAGGAGGAGAGCTTCATACTCCATTGTGTTATTTGTGTTATCAAATTGTAGCTTATAGGAAAATGGGTATAACTCACCCAAGGGGAAGTTAATATGATGCTGCTCTAGATCCGACACTAGAGTGCTGCCATCTAAACCTCATTTTCCACAATTCATCTTCTTCATCCTCCATGAGAAGAGGAAAATTCTCATCCCTCTCTGATGTGAAGAAGTAATTTCCTAGCTCATTATCTTGAAATAAGATGTTTTCTCTAGGATCCTCTGACTTCTGGACCGTATATTTCATTTTGTACCAACAACAACTTCTTCATCTCTCCCTTCACTGGAATGGTCATAGAGGACCAATCCATCTTGATTTCACCACCCAAATATCTATAAAATCTTCTTCTCAATAACATCCCAAAAGATGTTGGGATGTTCGCTACTAGAATGGTGAGCAATCGTTCTAGTAGCCCACTTTACCTTATTTATTTTCTAGTTTTTCCCACTTTCCTTAGTCATTTTACAACTTTTCCTTAGCTTTCTTGCATTTAGCTCAGTTAAGCGTGTCGGTTAGTTACTTATGCAACCGATGGTGAAGTAGTTGCGTAACTTTTGATTCTGCGCCAACCGGTGGTTCCATGCGCTTCTACACAAGAATTTTCTAGTGTGTTCGAATGTGTGTCACCTTCTTCAAACTCATTTTTCACGCATGTTTCTTGACCAAATTGGTTGTTCTTGAGCTTGTTAGATGCGTATATAATTCTTCTCTACTTTTTATTATTAGTAAGTTAATTTACTCTCGATGATTTATGTGGCACTTCTTGGATGCCAAGTGGGATTGACCACTTCTCTTCCATTTTTCTATAAAAACAAAGCTTTTTCTCAAAGCATTGGTTGTAGTATTTTTATTTGGAATTACATCGTTGTCTTTATGTCGGAATCTTCCAATAAGTACACAAGCAAACACATTTCATTTTCCTTTTTGCTCTCTTACTCATGTTACTACTAGATTGCTATAAACCAACTAGCTCTAGCACTCATTTCTTCTGCACACTACCAGCACAACTCCCTGGACACGTTTGGACATTCATTGGAAAATAAGCTAAGGGGATCTACAAAGCATTACCAACATTGGATTTTTCTTTGTACTACATTTCCAAGTTGGAGGTGTTTTAAATTCCTAGAAGTTTCCTTTGCTTATTTAGATAGATTTCAAATCATAATCTGTTAGAATACATTTGTTTTAAGGAAGTAACATTTACAATAGTTTCTATTTACAAAGATTCCATTGAGGATTTATTCTTAGCTCATCCTTGTGGATTTTCTTGGGAAGAATTCAGAGGAGATTCTTATCGCGGTGTGTTGTTAATCCTTCGGTGTTAGATTGTTCATAGAGTCCATTGCATTCAATATCTAGATCCATTTGCACACACGATCAAAGATTCTATTGAAAGCTTCCTCCTTGCATATCCCTATAGATTTGCACAAGAAATGAGTTTTAGAAGCTTATGTATTATGTGTGTTAGTTTTATATTTCTTCATTTAGAAAGATTCTATTTTACCGGGGAAGCTTCAGGGGAATAATTACTTTCCGAGAAGTTTTTCATTCTTCCCTGTGATTTTGAGTAGAACAGGAGGAACTAATATCCACAACTAAAAATTAGGAAAACTTTATTTTATTATATTAGATTAAATCATTCGACAAATGAGGTAAATATCCAAATCGACTATTTCACTTTTAGTTTAATTTGTTTTAGAGTAGAAGCAATTTTCATTTTATTAGAAGTTAAATTGTCTGTGTAGATTTTGTTATTTTCTAGAAAACACAAACCCCAAAAACATTAGATTAAATTAATTATTTTATTTTATTTTTCTTATTTCCTTTCTGTTAAAAATCATTAAAAAATACAAAAACAAATAGATTAGATTTACTTTCTTTACTTCAATTAATTAGTTTTCTTTCGTTAAATTAATTAGTTACACATAGATTTAATTAGATTCAAGGAGAGTAATCAATTTGATTTAATTTAAATGCTTGCATTTCTTTGTTAATTTAGGCACATAGATTTAATTAGACAGAAATTAACACAACTCCCTACGTTTCCTTAGTTGGCCTAGGTTACTTGAAACTTGAGCGTTACCTCTTCGAATTGTTTGCATGTTTGTTTACTTCCTTAGATTATTTGTTTGCACATCCACATGACCATCCAAGGCCCTAGGAAACCCAAACAAATAGTGTGTGATCCAAGAGTGCCACAACCAAATACAATTGCACAGTTAAAAGACATTGATTAGGGCATCGAAACCTCATTTTTCAAACCACCCTAGTTCTGCCCATTATTATCATCGATTGACAACTTTAAATGTCAAAGTGTATAATGTTTATTTGTTATAGCATAATCAGCTTTGGTCGAGATTAGATTCTGTAATCCATAGATTCATCATTTCCATGTCTCTTTTCACACCTCCATGACCTTGTCTAGAGATTTTTACGCAGTAGACGCATGGACGATTCCCACATATCCCACAACCCATTCAATATATATTTGGTAATTCTGATATTGATCGAAACCTTTATGCAGCCATTCTCCTTGACCATTCCATTTCTCGCTATCCAAGTTAGACCAACATTCATTGTCTTAGATGAGCATATTCACATAGTGTTCGTAGTAGACATTCATCTACCTTGATCTATCCTTGATCTATTTTTGTCTATTTTCATATATTCCACCTACTCATCCTATTTATCCATTCCATAGCCATCTTTCCATCTCGTATTGGCTATCTGGGCATGACCTTGGGAGGTTGAGTGTACCTTAGAGTCATGTGTTGATTCTTGGATGTATAAAATTGGTGAACCTGACGTGAAGGACTAGTTCCTTTTCATTTCCTCTTTTCTTTTCTTTCTTTCTTCCATCCTTCTCCTCTCTCATTATTCTATGGGTGTTTTACACCCCCCGAATATGTTAGGTCAGGGTTACGATAGGTCCATTTTGGGTCTTGAAGCTTATTAGAATTAGATGAGTATGCAATAGTCACCTTATTTGTAGGGTGGGTTGATAATTAATCACAAAATCTCATATCTCCTCACAAGCCTCCTCCTTAAGGGTATAATCTTTGGTTCATCGGTCGAGGTGGGTATATTGACCAACCCAACTACAATGCGTAACCCGAGTTCTCTAGCTCAAGTAACATGACATTTACTGGGGAGAACAAAGGCTTTATCCACGGGTTTTGTCTAGGCCTCAAATCGTATGCAAACCGATTTGCTTCCTTCCTATATGTTACCAAATGATGAGTTCTAGCACAAGTCGACTAAAGTGACAAGTGTCTAAACACTATAGATCAATCCTTGGATATGATGTAAGGGTATACTAATGTTATTCTCTAGAAAAATGATGTTACCCCTACTCATATAACAAAAAATCCACCTAAAGAGGGGTAGCCTACTAAGGAGAAATTTATAGTAGGACATCATGTGCCTTTGCCCCTTAACAAGGCTCAACACATGCCTAAGAAAAATGCAACACCCTCATCAGGCGATGTGATTTCAACGTTGGTGGATAGAATTAGAGAATTAGAGATTTCCCAACCTTTGATTTCCACACCATTCATATGGCAAGGAAATGTTCCCCACCATATTCAGAACCATAGTTATGTTCCCTCTGCACCATCACCTTCTCAGGTCCATATGGGTGTTCCTAGCCTTGGAGACCTTATTACTAGATCAGGCACATTAAGCATGCCCCCTTATTCTTCATATAGATACCCACCACAGGGGCCAACTAGAAGTACATTCATAAATGCCATTCCAACTAGAAATGTGACGTTCCCTGGTCTTGTCCCTACCAATTTGCATCAAAACAATGTTCCCCATATCTTCACATGTATTCAAAATCACCACAAGGGGACATGTTTTCTTATCCTATTCCGTACACTCAGCAATAAGGGGTTCCTTATGCCCCAACCAATGCCTATGTTGGGCCCCAAAATATTAGCTAAGTACATGAAGGCATGTGGGCACACGGGACCTAGTTGAAGAGGGCATGTGGGTTGGAGCGTGCAGGAAAGGGTTATGGAAAGGTTTCACGAGAACATACGATGCACTTGCAAGGCAAAATGGGTTTTGTACTTAGCCGTAGATCGACATCCTAGGAAACACACGAGAAAAGCATGACCCTTATGGATAAGGTGCCAGCCTGGCGACTATGGATCAAAAAGGGAATATTCTAGGCATGCGATAGAAGGTTCCAGAAGACATCATTGTAAAGAATGGAGAGCTCGGATCTAGAAAGGCATGCTTCCATGGAGGACCACTTCAACACTTGGCAACCGATCTGTAACTTCTGGAAGGCATGGCGGTGGGTGCTAAGGCTATATATACAAGCGCCCAATAGAAGAAAAGGATATAGTTGAAGAGAGTGAAGCCTTACAGAAAATAGAATGGAGGATGTTATGGGTTAGGGTTTAGGAGAGCTCTGTGAGCATTTAGCACATAAGGGGATGGGTTCTCATTTTTCTTTGTAATATGATGAGCATAATATAGTTCTAATGCATGACTTGGCTCTACATAATTATATGAGGATTTTTTATGACCTCAAGGGATGTAATGTGGGTTATTAAATTTGATAGTATGAATATAATGCTCTATTATAAATCATTTGTGTTTAATACTTATGCATTTCCTTTCTATATGAATCATCTGCATGTGTTGCTTGTTATTTCTCTTACCTGCATACAATGAGATGATAACTATTCCTAAGTTCATAAGAATGTGGTTTAGCTCTTTTCTATCCTGCATTTGATTATCTATTCTAAGATGATGCATTCTCACAAAACTCACATAAAGGAGAGACTGGCACTCATGCGTGCCTCGGGTGAGCACCCAGTGCCTACTAGGTGATAGGCCAGTGTGCATGGGATTTTCTTTTTGTGAAGGGTAAAAATGACTACATCTTGGTTCCATTTTTGGGACCTCTTTTCAAAGTTTTTGTGAGAAATGGAATGCATCTTTGTCCCTGTGATGCGTGATGACAAAGCACTTGACCTTAGAAAGTGTTGAAACATGGTTTAAGAGCATGAAGGATGAGTTTTCTCAAAGATTCAGCATTGGACCTAAGTTTGATACACGTAGGTGGGTAGAGGAGAACCTATACCATGAGCTATATGAGATATTCTTTTCTTTGCTTCCCAGTAGAACTATATGAATGGCTTTCAACATATGCATCCAAATCAAGCTGGTACTATAGATCACGCGTGTGGACCCAAGATGACTATCAGAGGCTGTAGGATGTAGATCGACTTAAGCGCGTCTTTGTTATCATTGGTGGAAGGGAGTGCTTGCCAGTTATACTTTAGAATACACCATTTTGATGTATTCTTTCCCAGAAGTTGTTGAGTTTGAGTTTCTGAGGGAGCCTAGAGGATCATTTTTGTGTGCTATTCCTTTGGCTATGAATATCTTGGTCATTACTTTGAGTTTAGAAGTATTTCCCATGGTGACTAAAGCTTCTCTGAGCACTGGGAGAGGAAGCTAGGGTGGAGGAAGATGGTAGACATTACGATTGAAAAGGAAAGGGAGGAGAGATGACTCAAGTATAACAAAGCTCGTGAAAAGGAGATGACTAAACAACATGAGGTTGTAAGTGTGATGGATCTATGGAGGTAGACATTGCGGGAAGGAGTTGAGGTTCACACAGAGGATGTGGAGGTGAGTAGTCTATGCTACCCCATCTTGGCAAGCACGGGAGAGAGACCCCTTTAGCTTTTGATGAGAGTTCGTCGCATAGAGAAAGAAGAGTCATCGGCGTGCATTACGAATCCACCGACAAACAACCCCGGCTCTTGGTTTTCCAAATCAAGGGAGAAGTATTGTTAACCCACTTGGTATTGGTGGGGGTGATCAATTGGTGCTCAAGAGATATAATTTTTGTTTGGAACATCCATGGTTATGCAAGCCATTCCTATATTTGGAGGAATCTTGGACAAGGTACAAGTACGCAAGCTTTGGGTATCATGTCTGGGAGTGATGAGGGACATACAATTGGTAGTGGGACAATATCAAAAACCATCGGTGTGTAGTTCAGTGGGACACTGGGAACACTAGGCACGACCACTTCTAGTCCTTTGCCAACTACAGGAGGTGGATCTGGTGGGTTAGGAGGAACAAGACTTGGTGGATCTAATAGATTTGGTGGGTCAGGAGGAAACAATGGAGGGAACAAGGCTCTGGATTGGGAGGACAAGAGCCCCAACCACCTCCATAAGTGTTTTTCAAGATGTCTTTGCACTTACCATAGACTATAGGGGTATTGAAGATACTACAGAACATGTGCACAAGTGTGAGTTACTATGGCACATGAAGGGGATCACTACCCCAGAGCGGAAGGTAAGTCAGTTTGTAACAAATGTTGTAAGGGTGTGCACATAGTTGGTATAGAAGTATGACCCCATCGGATGGTGGTAGAATATACCGCGTTGAAGAACGCCTTCCTAGCATAATTCTATATCCCAAAGTTTGAGCGAGTAAGAGCATCAACACTTTGAAGGAGATCCAACAGGAATGGCGAGAGAGTGTACGGGAGTATGACATGCATTTCAAGAATCTCTTATCAAAGTTATCCTATGACATTCATCCTTCTTGATGAGGCCACATATTGGCATGTTTTGGCCTCATCTAAATCCTTTTTGAAGCCTCTTGCACATACAATTTTGAGACTTTGATCTCCTCTTGATGGTTGATATGAGATAAAGTTATGATTTTGCATATATTTAGTTTTATATGTTCATTAAGATTTAATATACTTATTTATTGTGGTGAATCTTGTCTCTTATGCAAACTGATGTTTCTGATGTCCCCATGAACAAATTACAAGATGCCATAAGCTTTTGAAGTAGTAGCCCACTACAGTAGCAACTTTGGCGGTGCTCTACAAGAGCCTTTAGCCATTGGCTATGCTCCTACATACAACCCGTTGCCACTGGCTATGCTCCTATAGCAGCCCGTAGCCACTGGCTAGGAAATGATAAGAGGGAATCGTGGCATTCAACAAACAATGAGGCATCATGAAGAATATGGAGCTGAGCATATGAAGTTAGAGAACAGAGTTAACCAAGTGGCAACATTGTTTGGACAAGTCTAAAAAGTCTTCGGGTGATTTATCTCACCCATAGCAAGCTCCAGGCCTACCCGTAGCATCTTCCAGAACTACCTGATAACAATATAGTAGTATGCACCTCCAGCTGCCCATAGCCAAAGAGAACTTGTCTAGCTCACACCGCATGGCATAAGACAAAAAGTGCACTATCCTAACGCATCATATGTAATATTATGGTTATTTTGTTAAGTAGTTTTGTAATTAGTTCCTATCATGTAAATAAGACAGAATTAACTGTCTTCACTTAACATATATGAAACCAAACAACTATAATCTATTTGAGTGGTTTTTGATCATATTCCTAGTATAGAATAAGTTAGTAATTTGTCTATATATATATATCCAGAGACAAAGGATAGAGGATGGGAGATTAAGGAATGAAGTGATACTGTGTGAGAAAGACATAATTGTGAATGTGTGAAGATAGAATATATTAATGTGAGTTGTGCTCTTGAGTTCATTGTAATCTCTTTTTGCTGTAGCAATCTTTAATTGCTACAACTTAATAGATGAATCATTTATCTTCTTAAGCAGTTCTGTGAGTTTCTAGGGTAAAATCAGAACTCACTTCTACACGAGGAAGGGCCCCCTCGGAAGGAATTGTAGGGAAGATCCTATTCCTCCATTTCCTATTTATGTTGTGTGGATTGATTATTAGTTATTCATTTCATTTCTCAAAGTTAATGAGTGCATAGTGTGTTGAGTTTTTAGATCTGCAGATCAACAACATCCATAGTTTACTTTCCAATTTGCATAAGCATTACTTTATACTCTTTGATGAATTTCTAGCCTACAAAGACTTCACTCCAAAGTACTATAGTATATATTTTGTAGGCCCTTTGAAAAGTTCGCCCCTAGGTTGACATTTAATGAGCAATGAGGTATGAGACCTAATCTCATTGGTTGATTATTTTGCACATCACTTCTCAACATGCTCAGCTCATTTGTTGGAGGATTGATAACACCATTTATAAGGGCTCTATTGCACAAGACTTTCACAAACCCTTGAGGCATTGGAAGCTTGCCCTACGCATCGAAGATATTAAAAGCATTGACACTGGTGTTAGCCCTTTTCTAGAGGCTCAAATTGCTATAATGGCCAAGAAATTAGAAAAGCTATTTGCAAACTCAGTGCATGAGGTTCGTAGTGGGCTTTGGTGTACTAGACTACAAAGTGGAGGGACATGCAAAGGATAATTTCTCTTGGAAGTCGGTATGCTATGGTGGTAGACTGTGAGATTTTCCATGGGGATCATGATGCAAGTAAATGCCCTCTACTCCAACGCGTAATCCGCAAGAATGTTTCTTACTATTGCAAGATTTATACCTCTACAACCCATGATACCAAGGATTATAGACTGATTGATCAAATCCATGATGTTATTGATTGGGTGTGTGCCAGACCAGCCTTGCAAGCAGTTTAAAGGATAATAACCATTGTTATGAGGGGCACACAGATGGAGGGAGGTGTGGAAGAGGTTTTGTAGAGGATTTCATGGTCCCGATAATTACGGTGGAGGCGAAGTGAGTTCCCATGAGGAACTTGTTATAATTTTGGATCTACATAAAGCATTACAAATGTGAGTGCCTTGATTTGTTACAATGCTCATGGTGTGAAAAGAAGCAAAGTACGAGGAGTGTCCAGAACTTTATGAGCATATGAACCAACAACATTGGAAGGAAAGGGTGGGATGGTGAGCATTAAGAAGGCCGATTCACAATGGATGCCATGAGTGGTGCACATGAGTCAGGGCTAGAACTTGTATTGGTGATGATGCGAGTAGAGGCCATGCATGCATGCCAGGGAGATGCCAAGACCAAGGACACTAGTTTCAAGAGAGGAAGTAGTACATGGAAAGTATCTCGGACCCTGCTCATTAGAAAGAAGTATATTAGGAGACTATGGATGTCATTCGAAGTTTACAAGGAGAGATCAGTGTCTAAAGGAGTAGTCAGGAAGCTAGGAGCAAAGAAGGAATGTTGAGGCTCCACAGAAGGACTTGGATGAAGTCAAAGAAGTATGTAAAATGTTAAGGCAAGAGAATATTATTCCCTTGCTAGGAGAATGGATGAGAGAGAAGGTACCACATGTTAGAGTAGAGTGTGAAAGATAGGTTTTACATGCAAACCTTCCTCCTCACAACCTTGAATATGACAAGGAGATTACTTTGAATGTAGTTGTTGATGGGTGGCTTCTGAGAAATATCCTCATCGACACGAGAGAGTAGAGGTCAATGTTCTTACTTTAGATGCCTGACATCAAATGGGGAGGCCCGCATTACAACCATCTTTGAATGTGTTGTATATGGAAAACAAGACTAAGGCAATGCCCATTGGAGTCTAAAGGATGCAGTTATCACCATTCAAGGAGCCAAGTTCACTAGAGACTTGAAGTCTTGGTGCTCGTCGAGGAAGACAAATTTCCAGTGTTGCTTGGGTGCCCATGGTGTTATAAGAACAATGTTAACCTACGGTTTAACAAAGGGTATATCAGTTTTGAGAACAAGGAGGAAAGGGTGGTCATTCCTTTGACATATGGGAAGTCAACACCCTATACTGAGCCCTTAGGAGAAGAATTCCTTGATAGAATCTATGTGCACTCCATCAGAGATCCTGAGATAATTCACCCCACGGAGGGAGTTATCTAATTTGAAGATGCTAGTCTGTGAGTGATACCACTAGTGTGGCATGTGAAAATTGGGTGCATGGGACTTATGAGTTAATTGGGTGATAATTAAGAGGATCTGTAACAAGGGTGAAAAGGTGCACTCAGTCAAGTGCCTAGGAGGAAAGAAGTTTCCAAGTTACTCTGGAGGGCATATCCTGAAATTTTCTTACGGGACATGGAAGCTCAGTGGAAAAATGAGGATGAAAGAAGAGGAATGCTCAATTATAACCTACTCGGAACTACTGATGTGCGTTGGTGGGCTACACATCGGGAAAACCTCCTAGAGTGGTGTGAGGTAAGAATCACATTTTTTGTAAGGTTTTCTAGGAGCAACGTGCCCATGGCTATACAAGACTACCATGGTAAAGAGACCACTTCATTTCATATCCAAGCATGTGAGAAGGCCTGGATGGGAAGCGCATAAGCATTTTCACCTTCATTATGGGTGCATAAGTTATATTCCACCTTACAAGGTTGTATGCATGTGCTTGGTACGTTCATTCGAGAGATGCGTCATCAGATGGGTAATTGGCAAAGAGTTGGCGGCTGATCTCATTCAAGCTTTGAGTATAGGAGTACCAAGCCATCAGTGGATAAGGTGTTGCAAGTGATCAAATGCCTTATGATGGGGATAGTGCTATGGAAGAGGATAGGCTACTAGAATTTCTAGGTGAGCCTTCTTTGGAGATGTGCCTCAATGAAGAAGAATCAGAGGAGGTACAGCTTGAGCGCACGTGCATGGAAAAAGAAAAAGGAAAAATGGTCTATGTAATAGATGGAGAAGAGATGGAGACTTTGGATGTTAACCATTTGAGAGGGTATGTGTGAGGTCATAGAAAGCTTGATGAGTGAGCATGCACCTACCATGAGCCCTTAAAAACAAATAAGGTTAACATTGGGATGGAGGAGAACCTAAGGAAGCTATCATCGGTGACTATTGGTGAAAAGGAGGTTTCAAAGATCATTGATATTGTGCATGAGTTCAAGATTTGTTTCCTCATGGGTACCATGAACTCAAAGGCATTCACCATTCCTTGGGGGAGATGAAGATCAAGTTGAAGGAAGGTGTGTGCCTGATTCAGAAGAGGCCTTATCGGATGAATCCAAATTTATGCGTATGGGTTAAGGAAGAAATAGACAAAATGATAGCATCTGGTATCATTGAGGTAGTAGAAGAATCAGAATGGATAAGCCCAATGGTTATCAGTATTAAGAAGGATGGGAGGATAATAATTTGTGTTGACTATAGGGATCTGAATGTAGTATGTGTCATCGATCCCTTCCCACCCCCTTTACTGAAGAAATTTTGGAAGGAGTAGTCGGGCGCGAAGTCTACTCTTTCACGGATGGGTTCTAGGGTACCACCAAGTTAGGATTGCAAAGGAAGACCAAAGAGAAAGACAACTTTTTTCCTTGAATGGGAATTTTTCCTATATGGTTATGCCTTTTGGATTAAAGAATGCTGCTACTGTTGTGTTCTCGCGCATTGTGGTACAAGCATTTAGGACTTCATCCATAAGTTTCTTCAAGTTTACCTGGATGACTTGGTGTGTATGGATTGGTGAAAGACCATTGTGACAACTTAAGGCTGATGTTTGAGAGATGTTGGCAATTGAGGATATCCCTCAACATTAAGAAATGTGTCTTTTTTACTCCATTTGGAACCCTGTTAGGACACATTATATGCAAAGAAGGCTTATTAGTAGATCCCGCTAAAGTTGTAGTTATTGTAGGATTAGGGAGCCTACTAGTCAAAGCAGTAGTGCGTGGATTTCTTGGGCATATGGGGTATTATAGGAAGTTCATCAAGGGATATGCCAAGATCACCATGCCCTTAGAGGAATTATTAAAACACAAGAGTGCCTTTCATTGGGGAGAGGCACAAAAAGGCATTTGACACTTTGAAGGATAGGCTTGTCACGATGCCCATATTACATTTTCCTTCTTGGGATAAGCCTTTCCATGTGCATGTTGATGCCTCAGGGACAACTATGGGAGCAATACTAGCACAACCTGGAGAGGGAATTGTTGATCATCCCTTGTGCTTTGCAAGTAGAAAGTTGACACCAGCAGAGAAAAATTACACAACTACTGAGTGCAAAGCATTGTCTATGATCTACGTGTTGCATAATTTTAGGTAGTATCTATTGGTGACACCATTTATATTCTACATGGACCATATGGCATTGAAATACTTAGTCAACAAACCCATTCTGCAAGGGCGCATATGTCATTGGGTCCTACTATTTCAAGAATTTGAGTTCACAGTGGTCGTGAAACCAGGAAAAAGAAATTTAGGACCTGACCACTTATCAAGGATTAATTTAGGAGAGGATGCACAAAGCATTGAGGATACCATGCTAGACATGTAACTATTTAGGTTGTGGCATGCACCCTCAGACTTGGAAGATATATCATAGTGTTCTTAAAAATAGGTGTGGGCGGAAGGAATGAAGGCCCTAGAGAGAAAAGTTAGCAATATATGTACACACCCTACATGTTGATTAGTGGAGATTTGTATAAGTTAGGTCATGATGAGGTTTCTGCCGATGCGTATTGGAACATGAGCGCGTAGCCATTATGGAAGAAGCACATGGTGGGATTTGTAGGAGGACACTATGTAGGAAATGCTACCACTACGTGGAAGATTTTATTAGTTGGGCTTTGGTGGGAAACCATCTACAAAGGATTGTATTGAGTTTTGTAAGGCCTGTGACCATTGCTAGTGCCTTGGAAAACCTGGAAAAAGAGATGAAATGCCTTTGTGACCAATAGCCAATGTTGAACCATTTGAAAAATGGGAAATCAACTTTGTAGGACCAATTGCGCTAGCCACGTGAAGGACTGGTTCATGGTATATCATCACTTGCACTGATTACTTGACGGTGGGTAGAGGTAACACCTACAAAGGATTGCACCACAATGATAAAGCTACTAGATTTTTATGGGAAAACATAATCAGTAGGTATGGTTTCCCTTTAAGTTTAACAAGTGATAGGGGTACACACTTTCTCAATGAAACAATCAAGATTTTATTAGTAGAATTTATGGTGGCCCATCATAAGACTACCCCATATCACCCTCAAGAAAATGGAACTGTTGAGGCATTTAACAAAATACTAAGTCACACGTTAACTAAGATATGTGATGTTGGAAGACAGATTGGGATGATAAGGTATCATCATTCTATGGGCATACAAGACAACCTACAAAAGGTTGAACAAGGCCACACCATTTCAATTGGTGTTTGTGTGGAGGCTATTTTACCAGTGGAATTCATGTTACCTTCACTGTGTATAGCATGCGTAGGAGGGTTAGTTGATGAGAAAGCGTTGGAAGAAAGAATTGATAAGTTGATGTAGTTAGATGAAAGGTGATCACTTGTTAGATGGAGTTAGAAGACAGAAAAAGCAAGACAAAAGGCATGGCATGATCATCATATCAAGAACAAGAAGTTTGAGGTTGGGAAAGTTGGTGTTGTTGTATGATTCCAAGTATTTGTGCCATCTGGGAAGTTGAAAGTCCATTGGTTGGGACCTTACATCATCTCGTACATTCTTGATTCGGGTGCTTTCCAATTACAAGCGCTGGATGGGATGAGGTTACTAGGTCACTTCAATGGGAGTAGGTTGAAGCCCTACTATAAATAAGTCTTCTTGGTGTTTGTAATAAGGTAGTATTTCCAGTTAGCTTAGAATTTCCCTTTATGCTTTTTTTTCTTTTCTTGTGTTTCCCTTTCTCATTGCTTGTTCATTTCATTTTGTTTCATTTTGCACCTTGTTGTGGTAACCACATTATTTTTTCTAAAAGTTGTGTATGCGTAGAGGACACATTTTTTTTAGTGTGGGGTGGAGTGATACAAAGTATAGGCCTATAATAAAATTTGAGCTGGCAGTGGAAGTTGCGGTGAATGGCCCGGTTGAAGGATGAAAAGTGCGTAAGGGTAAGAAGCACGTAGAAGAGAAGGTGGATGAGAATGGTTGGTGTCAAAAATCCTTTGCGGAAACCATGTACAAAAAGGATGAAGAGCGTAGGAACAACATGAGGTAGGTGAGGGAAAAAATTGGGTAAAGGACAGAAAGAAGTGCCTTGGTGCATTGTGGACGTGCATGTAAGAGTCTTTGGTCGGGTTGGATTTTTTGCGCCTAGAAGGTTGAAAAAAGGTTTTTCACATAGGATGTGGTGCGTGGATAAAAGTGCTTAAGATGACTTAGTGGAAAAATCCACATTTAATGTTAAAGTACGTTGGTAGGTGGTATAACATTTAATGCTGGAAAGAAGAAAAAACTATAAATACAAGGTCGGGTAAATCATTTGTTACCTTGCGTTTATGAAGAAGAAAAAGCTCTTGCATGAACTAGGAAAATCTAGAGAGAGATTTGTGTGAAGAAAGGAGAATCTAAGAAATCTAAAGTGTGTGACTAGGGTAGATCCACAAACTAGTGTGGAAGGAGTACATGGGCGTGGGAAAATTTGTTGAGGAAGCACCGTCTTGTGGAAGGATTTTTCTAGTTAGGGTTTGGTGGCTAGGGCATGGAGTTAGAAGGATTTCTTCAAGGTTGAGCTTTGGGATTGGACAGAGTGATAGAGACAGAGCAAGGGGAAGAGGATTTAAGTGTTAGCACTGACCGAAGAAATGACACCAAGGAAACCAACCATTTCACCAAAGAAAACAAAGGGAAAGGGAAAGGGAAAGTAGATCATTGTTGTCACAAGCACCAATGAAGAATGGTATGTGGAAATGTAGTACCCAGATGGGGTATTGCTAGGAAAATAATGGGAGTCACACCTATGGAAGATGGTCGTAAGTGATTATAATCATCACACAAGCACAATGAGAGAAGGAAATGGCTTTGAGAGTGGTTCGACCAACCAACAAATAGGATGCTAGATGGAATGCCCATTTATAATGATGAGGTAAAGGTCAAACTAGAAAAGGTTGGGTTGTTGTAGCTTTATGAGTTACCCTACTTTGGAAAGCCTGAGCACCTTTATCAATGGTTGATGTCACACGTTCATGAAGATCATTTTTATTTCATGGGGTGCAAGATGCGCATCACACCACAACTGATATCTAAGTTCACAGGCCTCAATTGTGAAGGAGATAACATTGATGATGATCTGAGTGACAAGGAGGCTATCAAGGAGACTGTAGCCACATATGACTACAAGAAGGGTTTGAGATACTTTGACATCTCAGAAATACAGACCTAGTGATGAGGATGGCCACATGCTTAGTCACCAAGCTCAATGATCAAGAATGATGGACACAAGTAAATAAGGCATGGCTGAATGTATGCCGAAAGATATCAAGAAGGAACCATCTACAACTTTTCCACTTTCATCACGGATGAAATTATAAGTAGCAGCGTAGGAGGGAGAGAAGATACTCTTCGGTAATGTACTCCTCACTATTGTGTTCTTAGAGATTGGAGTGCCCGATGGGCTAGAAAAATTTGTTTGGGAGTATCCAGAAGAGGATCCCTCACCCGCAAAGAGGTTTGCAAAATATACTTGTGAAACCATGATGGCCACTCACAAGGCATGCTGGAGAAGTGGTATAAGTGAATGTGTGACACATTCGGGGCTGAGTGGAGGATCCCAGAGTAGTTTCCCATGCTCGTAAGTGGAGAGGAAGAATTTTTAGTATACCAACACTTTTGCATTGGTAGATTTATGATGACAGATGAGAACATGAGTCCATGGTGCAAACTACCCTTCTCCTTCACCGCGTTATACTTCAAGCGGAGTTAATCGATTCAAGGAGGCCAAGAGACTAAGGTTTGACCTTAGTGAGGTAGATGTAGACCACCGTGAGCTGTGCCGAAGAAGCTAGTCTACCCAAAGAAGTGTGCGTACGTGGAGAGATATGTCTCCCATGAGATACAAATGATGAAGCCTTTGACATTGCCAATTGCAATTGTAGGAAGGACCACACAAGGGTGTACCTACGCATAAGGCCAAAGTTTGAAAAAGGTGCTTACTTGGAGAATGATGTCTCCATTCCTGAAGACCCCATAGGAAGGAAGAAGGCCACGCCTAGAAAGAGAGAGAGAGAGAGAGAAGAGGTGTAGAAGGCACCAAGTGTTCAAACTACTTAGGTGGTAAGTGCGTGGAGACAAGCACTAAGCCTAGTACTTATGCATGGAGGAAGAAGTCTCAGTGAAAGAAAAGACTCTAGAAGAAGAGGCGTTGGAGCATGAAGAGCCCCTCACTCAGGAGGAATCCAAGGAAGACATCACTGTCAAAGAAAAAAAAAGAAGAATCCCCTGTATTGGAATCCCTAGTAAGGAAGAAGAAAAAGGTGACGGATGAGGTTGATTCAGAGGAAATAGAAGACCTAGATGCCTACATTGGTGACAGAGAGATGATGATGAAGATGAACCAAGAGGTGAAGACCATCCCATCTATGAGATACATGATTCTGAAGAAGAAGATGAGGAGTATAATGAAGGAGATGAGGAGAGAGGAGGATGAAGAAGAGTTGAGACCCAAGGCAAGGGGGTAGGGGGAAGAAGTTACAAAAGAAAAAAGGACCCCAAGCCTCACAAAGGAACAGGTAGATGAGGCCACGAGAGAAAGAAGTGGAAAAAATCATCAAGGACCTGGTGGAATAAGAAGTGGAATGCAAGTGATGTGGTGATGAAGGAAGCTGAGGAGGAGAGCATAGAAAAAGAATATGGCAGCATGGGAGGAGATCCCAGTTTGGTTGTAAGCTTTCCAAAGGCACACACATAGGGAGGAAGAGCACAAAAGCATCACAAGTTCAAGGAATGGGCTACATTGATGATCCAAACAAGGTGTTGCATGCATGCTTCTAGAGCACCATGCCAATGGAACAAATTTTAGCCATGACTTCATTTGATGAGGAAGGTGCATACCCTCGGACAAGGAAAATGTTGTCATGGGCATTTGAGTCCCACATTGATGAGCCAAAATTTGAAGTAAGCCAAGGGCATTGATGAAAGTGCCAAAAAAAAAGGGATAAACCCCTTGGTGAATGCTCAAGAGGTTGTCAGATGAGTAAATCTATAAATGCTCAACAAAGTCTAGTTGAGGTTGAAGCCAGGCTCTTTGGGAGAAATGACAGGGTAAAGTTCCTAGAGGTAGAGCTGGAGAAAAAGGAAGAAGAGCTCATTGAAAAGACCAAGGACTTGAAGTAGGAAGAGCTAATCAGTGCTTAGTTAAGGCATGAGTTAAAAGATGAAAAGGAAAGAGTGTGCGAGGCATACAAGAAGATAGAGATGATCACGGATGCCATTGTCCTAAAGCATCCAGACTTAACACCACCCACACAAAAGTATGGATCATCCTTGTAATGCCTAGAGGACTTGACCCACATACTCACCATGGAGAGGTGACCACTTTCCCTAGAATCAGTAGAAGAGGCATTGGTGCATGCAAGAGAAAGAAAATAAAATGAAGGTTGTGGAGATTGTTTCTCAGTACAACAAGATCCTCACCGATGTAAAAGCCAGCCACTGCAATTTGTTGAGGAGGCTTGCCTATGATAATTATGCAGATAGAGATAGAGTGGAAAGTATCCTAGTTTCCACCCATGAAGTGGAACTCAAGGAGTTCTAGGAAAAGAACAAAGGGGAATAGGGGAAGAGTGAGACAAGATCCTAGCCGAGGTAGAAAAGAAATCAGAGGCCATTGAGACCTTGGGGCTCAATCAAGAACCGACTAAAGGAATTGTACCCTCAAATCACTCGAAGGATGGATGCGCTCGAGGATTTGGGAAAAGCAGCTGGAGGAGATTGTGGAGACAATGAGTGCTAAGGGAGAGGAGCTTAGTTTTGAAGAAGTGAGCACCCTGGTGGGTGACCTCTGTCAGCAAGTGCAAAATGAGGTTGACACTTGGGGAAATTAGAAGCTGATTTAAGGAAGGATTTCCCTCTCCTCCTCCAGAAGTAAATAAAGTTCCCCATTCTTTCATTCTTTTCCCCAATTCTTCATTCCTTCATTCTTCCATTCAACCATTTGTAAGGATCCACCATTCTTTAATTCTTTATTGAAGAGTGTTTCGAGGATGGAGAAAAGGTGTAGTGTGGGGTGATGTTGGGCCCCAAAATATCAGCTAAGTACAAGAAGGCATGTGGGCATGGGACCTAGTTGAAAGGGTGCATGGGTTGAAAGTGCAGTAGGAAAGGGTTATGGAAAGGTTTTGTAGAACACACGACATGTGTGCGCGTAAGGAAAAATGGGTTTTGTACTTAGCCACATTCGGCATCCCTAGGAAACACATGAGAAAAGCATGACCCTTATGGATAAGGTGTCAACCTGGCGACTATGGATCAAAAAGGGAATATTCTAGGCATGTGATGGAAGTTTCTAGAAGACATCATTACAAAGAATGGAGAGCTCGGATCTGGAAAGGCATGCTTCCATGGAGGACCACTTGACACTTGGAAACCGATCTGTAACTTTTGGAAGGCATGGCGGTGGGTGCTTAAGGCTATATATACAAGCTGGATCGGTAGAAGAAAAGGATATAGTTGAAGAGAGGTGAAGCCCTATAGAAAATAGAATGGAGGATGTTATGGGTTAGGGATTAGGAGAGCTCTGTGAGTGTTTAACACATATAAGGGGATGGGTTCTCATTTTTCTTTGTAATATGATGAGCATAATATAGTTCTATGATGCATGATTTGGCTCTGCATAATTATATGAGGATTTGTTATGACCTCAAGGGATGTAATGTGGGTTATTAACTTTGATAGTATGAATATAATGCTCTGTTATAAATCATTTGTGTTCAATACTTATGCATTTTCTTTCTATATGAATCATCTCTACATGTGTTGCTTGTTATTTCTCTTACCTGCATACAATGAGATGATAACTTTTCCTAAGTTCATAAGAATGTGGTTTAGTTCTTTTCTATCGAATATCTCATTTGATTATCTGTTCTAAGATGATGCACTTTTGATCTATTCCTCCACTACCTCAATCGAGAAAATAAGGAGGAATTTCAAAATTTTCCTCTCAGGAGCTATGAAGAGGTCTTAGAGGGCGTTCTCCACATTGACCAAGCGGTGATAGACAACGGATGAAAGACTTATAGTCTAAATGGGAAATTGGTCACTCCTTCTCAAGGTAATTGAAATTACCCCAATGGTTCAAACAAAAAAATCAAGGACCCAAGGTCCTTAACAAGAAATGTGGTGCTACAACGGACAATATAACTAATCAATCTAAGAAGCCAAACATTTAACACCAACAAGACAAATAATGGTAATAATAGGGAAAATGAAAACAACCAAAGGAGTAACAATTTCACTCCTTCTATTAATTTGGTTGAATTTATTCATCCTCCCCTTCCTCCTCTCAAGGACTAGGCCCAAGGCCCGGTTCAATATCAAACCAATTTCCAAATCAAGATTTAACCAAGGCTAGAGGCCTCTAAAATTTAATTATATCAATTAACAACAAAATAACAACATGAACTATGGGCCCTGCAACAAAACTAGAACCAAAGACCTCATGACTACGATCCCAACTTATACTGTGGCTTTCATAGGGTCATATAGGACATGATACTTAGACATGTTGTGATTGTAATAAATTCATACAATGGCTTCTATAAGACCAAAGACAACTCTTCATTGAGATGTTCTTGGATAATCCCATGACACCTATGCAAAATACTCACATGGGGCTGTTGCTCCACAGAATTCTACTCTTGGGGTTTATAGAGACCCCCTCCCAACACGCCCTAAAAATGAAAAGCTTAATCCTCATGGGTACCAGAAGGGGAATCCATAGGTCATAAATAATGATCATGAAGCATCTACATCCATGGATCCTGAGTGGCTTCCTCCTTTAGACATTTGGAAATCAACCTAAGATTGTAAGATTAGTTGAATTAGAAATGAATCACAAGTCCATGCAACAACTCACACACATGATTATTCTTCGCAACCTCTCCCCATTTATCCCTCCATGGCAAATGATGTGCTAGTAGCTCCTAAGCCAGTAGGGGCATATGATTTAATCACAGATCTGACTAAGACCTTTTCACACATTTCCTTTTTGGATATGTTAAAGAATTCCCTTGTGCATCGATACGATTTATTAGAAGTGCTAGGTCTTGGTCATCTGATCCATGTCACCCCTCCTTAGAGGACCAAATTAATCACATAGACTTGATGTCTCTATCCTTGAGGAAGCTTGAGAGAGATGTCATATTTTTGTTTGATATCAACAAGATACCTAATGACGTTGAGCTAGCATGGAGAGATGATCCCATGTTCTAATTGTAGGTTTGGATTTATAACAATTATGTTAAGCCGAGCTATGATAGATGATGGGGTTGTTATTAATATAGTCCCTTTCTCATTTCTAAAAAGTTAAGCTATGGAGAAACAAAATTGTTCCTCCACTTGAAACACACTGAGAGGCTATGATAGTCTCAAAGCAACCTCTATTGGAACCATAGTGCTTCCAGTCACTCTTGGACCCAAGACCGTGTTGACTGAATTTTATATTATAGATTGGGAAACTAACTATAATATGATTCTTGATCAACCTTGGATTCATAGAATGAAGGAAATCCCTTCACATTATTCCAAGAAGTCATATTATTACATCTAGGGAAGGTCTTTATGGCTCAAGGTGACCTGAAGCCATTCGACATCCATTTGGACAACTTGAAGAAGAAACCTAGGGTTCACACTAAATTTGAACTCTAGGCTAACCAATTAAATAATCCTAATCCTCCTCAGGGACTAGTTCCCACATCTAATCTTGTGCCAACAACAGAGTTAGAACCACCCAAGGCAATCGAAGGGGTAGATGCTAATGAAAACAAAGTTGTTGTGGTAGAAATTGTATCAAAAAAACTACAAGGTTAAATTGTTAATATTTTGGAGAATGATTTACCTAATTGTTCTCCCATTTGATTCTTTGGGCATAGGTCATGCTCTTGGAATTTGCCTCTCTTCCATCCAGTGTCTTTAATGAGGTTTGTATGGTTGAGGTCTCAGAAGTTAAGGAAGAAGACTCCAAGAATGATCAAGCTTCTATCTTCCCCGATGATTGGTAGACTCTCAACTAAAATGGTGTAAAGTGTCACTTTAGTGTTGGGGCAAGGGTGATCCTCACTTTTCCTAAGGGAGGATCATGCCTTTTTCCTTCAAGCTGAACTTTGAATGCATGAAAAACGGAGATGTGTATGAAGCTCTTATTCTTGGTCTTTATCATGGCCAAGAGAATGGGTGTGAACAACGTCAGAGTTCTAGGTGACTCTCAACTCATTACTAATCAAGTATCAAAAGTCTATGAGACCAGATCAAAGCACCTGCAACTCTACAAATATGATGTTCTCGAGATTTATAAAGGCTTTGAATTCATCTCCATAAAAGCTATTCCATGAGAGAAAAACTTGGTTGATTCTATGACCACTTCTTCTCATGTTTTTCAAGTGAGTTAGGAATTAAAAGGAAACTAAATTCACCATTTTAGTCAATTGAGCATTTGGTTTGAAGGATGCTAACCAATGTAATTTTAGCATATGTTGAGATTGAGAATGATCCTTCCACGTTGGATTTCACGGAAAATGATGAAGTCAATCTTAGGATACCTCAATGCTTATATGGACCTTCATCCCACACACCATAAGAAGGGATTTTCCCTTATACCTCACTCTTCCTCTTACTTTGGAGATCGTTTGATGAGGTCTTCTTCTTCTTAATATTTTGAAATCTATGAAGTCGAGGAAGACTTGGAGTTGCCTCCATCCCCACCTAAGTTTGAAGAGGGTAACACTCTTTGATCGAAGGAATGATAGACATAAACATAGGGATGGAAGAGGAACCAAAATACTTGAAACTTGGTTCTTCATTATCTCCATAAGAAGTAGAGTGCACACATGAAGGTGCTTAAAGAGCATTTAAAAGCCTTCACCTTTAGCTATAAGTGAAATGCTGGGTGTCTCCCCTGATGTTATAGTGCACAATCTAGTTATGAAGTTAGATGCTAAACCTGTGAAGCAAAAATTGAGACCCATGAAGCCAAAGGTGGCTTTAATGGTTAAAGAGGAGGTAATGAAACTCCTGCAAGTAGGGTTTATCAATCATGTGGATTATTCCATGTGGGTATCAAACATCATCCTAGTTCTTAAAAAGAATGGGAAGATACATCTACATTGATTTAGGACATTAACAAGGCTTTTCCCAAAGACAATTTTACTTTGCCCTCGATTGATGTTATCATATGAACTATGGGATTGGGTATGAGTTGTTGTCTCTTATGGATGGTTTTTTCTGGTTATAACCAAATAAGGATCTATGAGGAGGACCAAATGAAAACTACCTTCAAACTCCTTGGGGAACCTTCTATTACGTGGTCATGCCTTTCGGCTTGAAGAATTCCGGAGCCACTTACCAGTGGAAATGATGTACATTTTCATGATCTTATTCATAAGATCATGGAATCATATGTTGATGACCTACTTAGTGAAAGTAAATAAGTGTGGTGATCACCCTGAAGTGCTTTCGTGTCATTCTTCTTCATGCCTAATTGAATATGGAGTAACACTAAATCCTAAGAAATGTGTTTGGAGTAACAAGAGGTAAGTTGTTAGGATACATCATTTCATCTGAGGCATTGATGTTGATCCCGAAAATATCCGGGAAGTTTTGGAGATGTCCCCACCCACCGATGAGTCAAACATCAGGTCTTTCTTAGGTAAGCTTGGGGAAATTCATAAGTTTATCCCTGACTTAACATATGCCATTCACCCTATCAATGGATTATTGAAGAAATATTATTAAAAAATTGGACAACCGAGTGTCATGAAGCATTTGAGTCTGTGAAATGCTTCCTTATGTCACCACCTACATGCTCATGCCACCGAAAGCTGATCATCCTTTGATTTTATACTCTTGAGCCACTGATGTCTTGATTGTGTGCATGTTGGCACAAGAGGATGATGATGGTCATGAGTGGGCCATTTTTATTTCATCAGCCATACTCTTCTCGATTATGAGATGTGATACACAGAAGTGAGAGGAGTGCTTGGATATAGTTTTCACAACAAAGAGGTTGAGGCACTACATGCTCAACCAAGAAATAAGAGTGATAGTTAAATCGACTAGTTATGAACATTCTTAACCTAGGCTGCCTTATCTAAGAAGGTTGGTCATGTTTCATTATGCGTTAATGGGTGAGTTTGAACTCACCTTTATTAACCAAAAGTCCATAAAGGGAAAAATTATCATTGATTGGTTAGTAGATAACCCTATAGATTGTGGAGATCTAGTAGATTTAGATTTCCTGATGAATGTGTGTTCTATATAGAGGAAAAGCCCTCGTCACTTTGAGTGTGTGGTATGATGATATTGTCAATCACATTATGGACCAAATGTATCCCAAGGGAGAAACCTCACAACAAATATGATGGCTACGTGTCATAGCCACCAAGTACGTAATTGTGGAAGAAGTGCTCTATCGTAGAGCCTTTGATGGTATGTTATTAAGATGTATTGATGAAGAAGAGTCAGAGAAGATCCTCTTGAAGCCCACAATGGAGATTCTATGGTGGTCACTTTGAGGGCATATAACCACTCACAAGATTCATCACATGGGCTATTTTTGGCCCACTTTAGAGCACGATGTTATAGAGTATATATACGTAGGTGTCAAAATGTCAAGAGTTCTCACATGAGATACATATTCCTACTTAGGCTCTATAACCCATTGTGACACCTTGGCCCTTCTCTACTTGGGGTCTTGATTTGATAGGAATTTCTCTCCCTCATCATTGGATGGCCATAACTTCATTATCATGGCCCATTGAGTATTTCACAAAGTGGGTTGAGGCCATGCCTCTTACTATTGTACCTAGATCCATAATTTCCAAGTTTATCTTAAACCAGATTATCTATAGGTATGGAGTCCCACAAGTCATTATTTCAGATAATGGCACACCTTTCAAGAATGAAGAGGTATGAGAATTGTGTGTGCAATTCAAAATATCCCATCACACAACCTCTTTGTACTATCCTCGGGATAATGGACAAGTTGAGGCTACAAACAAAACCCTAAAGTCCATTCTCCTTAAGATGGTTAAGGAGGGATTGGCATCTCAAGTTATTTCCGACCTTGTGGGCCTATAGGAATTGATGAGAACACCCATGGGGTAACCCCTTATTCTTTAGTCTTGGATCTGAAGTGGTCTTGCCATTGGAGGTAGAGTTACCTAGTCTTTGTATATCTTTACAAGGAATTTTAGATGAAGAAGGATACCGAGAAGTACAAATGGTTGAATTAGAAACCCTTGATGAAGCTTGACTTAGAGATGAACAACATCACCATGTCTATGCTGACAAGATGTGTTGTCAGTATAATAAGAAAGTGTACAAATGTGAGATACACATAGGAGATCTAGTATTGAGACTTGATAGCCGGATTGACAAGAAAATCAACGAAGGAAGAATTTAGACCCAAGTGGTTAGGCCCATACCAAGTAATAAAAGACTTTAAAAATGGTGTGTACCACTTATGTACTCTAGAGGGTGAAGATTTTAGTGATTCGGTTAATTCTCTTCACCTCAAACGTTTATATGCATAGTCCATTTACATTTCCACTTGTACATTATTGCATCCACACTATATACCATCTGCATTATCATATTGTAAAATTATAAATCAAGAAACTTAATTTTCAAGCAACTTTTAAGAAATTTTTAAATATTGGAAAAAACATTCAATCATATCTCTTCAAGTATCCATCATATCATCTCCAAATTATTTAAATATCTTCATCATTTCAACAATTAAAGATAAATTTTGACATTGGTCCTACCAAGGCTTGCATACTTAGTTCTATTCATGGTTTCTTCTAGCTTAGGTGTCTTTTCCCATAGTTTGTTCTAGAAGCTTCTTGATGTCACATCTTTCCCTAGAAATCTCTCTAATATAGAAGTAGTCTAAACATTTCACTGGAGCTCTTGTTCGCCTATCTCAACCTTTGGTGGTGAGCCCTCACATCCTACTAGTTGTGTGGGGTTGAGACTAGGGAAAGTGTTTCCTTCCCAAAAGCACAAGTCTAAAATCAATCAAAAAAAAAAAAAGATAAATCAACAATAAATACAAAGATATTTTCATTTCAAAATAAAACTACACTTCCTTTCCCTACAATCTTTGGTGATGAGCCCATGCTTCCTACTGGTGGTGTGAGGTTGGGAAAGGAGGGAAGTGCCCTTACTCACCTATATCTTGTCCTTGGTGATGAGCCCATACTTCTTACTAGTAGCATGGGGCAAGATGTAGGGGTCCCATCAAATAAGTCAATAAGTTGTAAATAATTCAATGAATAAAAAGTGCTTTGAAATCTTAAAAATCCCAAATAAAATGAGTTAGATGTGTATGTTACAAGAGAGTTAATCCCTAAAAATATATTTTTCAATCAAAAGGCCATCTTTGGATCTAAGTCTAGATAAAATTGCAAGCAAATCACATTTTGAACTAGGTTAGTTGACCTTGTTTAGGGTTGAGTTGTAGGTTCCTAATTGGTTCTTTGTCAAAATCTTGTCTTTTCTCACCATCTTCATTCATCAAAGTCACATAACTGTCCTTCCTAGCTCTCGGTGATGATCCCTCACATCTTACTAGTTGCGTGGAGTTAGGAATGGAGTGAGTTCATCTTCTTATCATGTCACATTCATCACATTTTTCCAATAAAATAGAAGTTAAATATTGCTTGAAAATCAAATTTCTAAATTACAATATGTTCTCATATGCATCATATATATAAAAAAAAAAATATATCATTTTGTTTACACATTTGCATCATCATCATCCATAACATGCATCCATAAAAGCATATAAAAATCATCAAGAAATTATAACCATCTAAGAGTACACAAGTGAAGCAAACCATGATTGAGTCAACTCTTACACAAAATAACTTGAACAAAAAAAAAAAATTGTATATATGTATATATCAATAACATCAAGTTTCATGTACAATGCCATCATACTCTAACAAGTATGGTCAAAATGCTCATCTATGAGCTGAAAATCCAAAAAAAATATATATACATAAAAATGATCTCAAAGCAATAAGCATTTGTGGCCTATCCTCTCTATGGGATCCCACTGAAGGTGTAGGAAGAGGGATCCTACTGTGACTCCTATGATGAGAGTGAGATCCTCCATGTGTCGATCGATGAGAATTCCGTGAGAGTTCTCATGTGATGGGGCAAGGTGTAAGTAATGGTAGTAGTGGCCTCCACTGAGAGAATGGCCTCACCATTGTCTCCTCTCGGCCTAGACTTGTATCTAGTAAGCTTCTCTCATTTGAGTCGGGGCCTTTGTAGCATGCCATCTTGGCATAAACACATCAATGTGATGACTAGCCATTTATGGTTTCCCAATGTCTACAAAGAACTAGTCTCATGTCTTCCCTATAGGGAGTGAAAAGGTATCTAGGATAATCTACCGAATAAGATCTTAGCCATCAACAGTAGTTCTAAAGTGCAAATGAAACAATGAAAAGTCATAAAACCTATAAAAACAAAAAATGATAGTGTAGTTTTTTTAACAATCTAGTCTAGAGAGTAAAGTCGAGAGAAGAGTATTTTACTTACTTGGATCTTCAAGAATCTATGATGAGGGATCAAAGTGGTGTTAGTGGTGGTGGGGAGCAGAGGTGGTAAGGATATCCTCCACTATAACCTCCTCTACTACTATCTCCCCTATTCCCCTCTCCCATCCATAAACAAATGATTCCTCATCCCCTCCTCCTTGGTGGTCAAAGGATCCTCTGAGTGTAGTGTCTCTGCCTCAACCTCTATCCTCTCGTGGCTATCTATCGCGAAAGCCTCTCAGTGGTTACCCACTGTTTCACTCTTTGTCTCCACCTTTACATTTGGGATCAGACTCTACCTCTGCCTTTTTCTAGGCCTCCTCCTCCTCCTCCTCTCCACTATGTGTGGGTGCTTCCTTAATCTGTAGGAGTGGCCTCCATCTAGCTCGGGTCTGTGTAACTTGTGGCATACCAATAGAACCCCAAGAATGACAATAGTCCACTCAAGCTTTCCCCTCGAGCCAGATCTCTAGCCTCTCGGATCCCTCTATATACTATCGAGACTACTGGGAGGGCATCAAGGTAAGGTAATCCAAATTACTATGACACCTTGTGAATTGGATGGACCTCACTTTGCTGGTCGATCTAGTCACTATGTAGTAGAACTACATGTAGCCAAGGAAATCATCTCCTCACCCCATAGGCTAGCCATGTCTTGATATGGTTATGCAATCATGTCATCTATGGTGAGTGTAGAAACTGATCGGTGTGCCCCTTGAGTGGAACCATGTATACCCATCTAGCCACTCTCGATCGCCCAGGATCTACTATCCCAATCCCCTCTGATAGGGAATCATGTGCTCATATACCCAACTCATAACCAAAGTATGGTGACTAAGGGCCTTACCCTTAGTATACAACTCATATAAATCATGGTAGTGGTACTAAGAATATCAATGCACCCCATGTATATATGTGGCCATGTTGCTCAATGTTCTTAATAATGGGTGCTCAATAATAGAGTAGTTTGTCTCCACCCTTGTCCCCAACCAAGTGTAAAGCCAATATGCCAATAATGGCTTTGCGTAAGGGAGGGATAGAGTGGAGGCAACTGAAAGTAGTCTCATCCCATGATTGCACCTGTGTCAGTTCATGTGCATCTCCCATGTATATCGCCTAGCTACAGGGCTGAACAAGTGTGCTCACACTAACCAAAGTCAACTTCCTTCTAGTGATAAGAACTCCTAGAATCTAGTAGATGTCCTATAAAGCAATCATCCACTCCCCTCTAACTCTAGGCAGCCAGAAAGTGTTCCATTCTACATCCCAATAACTCAATAATTTGCATAACAAGTGGCTAGCTGGTGTAACTAGTTGTGTTTGGGATATCCTCCATATCTCGGACTCGTAATAAATCCTTCTCATCCTAATTCAATGCATCCAATATCGGGGAAACCGGTCACACTCTTGAGCTCTGATCCATCTAACATACTTCCCTATATTCATAAACATAAAAAAGAGAAAGTTAGAATCATAACAATGCATAATAAGCTCAACAAAAACATCATAAAAATAATTAAAATTAAAAAATTTCAATACTTAGTCAAAATTGGAAGTTTCCTCGATAAAATTACATACGCAACTGATCCACGATGCAGGCAGAGTGGTAGTTGTGTCACCTGTGTAGAGTGGTAGTTGTGTAACCAATTTTCACATTTTATTGACTTCTCCTTGTAGTTGTTGTGTAAATGACATGATGGTTGCGTAATTTTGCTCGAATAAAATGCGAGGGTGGTTATTGCACAATCTCCATGGGTTCCATCCCAAAATGTGGGGCCATACCCTAGGCCCCCAAAACTCCAAAAAAAAAAAATAATTTACCTTTCGAATAAAATAAATTATGGATCTTAAGTGACTTCCCCCTTATGATCATTTTTACTATAAAATTATTGGAAATTACCCCCCTATGTTGAATTTTTCATATTTTCTATGCTTTAGGGTAGAAATAAACAAATACATATAACTCACATGTTCGTGACCTATTACTCCTCCCGCTAGGTTGGGCAACCATCACATGAACACTCTTCGTTTTGACTGTACTCTCGTGTGAAACAATCACAAGTAATCTAGAGCTCAAATTTCACTAAGTAGGTAAGTGCAAATGATTTCTAAAAATAGTAATTTTGAGTTATATATAGCATGTTTTAACCTTGTTTTGAGTGTGTGTGCTTTGTAGAGCAATAACACTACATTGGTGCATGTATATCTCTATCCCCATGGATAGGGTAAGTTCTCTCATCATTTTAAATTTAAGTATTTTGTTGATTGTGTATTATATTTGCACTTGATTCTTGTTTTCTTCTTATTGGTAGTGGGAAGCATGGATTGACATGGTATCAACATACAGGCGTGTCAAGTATAATTTCTAACCTTCCCATTTGGGAGTGCCATAATCGGATCTCACATTTTACACCTCTTCATGGCTAAAACACTTCTCTCGAGGGGGAATATGTACGCACCCAAATTTTCACAATGCTACATTGTTGGAATAGTTCAAATCCCCGATGATGATAAATATCAATTCTAATGATGTTCAAGTCTAATGTCTCACTTACAACATGTTCTAGTATCCTACTTTACCTTGTTCATTTTCCAACTTTTCCCGCTTTCCTTAGTCATTTTGAATCTTTTCCTTATATTTCTAGCCTTTAGTTATGAAAATGCACTGACGGTTATGCAACCACCCTGATGGTTGCGTAACCGCTGGTCCGCCCGAGTAGCGGTTCCATGCACTTCGTGTTCATGTGTAAATTAGAAAAGATATAAGAATTGAAACTAAACACCTAATATTTCCAAATATTTAAACTAACCTAACAAGAACCATCAAGATAAGAGCTTAGGGAGGCTAATTTCTTTAACATGCATATAACTTTGAAAACAATCAAACTAACATGTCTAAATCAATCTCTACTCTTTGAATGCTAACTTTGAAATGAACCTAAGAAGATCCTTAGCAATTAGATTTGATTGTTAGTATGATCTCAAGGTTTGAGAATGGAGTCTCACCATTAATGGCTACAAGGCCATATGGTTCTCTCCATATTACCCAAGCTTGAGTTAATGGATGCACTATGAAGATATTATCTCAATAAATGGAGAAATTCTCAAGATCCTAAATGCCTATAGTTTATGCTAGAGGAGGAAAAGTGTTCTAAGAAATGATGAGGAGGAGGGTTCTATTTATAGGTTTCCCATTCCAAGAATGGTATGATTTTGGTGCATGTGGGACAAAAGGTAAGTCCAAAAAGCACTTTTGTAAGTCAAAGCAAGATTTGACTAGGATTAGAAGCTAATTAATCTTTTAAGATTAATTAAGAATCCCAAGTAGGCTTAGGAAGCTTTCTGGGAGCATCTGGAGGAGGTTTTGATAGATTTTGGATGTTTTGGAAGCAAGATTTAGCCAATAAGAATATTTATTGGTCAAATGCATGGTAGGAGGCTTAATCAATGTATAATAGTTAATTAAGAGGAGTTTGAGGGGAAAATGAGCCTAATTGATGAAGTTTCGTCAATTTACGGGGAATAGAATAGTTAGTGCAATGTTAGTAATAATATTGCTTAGATCAAACTATAGGTGTCTACATTTTCCCCTCTTTGGGGTGGCATAAGTTATGCCCAAAGATAGTAGACAAACATAGAATTTTTTTTTTTTTACAAAGTGGAAGAAAAATCAATATAGTGAAGGATGCCCCCTTGAGTGTCGATGGAGTGATGAAAGAGGTTGATCGACGATTGAAAAGATGAAGGTGAAAGATAAAAGAAAAATTATGGGATATGTCTCTTACAGAAGAACATAATAGTGTGAAGAGAAGAAAGGAAGCCATATTAGTCTTGTTGATACTTAGTACCAATTACCCATGAAATCTAATTCACCAGCTTTTATTGGCATTGCTCATCTTCCACATTATACTAAATAACCGAGTTGAAAGGGAAGTGACCCACTTGAATGATGAGACACCAAATATTTTAGATTTATATTGAGAGTAGTGTGTGTGAATGTGGAGGAAGAATGATAAAGCTGAGTACGATGGAGAGAGAAAGGGGATATAGAAGAGAATAAGTATGAGGAAGGGGGATTGAGCTAACATCCATCCAATGCCTTTTAAACAACTTTATTTTCATCATATTGCTAGTGATCTTCATCATCGGTCCTTATTAAAAATGTAAGCATATGACAAAAGTGTAGAATGACATGAAAAGCCATAGTACAAAAAACTATCCATTGCTAAAACACCAACTCCATGTAACATACAAAATGCAATGCAATACGAGAAAGTAAACAAGGAAACCTAGCAGGGGAAGCAAGTACAAACACACATACTTAACCAACATCATCTAAGATAGTTACATAAATATTTTGTTATGAGATTCAATTCCCAAATGTTTATGTATAATGACAAGGGTTAAAAGTGTTGCCCATGCTAGTGGCACCATTTGCTTAAAGATATCGCGAGCTCGTTATGTCCCGATCAATGACCCAATGTCAAAAGTCTTTCGGGCATGACGTGCATACCACATCTCTGGCGGCCCGAGAATGTCCTAAATAACACCAAACTATTGTTGCACCCGATCCATCTTTGTAATACTCGTAATGTACCCATGACTCCTAATGAGAAAATGCTCCACCAAGGATAGGTGAGCTCTAATAGATCCTTTGACCACTGATAGTGTCTATAAGGTCTTCATAAAATCATATGCAGTTATATATCATCGAAGGCACGGTGATAGAAATAAGTATCCCCATGTATCTATGCACATCATAGCCATTAGAAGTCCAACCAAACCGGAGGCTCATCATGGCCTCGGGCTCATAATGCTCCTTCAGGGTGACCAATCACTATATAGTCCCAGGACCATATCTGTAGTAAGGTCACTAGACCCACCGTCTTCGACGATGGTAGGTAATTAAGTGCAAGTCCCAATATAAATGTGCAAGCATGCACTATCCCTAAGCGATGACACTTTCCTCTCATCGGGCTCGAAACACACTAATCAAGGCCTAAGGGAAATGATGTACCCATCTTGTTAGTAAGTATAATTCCACCGAAAATTTCCATGAGATACATTGGCACACAATATAACATCGGATCTATGAAACACTAATGCATCTGCAATGTCATACCCCGTCGAGGTATCTTGTCTACATCAAAGAGCTCAATCAAGATGTCTACAATCTATACCACATCATCCTCATACTATATCAAATGCCCTGGATCAGTACTGTAGAATCCTCCAAACGTCCTCAAATGTAATAGTCATCTCTCTAGTTGGGAGCCTAAAACACTAGCTCACCTGTGCCACCTCTCGCCTAAGGCTATAAGGAGGTTGTGGTCCAAGGTGATATGTTGCATCCGCACCACGTAGCTAAGCCTTGAAGTGTATAAGGTGATGTCCAAATAGCCCTTTCTTGCATCATGAGAAAGTCACCTCAAAGTTGGCCAATCGACCATTTTGATCCCTGACTGTAAAGACAGTAATTGCTCTGCAAGATCAAACAACACACTTATTATAATTTCTTCTATCTAACATCATCTAACACTTAGCCTATTCATCCATGTATTATTCTAGAAACTTTTCCTTTTTCTTATAAGTGTTTTCCAAACCCTTCTTTGACACATACGCGCACCCCTAAGTGACACACGCGTGGCCTTGTTAGTGTATGCACGCCAAACACACATACGCCCTTCCCAACACTTGTGTACTTATCCTAGCGCATGTGCCCACAGCTATTTGCCCCCTTTCCACATGACCTATATGCTTCTAAAGAACACATGCACCTACACACATACATCTTTCATATGCCCACGCATGCCACGATGACGCATACACCCCTTAAGGCGTGCACATACATTATCACCCCCTTAAAACACCTAATAAATGACATTAAATGCAATAAAAACACAACATGGATAGGGTACTCATGTAGGGTCCATTAGTGGGCATCCGCATGTACTCACGAACTATGTTTGCTCACCTCATATGTCTTTGCATTCACGCCATCTCTCTCCGAGGGTCAGAGCAAAATTCAATAGTAAATAAGCAAGGGCTTGGTAGAAAATGAATTACTCGCGATGATTCACCCCCAAGAGGGGTATAAATGGTTTTTTCAACCCCGATGCAATGTCTTTTCACCTTCGCCGTGATGGCCGAGAAGCGTAATTTTTCCCGCCATGGTCATTCTACCTTCTTCTATCACCCTCTGCGATATTTTTTTAATAAATGATTATTTTTCACTTATTTTCGTCCCACCGATGCATATTTTTTGCTCTCTAAAGCACCTATTTCTTCTCCATGAGGAATTTTTTTTCTTTTTTAGGAAATATTCTATCCTACATTCTTCTAAAAATAAAAAAATAAATAAAAAATAAAAAAGAAATAAAAATTATAAAATAAATCTTTTCAAAAAAATTGGCAAAAACCATGAAAAATCCAAAAAAATTGAAAAAATTCAAAAAGTAGAAAAAATTGGTAAAATGATGGTATGAAACTAAAGCATGTGTAAAACACATTGTATTAAAATTATATCTTTCTTATGTTTTCACTTGTTTATGTAACAATGACTCACAGATCGTTTGGATCTACCCCATTAACAAAGTTGTTTTGCTAACTTTGTCTATACTATATTGGCACAACAAGTTTCCGGTATTGTTTTCATAGCGCATGAATGCTTTTTCATTAGAACCCCGTGTCGACCATATTTCCCCTCATATGTACCCTTGCTTGGGGCACCACTTGTAACCCTTGTCGTTATACATGAACATTTGGGAACTGAAGCTCGATAACAAAACATTTGTGCAACTATCTTAGAAAAGCTATAAGACTTGAAACTAAACACCTAAGAGTTCCAAATATTTAAACTAACCTAACAAGAACCATCAAGATAAGAGCTTATGAGAGGATATTTTATTTAACATGTATATAACTTTGAAAAAAATCAAACTAACATGTTTAAATCAATCTCTACTCTTTGAATGCTAACTTTGAAATGAACCTAAGAAGATACTTAACAATCATATTTGATTGTTAATATGATCTCAAGGTTTGAGAATGGAGTCTCACCAATAATGGCTACAAGACCATATGGTTCTCTCCATATTACCCAAGCTTTATTTAATGGATGCACTATGAAGATATTGGTAGGAACCAAGAGAGGAATGTACAGGAAAAACTAGATAATTAATTGCACACAGAATAATATTCTTCACACTGTATAATTTCTGCTAATACAATGGCTAATATATAGCCACAAAGGTAGGCACAACAACCTCCTACAAAGTAGGGAACAAATTACCCATTGCTAACAATCTCCTAACAAATATTTCTCTCTACGTGAGTTGTTGAAACAACTCGTAACAATATTATTTTCTACCAACTCATATAATTAATGGAGCACTAACAAATATATTTCCCAACATTCCCCCTTAGTGCAAACATGGGGAAAAATTGCCTTTATACTTGCACCTACTCATGATTTGGTGATTTTCACAGGATGATCACAAACCTCAAGGATGGTTTTGCAAATGGTTGACCAAAAACCGAGAATGGTGGTTTTGTAATTGGTTTACCACAAACCACAAAGTGATGGTTTTGCGAATGGATTACCAACAACCAAGAATGGTGGTTTTATATTGGTTTACCACAAACCAAAATGAAGGTTTTCAAGTGGTTTACCTATAACCACATCATGATATGCCAAGTAATATTCTCATCCCTCATCACATCTCATTGTAAGGAATAACATAGGAAATTATGTTGAAATCTGTTGCTCACGCACAAACTAAAAACTAGAAATGGAACATTTGATCATGTTCCCCCCTCAATGTTAAATTTCCACTTATTGAAAATAGGAACACTACAAATTGAAGCAAACACACAATTTTTTTTTCCACCAAATCATCTGTGTGGCCCCGTCATTGGTGAATGACGAGAGGTGACTGAATGACCTCAACCTTCGTTTTCCTTCATCCTCCGTTTTCATGCTCAATACAAGAAGTCTTCAGATCCACTATCTTCATTTACTTGTTCTTCCTCATTCTCTGATCCTTCTTCAATAATGATATTGGCCATGATTCCTTTAAGTTTTCCACTAAGTATATCTTGAGCTCAGACTCTATAAAATGAAGATGTATGTCCCTTTTTCTTACAAAGTAGAAACATTCTCATTCTTCTTTATATTTAGAAATTTCCTTTTTACATACATTGTTGTTTCTTCTTTACATCTTCTTTGGTCTATTTTTCTCACCTAGAAGAGATGATATTATATCTTCCAATGAGTTGGAATGCATCGACCAAGTGTGAAGATACCATTCTTTGTATTTGGGAGGTAGACTATTCAACATAATAGCTTTTTCATCTTCATCTTCTATTGGAGCTTTTACTTCTACCAGGTATCGAGGAGGAGAGACCATAAATCATCAATATGAATGGACATTGTAGCTCCTTCACCAATTTTTAAATTGAACAACTATAATTTGAGATAAAATTTTGTGTTCACTGCTTTAGAACCAAAGGTTTTGTTCAAGTTTTCCCACATTTCATGAGATGATTTCTTGAGATCAACATAGTGTAGCTCAGTATCTAAGAGAGCAAGACCAATAATGGCTTTGGCTTTATCATCTCTCGTTTCCCATTCTACCAATTTGGTGGATCTGTAGGTGTTGGTTCTTTTCCATCTACTATCCTCCAAAGATTTTTATTCATTAACTACATTTGGATCTTCACTTTCCAAGTATGAAAATTGAGCCCATTGAATTTTTCTAGTGGGACTTCCATTGTGAGATGGAAAAAATTCTAATAACACTTTTGATGACAAATAATGACATTTACAATAACATTTTTGATGAGACACAATGACTAATGCATTTAATTTTTAAGAATTTTTCCAATGAACCCAAAAATACTTCAAGACTCTTACCTAAATAGGAATAAAATGACCCAACAACACATAATGACATACAAATAACATACATGCGGTATACTCTAGGACTTTTAAAAATTAAAAACTAATGATAGATTAATTGCAAATCTATCGACATACAATAAGACTACACACATAAATGTATTACAAAAATTTACCAAGTACACAATAATCGAGGAGTCTTTGATGGAGAAATAGAAAAATCATAATCACCTTTTTTTCTTTGCAATCTTAGAGAGGACAAGTGGCAAATATAGAGGGCACATGAAGAAACTATCATGTAACCGACCATGTTCCAATCCAATAGTTTATCTCCTATATTATGAATCCACTTTGATTGTTAATTAGATTCTCCCACTCAACTAATTAGATGAAAGTGTTCAGATCTATTGTCAAGTCCTCGAAGCATACAATATGGAGGTCTAAGTGTTGAACTGGTGAGTAGATTTTGTGATCAACAACTATACAAATACAATGATTCAAAGCAATGAGCCTAAGCCGAACAATTATATCTATTCCTTAATGTATCCAAATATTATTATGAGATTCACAATGGCTCCAAATATTATTTTTAGATCCCCAAACAAAATAGTTACACAAATCCTTCATATGAAATGTGTACTCATAAAATTGTTTTGCTCTATTTGAAGCTTGATTTCCTTGTAATTAAAATAGTAACAATTTCTTTATAAATCAATCTTAGATTTGGATGCTCATTAATAGATTCAATGAAAACATTTAACATAAAATTTTGGTAGAGTTTCGTGTGGAGGGCGATGCCAAGATTCAAGATTTGATGAAGAAACAATGCATATATTGCAAATGGATGAAAATATCTCAATATACATGAAATTATAGAAAGACTTACCACACTTTGCAAATATGTGAACTTGGTCACCGACGTATCGTAATGCTTAGGAACACAAGGGTCTTGCTACAAAGATCAAATCAGATGCCTCCTTATTTTCTCCTAATTCTCCATCACATGGATAAGAACAACCATCCCTCATTGTCCTTAGAATTACATTACAAAGGATCATATATCGCTCGATACCACTTGATTGGAACTAGGAGAGGAATGTACGGAAAAACTAGATAATTAATTACACACATAATAATATTCTTCACACTATATTATTTTTACTAATACAATGGCTAATATATAACGACGGAGGTAGGCATAACAACCTCCTACAAAGTAAGGAATAAATTACTCATTGCTAACAATATCCTAACAAATATTTCTCTCTACATGAGTTGTTAAAACAACTCGTAACAATATTATTTTCTACCAACTCATATAATTAATGGAGCACTAATAAGTATATTTCCCAATAGATATTAGCTCAATAAACAGAGAAATGCTCAAGATCCTAAATGCCATAGTTTACATTAGAGGAGGAAAAGTGTTATAGGAAATGGTGATGAAGAGGGTTTTATTTATAGGTTTCCCATTTCACGAATGGTATGATTTTGGTGCACGTGGGACAAAAGATAAGTCCAAAAGCACATTTTCAAGTCAAAGAAAGATTTGATTAGGATTAGAAACTAATTAATCTTTTAGATTAATTAAGAAACCCAATTAGGCTTAGGAAGCTTTTTGGGAGCACTGGAGGAAATTTTGATAGATTTTGGAGGTTTTGGAAGTGGGAGTTAGCCAATAAGAAGATTTATTGGTCAAATGCATAGTAGGAGGCTTAATAAATGTATAGTAGTTAATTAAGAGGAGTTTGAGGGGAAAAGAAGCTTAATTGACAAAGTTTTGTCAATTTGCAGGGAATAGAATAGTTAGTGCAATGTTAGTAATAAGATTTCTTTGATCAAATTATAGGTGTCTACAGCTTCTACCCGAGACTTTTCTAGCATGTTTTGAACATGTGTTTTCTTCTTTAAGTTCATTTTTCACTCACGTTTCTTAACCAAATTGGTTGTTCTTGAGCTTGTTAGATGCGTATAGACTTATTTTTACCTACTTGCTATTATTAGTAAGTTAACTGCTACTCCCATGAGTGATGTGACACTTCTTGGTTGCCAAGTGGGCTAGACCACTTCTCTGTCATTTTATATAAAAACCAATATTTTTCCCAAAGCATTGGTTGGAGTCTTTTGATTTGGAATTACATCATTATGTTATTGGAATCCTGCCAAGAAGTACACAAGCAAACATAGTTCATTTTCCTTGTTGCTCTCTTGCTTGTGTTGTTGCTAGATTGCTTATAAACTAGCTAGCTCCAACACTCCTTCTTTCTTCTGCACACTACCAACACATCTCCCTAGACACGTTTGGACATTCATTGGAAAAGAAGCCAAGGGGATCTAAAAAGCATTACCAACATTGGATTTGTCTTTGTACTACATTTCCAGGTTGGAGGTGTTTTAAATTCCTAGAAGTTTCCTTTGCTTATTTAGATAGATTTCAAATCATAATATGTTAGAATACATTTGTTTTAAGGAAGTAGCATTTACAGATAGTTTCTATTTGCAAAGCTTCTATTGAGGATTTATTCTCAGCTCATCCCTGTGGATTTACTAGGGAAGAATTCGAGAGGACGTTCATGTACACAATGTGTTGTTAATTCTTCAATGTTAGATTGTTCATAGAGTTAATTGCTTTCAATATTTAGATCCATTTTACACACGAGAAAAGATTCTATTGAAAGCTTTCTCCCTGCCTATCCCCATGGATTTTCATGGGAAGTGATTTTTAGAAGTTTATGTATTCTGTGCATTAGTTTTATATTTCTTCATTTAGAAAGCTTTTATTTTACTAGGGAAGCTTTCAGAGGAAGAATTACTTCTGAGAAGTTTTTCATTCTTCCGTGATTTTAAGGTAGAACCAGAGGAAGTAATATCCACAACTACAAATTATGAAAACCTTTATTTTATTATATTAGATTAAATCATTATGCAACATGGAAATAGCCACATTCGGCTATTTCACTGTTTAGTTTAATTTTTAGAGTAGAAGAAAATTTCATTTTAGTAGAAGAAGTTAAATTTTTGTGTAGATTTCTTTTATTTTCCAGAAAGCACAAAACCCCAAAAACATTAGATTAAATTAATTAGTTTCTTTTATTTGTCTTATTTCCTTTTAGTTAAAAATCATTAAAAAATAAAAAAAAAGAGATTAAATTTACTTTCTTTGCTTCAATTAATTAGCTTTCTTTCGTTAAATTAATTAGTTGCACATAGATTTAATTAGATTCAAGGAGAGTAATCAATTTGATTTAATTTAAATCTACTTGCATTTATTTGTTAATTTAGGCACATAGAGTTAATTAGATGGAAATTAACACAACTCCCTACATTTCCTTAGTTGGCCTAGGTTACCTGAAATTTGACCTTGCCTCTTTCGGATTCTTTGCGTGTTTGTTTACTTCCTAGATTATTTGTTTGCACATCCACATGACCATCCAAGGCCTTAGGAAACCCAAAGAAATAGTGTGTGATCTAAGAGTTCGCAATCAAAAATAGTTGCATAGTATACAAACATTGATCAAGGCCTCAAACACCTCATTTTTCAAACCACCCCAGATTCCACCCATTCTTATCTCATAGCTAACAAATTTGAAGCGTCGAAGCGGATAACGATTACGTATTCTTGCACAATCAACTTGGTCAAGATTAGATTCCATAATCCATAAATTCATCCTTCCCATACGTCTCTTTTCACACTTCCATGACCTTTCTCGGAGATTTTTACGCAACATGACATGGGGACGATTCCCATGTATCCCACATCCCATTCAAGGTCTATTTGGTGATTGTGATATTGATCAAACCCTTCATCCAACCATTCTCCTTGACTATTTCATTTCTCCTATCCAAGTTTGAAAAACGTTCATTGCCTTAGGCGAGCATATTCTCGTAGTGCCCATGTAACATTCCCAAATTAAGACTTTAGAAACAAGGAATTTTTTTTTTTTTGCATGAGTAATGTTCTTTGTTCTAAATACTCAATTTAGAACACACATTTCATAACATTCATTCTTATAATAGATAACCATATACAGCTATAATGACTCGATGTACAACCGATCTATTCATTCCATGACTCGGTTAACTACCGATCCATTCAATGTAACATTGAGTTTGGAGTATTCTACTGAATACTTCACATTCACGGTTCTCTCACCCTATACTTTGGGTTTTGAGTGATCTATCCAAGGAACCTAACTGAATAATTGTTACCAATATTCATCGGCATCACGAACCTTAGACTGGTGACATAGGACAATGCAATCAGCAGCTTGCGATACTTTGGCCAAAGATTTATAACATACTGTTCATATTACTTATTCCTTGACGACATACTCATCAATTCCATAATACGTCCTTCACCCCACTCCATTGTTATCTCAAATGTCTTACATTGAATTCTGTCAGTCCCCTTGCCCAAGGTTTAACTCAAGCTCAGGTTAACAACATAGGTCATGATATGACGAGGCTCTCGAATACTTAGGGTAAATTGGCATACTGGGTCAACCTAGGTTAACCCCGTGTGCCAAGGTACCCTGAGTCCTTAAGGGCTACTTCATATCCTGATCAAGGTACTAACCAGACCTAGAGAGGATTCTTGAACAAGTTCAAAGGCGTGTAGATCTCAACGATCAAGGTGGAAGGGTGTTGCCACATGTCATCTGCACTGATGTATCCTCGAGAAGATCCTAATCTTCTGAAGGTACAACCTTATGGTTGATGTGTGTCAACATCCTACGACACAACCTCGTAGAGATGTACATACCTCCTAGAGTTTACTAACATTTGGTTAAATCTGGTCTAAAAGACTACTTAAATCAGCAGCCCACCAAACCCCGAGTTCAACATTCCTTTAAGTTCCCTATTTAAAGTTGAGATTCAATTAATTCAAGAGCTTAATTTACTTTAGGGTTGCTTCCTAGATTGATAGTTATGACCTATCATCTCGTTACCCTAGAGCAGGACAACAACAACTTACATTCCCTTTAATTAAATAACTCAACCATTTAAAGAAGTGTATCAGTCCATTAGGCTGAAACACATCGGACTTATTGTAATTAAATCAAAATGATTCACAACCACATCTTTTTTTTTTTATTTAGTGCCTTACTAGAGAGGAAGGGTCTTCCTCTCATAATTGCATATTTAGGGCTTGCCACACCCTACCATGTCATTTAAGTTACAATAATCTTTATTATAATTTTATTTTACCTCACAAGGTATAATGGAAAACTTAGATAAGAATGTTGTAATCAGCCACCTATTTAATTTCAATTTTTCTTAGGGAATTTATCTAAGTTCCCTTTTTATTAAAACCACTCTTTGAAATACACATCCAATCATATAGATAACATGAAGATTATACTCAACAAGATAATTTACACAATCTATATAAGTAATTTCTCACACTTCAATTCATTTCCAAATTATACAATTACAACTTATGCTTTTTAGGCATGCTTTAAGACATCAGCCTTTTAAAAAAAAAAGATAAACTTTTCTTTTTACAATACAATTCAGAAATCAACTCAGAATTCTTCACTAAAATCAGCTTAGAGTAGTCAATGCATCATTTAAGTTTTTGCCCTCTTTTACCACTTACGAAGTCCATCTGTAAAAATTGCTAGCACGGGTCAGTTCATTGAACTGAGCATGATAAGCACTAATCTTTAAAACAAGTGCATTCCAATAATTGTTTCAATAAAACAACCCTGTTATAATGACAACAATTACTTCATACTCTCTAAACTTTAAGCAATATCAATATAAGAAGAGTCATAGCACACTGTTTAAACAAAGTGGACAGGATATATTCTATATTACTTGCCCTAAAATTTTAAAGTATAATTGATTCCAACAATTACATTCACGATCAATCTAATATATATATATATATATATATATATATATATATCACTGATTTTTCTTCCTATCAATTATAACTTCACTCACATCATAACCTAAATTTTACAGGAGTAATTTCAACACAATATTTTTCGGATGATTCATCTCACCTTTGTGCAAGAAAGGAAGAACCATTCCTTTTACCAGTACATATCCATCCGAAAAGTTGAAACATTTATATCATGATTTAAATAGATTCTTAAAGTATCTTCTATTTAAAAATTAAACCATTTAAGGTATTCATCCAAAATAGGGTCATACAAAGAAATTCAAACAGAAGTGATGGATTAACTACCACCTTCAATTTCTTTTGCCAACCTATCTTCTACCTTAGTCTTCATAATTTTCAATCAATGAAAAGTATACAAGACAATAAACACTAATTTTCTTGTTACAATAAGAATAACAAACAAGAGGTTTACAAAACAAAGATCTTATCCCAGCTAAACGATGAAGGAGTCTTATAAGATTTAGGATCCCCCATCCCATTTATTTCTTTCAACTACTAAAACAGTTCTACCTTCTCATAACCACTCAGTTTGAGTTTATTACAAGTTCTAAGGAAGGAGCACAATAACCCATCAAGGAAAAGAGTATTAAAATAACCGACTTCCCTTTTTTAACCCTTTTGCTTCTTCACCTTTTATTTCTAAGAGAACTGTGATGATCTAAACACTATTGTAATCAAGTTTAGAACGAAATCAAGTTCCTAAGACATAATAAACATTTATTAGACCAACCAGGAATGAGAAGCTGAGCAGTTCTAGCACTTAATTTCACTCAATATTTTGCAAGGTAGAGCCATCTCATTGGTTTACCATAACATCCCTACAGGATCTACAAACTGTACATCCAATAAAAGTCAAGATCAATATTTAACATAATCATTGCGAACCGATCAAGACTCAGAATATAATTCCGATCAGAATGAAATAGACTACATTCCTCATATACTCGAACCATTCAAGTTTAAAATCAAGTTAGGGTAACTTCACGTTTCCCTTAATGACAAAGTATTCAGAGACTGAATTAGTTGAACCGATACATCGTTCGGTTGCTATTATAATATGAAACACTAAAGCCAAATGGAATGTACAGAATATATCTACCGAATTTGAATCATAATTTCCAAAAATACCCAAAAGCCATAATATTCAAACCATAGTAAGGAATTTCACATTAATAGTTCAGAATAAAAATAGGTTTTCCATTTGTATCCAAAACAGTTCAACCATATTTCTAACTTTAAACAAAATGTATTGAACTGGTCATCGTTAAAAACTCGTTCGACTTTAAAGTCGGGTTGAAAGAGTTTCCACCACCGTTAACATGGTCATAAGAACAAGATTTCACAAACCATGTAAAAAAAGACTACAAGTTACAAACTTGTTTGCTCAAAATAATAAACACAAATTCCTTTTAATGCTTATTCCAAAACAACCAAGATTTCGCAGGTAGAACACAAGCTCATCCTTATACTATTCCTCATGTGCATGCCAGTGTTATTATCATTCAAGGTTTCACGCAAGAATAAAGCAACTAACTATATATTGTCTTATCCACAGTGCCCGTGAACTTAAAAATAGTCAATCCCCTTTCTCCAGAGAAGTGTAGATTGGCTTATATATAACATTTCCAGAATACAAAATCTTTATAATAGTCAAAGCTTCACAGGGTGATACCAAACAAACCTTCCAGGAGTTATTCACATACCAAACAACCATGAGATAGAACATGAATATCATAGGCTGTTAACACAAAAATAACACTATTCCGTCCACCGAAACAAGTTTTAACTTCCAAACATAACGAACACAGGTGGGTCTATTGCAACAATAAAGACTTCTAAAGAAGTTGAAATCACTAACAATTTCATCCACTGTGAGCCTTTTACAATTACTAGAAGTACTCAAATATTCACAAAACCACTGTGAAAGAAAAGTAATGCAAACAAATTCCGAAAGAATCAAGCAAACTCCCGATTCAACCCAGAAATTTAAGTTTACACACAACCCATGAAATATTTTTTTACCAGACAAGCATAAATACACAGAGCTCATCAGAACAAAGTTGTTTTAATGAAACACTTAGAGAAAAGCAAAGATTTTAATAGTTAGGGCCTATCATGCCTGATAGTGTCGCTGTAAAATTGAAGAAGACCTCTGGCTGAGCCCGTTCTTTCTCTTCTTCTCCACGAAAGGTTAAACAACAAAATACTACCTCCACCATGCCTCATATATTCTCCATGAAACAAAATTAGATTTGAAACCCTCAAAATAGCCATGCAATGAAGTATAAACTGCTGGTTTGAAAGACCAGTGTGCATGCAGAGAGAAAAACGGAGTGTATGAAAAATGAAACAACCACACAAAAATCCATTTACATGCCTCCCTAAGTGATCCGGCTCACGAACCCATGCACATTAATTGCATTAATACCATATCTCCCGCCCAATCCTCCTTGCCACCACCTGCCAAAGTTGGCAAGTTCTAAATCAAAATAAACAAGTGTTTCCATTTCTAGAGGTACTGCCACCTAGGCCTCTACTAGCCAAATTAACCTCCGCCAAGGTTGGCAGTTCCCAATGCCCTTACAACCTTATCACCATCTTAAATGCCATAGAAACCACCACCCAACACTTGTGACCCTTAGGTTCCCTTTCAAAGCAATTGGTTTAGGATAGGTTAATGACTTAGGTTAGATCTTAGGTAATTTAAATCTAACACCTTAGGATATAACCCTAGTCATTTACCTTAGCAATAGGTTAGACAAACCCTTAGGTAATATCCAAAAATACATAGTTTAGGAACTAGGTTAGATTAAAATCACATTTCGACAAATCAATGATACTAAGACATTTCAGGATGGATTCAAAATTCGCGTTTAAGTATAAAAGCTTAGATAGGAAGACTCACATATCTTACCTGGCTTAAGGTCCAGGTTCTCTCCGATGCCATAAATGGCTGAAAACCAAATTGCGACTGTAATGACCTACCGGGGTCAATTCCAGAATCCAATGAAACTTTCCACAACATGGAAATATTCTCATATGAAGGAGAATTAAAGAACATATATATTCTAAGTTCAGCCCAGAACTAATAATTCATAGAATGCCAATTCATGGTTTTTCATCCTGAATATATTTAAAACATTCCTTGGATCACTATAATTGATCCAAGGATGAGTCATAGAGATAGATAAGCTTACAATCCTCCTGAAATCAGATTGCACTCATCCATGAGAAATGAAAGAAAATGAATCTAGGCATATTCTAGTTCAATCAAAGATCTCAAGAGTAGAAAAGACATATCCATATCAAGCAGGATTTCCTAAAATCAAAAGGACATATCCTCATAAGGAAATTCACATAACATTACTTGAATACAAAGGAGGAAAATAACAACAATTAAGGGTGTTACTGACCCATAGAGACATTCATCTTCCTTGATATAGAATTTATCCATTTTCACCTATTTTTGTTTATTTCACCTACTTATCCTATTTATCCATTCCATATCCATATTTCCATCTCGTATTGGTACATCTGGATACGACCTTGGGAGGTCAAGTGTGCCTTAGAGTCATATGTTGATTCTTGGACATATAATAGACTTTGACAAGAAGGGATAGGTAAAAGCTTCTACTTTGATTGTATTTGATGCACTAAGTGCTAGCATGTTCTATGAGGAAGGTATGGGCTGTGTAGGAGAATACCTTTAGCATTGGGATTTGTAACATTAGGCTTTGGGTTACCATTTTGACAACAATAACAAATCTATTGAATTGAGTTGGGTGAGTTTACAAGTATTCCATCTCTTTGATTTGGAACTTGGTTTTATTCACATGCTCAACATAGTCAAATGGAGATATGGGGAGTGAAGATGATGTTCAAGGATGGTAGAAGTTTTACATTACGGGGATTGTAATGAAATTACTTGAATATAAATGCAAATATATTAGAATATATAATATATTATTAAGCCACTTCGAGGGGGAAACCTCCTAAGTCTTACAATAAGACACTAACTCATACTCTTCACACCTATGGGGAGGAATTACTCACCCATATATATAGGTATGATTGTGAAAGGTCATACCCCTTCATTATTATTAGTTTATACCTAATGACTAACTAACTAATGAATATAAGTATAAATGTTATATAAGTCATATGTTATCCCACACTTAGACATATAAATGGTATATGTTAGGGCATAACATGCTTCCCCTTTAAACAAACATCATCCTCGATGTTTGGTAGTAGTGGAAAAACATGTACTCAACCATTGTCCACCCATTGCACCTTGTTGTATGTCTGACATTGTTCCTTGATGAGATCAACTGTGATCACCTTCATTAGTAACCTCTTAAGTCAAGTTTGGGTAAGTAAATCTAGTGCTATGATGATTATATCCAGTGGTACTTTCACATTTGAATATATATCTTGCATTTCACTTGAAAAATATGCCTTATCCATTTTCTCTCGAGAAATGTGCAATTTTGGCTCAACATAATTATTAAGGTTGCACATTTTATGCAAGGATGTAATGGACCTTCTAGTAGAATGACCTTCATAGCCACTATATCTAAGGTTTTGAAATCCAACATGTGCATGATGTATCTCAGTCATCTTAGATAGGGTGTGATTAAATCTTCCATTAGTAGGCATTTTCCCTGTAAAGTTTTCATTGCATTGGCCCAAAACAGAGCTCGCATAGTGTTGCTTGACTTTCTAAAATTTTGGTTGTATCTTTTGTACTTCTTCCACACTAAAAAAATTATTTAACATCCAACCTAGGATCAAATTTAATTTCCATATCCACGTTTACCAAACCCTTGTCACAATATTCCAAGTTAAGCTTATTGTATTCAATAGATCCATCCCACCCTGTTGTTTTCCATTCTTCATCCATATTTGGTTCAACCTTTTGAATGTCTAGACTTGTCAAGTAAGAGTCGTAATGAGCATGCCCCATCATGGCATATTCCATGTCATCTTTAGTTGCGACAATACATGATTCTTCAAAACCATAGGATTTTCACCTTGGCTATTAGATACATGTGGAGGATTGATTGAATTCTTTTGAAAATGAAAAATGTGATTAAGTATTTTCTCAAGCTCATCTAATCGTTGATTTGTTTTGGTGAAAGCAACTTGCAGGTCCATCATGGTGGAAGTACCTCCTAGTTCAAAATTAGATTGTATTTTATCTTTATAAGGAGTATTCCATGGTATGTATGATTTTTCTCCCATCCTCTAGTTTGTGGACTTGCCATAACAAGGGATTGCCCTTACACAATTCAATTTGCCTTGTTTGACCAAATTTTACTAGTGAATATATTATAGATGACCTAAAATTTGAAAATGTAAAGAATGGAACTATATGGAAATTTGAAGAGATTTCAAAAATATAAAAATTTGAGAAAAATTTGAAAAATGCGGCATATAGGTCAATTTTATGAAAAATTGTATATATGCAATAACTTTCACAAAACAACAAAAAAATTATGAAATTTTTACTTGAAGATTTATAATATATATCTCCTAATGTGGTAAAAAAATATTTGAAAAAATCACAAAATTTCTTGAGATATAGTGAAAAAAACCAGTCATTTCCGAAATCGATGCTCTGATACCAGATGTAATGGAATTACTTGAATATAAATGTAAATATATTAGAATATATAATATATTATTAAGCCACTTCGAGGGGGAAACCTCCTAATTCTTACAATAAGACACTAAATCATACTCTTCACACCTATGGGGAGGAATTACTCACCCATATATATAGGTATGATTGTGAAAGGTCATACCCCTTCATTATTATTAGTTTATACTTAATGACTAACTAACTAATGAATATAAGTATAAATGCTATATATGTTATCCCACACTTATAAATATAAATGGTATATGTCAGGGGCATAACAGGGATGGTGCTACCTTGGGAGCTTGGGTCTCTTTAGTGGATGTGGTAGTAGATTTAGAAGGCGAGGGAGTGGCTGGTTTTGACTGAGCTTTAGTAGATTTAGCCGGACTAGCATTAGGTGAAGGAATGACTTTAGAAATAGATTTTGAACTAGGAGAGGTACCAAAGGACTTACTTGACATGGTAAAAGGATTCTTTCTTGCTATCAGATCTAGTTTCTCCTTGGCGAGTCCATTGATGGTGGTAGTGGAGATCCTCTGTCAATGATTTTTTTTTGTGGGACTTCAATAGGAGGATCTTCCTTCTTTTTATTTATTGCGGCCATCGAATATGTATCTCATTTCTTTGATTGGGCATGAGTGAACACAACACAAGAGAAGCTTGGTGATTCTTCATCATCTTCATCCTCTCTTGTTGAGACATACTCAATGAGGCCATTATGAGTATCACCATCAACCTCTTCAACTTCAAGATAGTTTCCATCATCACCTTCTTCTTCTTCTTGGTTCTTCTACCTCTACTTCCTCCTCTAGTTCTTGGCATCACATGTAGCATTGATCGGTGATGCTTCAAGATCAAGCCGATGAGGAGGTGGAGTTGGCCTATTTGGAGGATTTTGATTCCTTGGTACATTCCTCATAGTGATCTGGGAGAGTTTCTTTATTCATAGAAATCATTTCATTTTCCATCTTCTGAATCATTGGATCAGTGGGAGTTGAGCCCAAACTATGGACTTTCTGTTTTCCATTAAGATTATTTACTTTACCATTTAGAATAAGATTAGATTCATCTTCCATCTCGATTGCATAATCTTATGCTTCTTTCAAATCTCTAGGTTGAGATCTTCTGAGGAAGAATCCAACTTTGGGTTGTAGGGTAATAATAAAGAATTTATTCAAGTTATTATCTGAAGCCACAACATCTTGAGGGATTCTTCTGATTAACCTATTGTATTTGGCTATGAAGTCTCTCATAGATTTTTGGAATCCTTCATTTGTACTAGTTAGACCAAGAGATGTTGGAAATATTTTGTAGATTTGAATCTATCTTCAAAGAATTTCCTTATATCATCCCAACAAGTGATTGACCTTTCCGGTAGAAGATAAAACCATTCAGTAGCCTTTTCTTGCAATGAATCCACAAACAATCTGATGGACATGTATTCATGTTCAACACCCAACACTCCACATGTGGTGATGAAAGCTGCTACATGCTCTTTAGGAGTTGGGAACCATCTCCTCTAAACTTAGGAAATATTTTCCTTGATCCTCATGGTAGCTCATGGAGTGGTTGTGGAAGTGCAAGTGGGACGGTGTTCCTTTCCCATGGAACAATTAATCTAGGTTCATCTTGGTCTACCATTTATTCTTTAACTTCTTCTTTGAACCTTTCTCTAGCTGTGGCTTTGGTTGTGGCTCTTACATTTTCTCTTGCTTGAGCTCTTTCTATTTCTTCAATTTTAGCTCTTATCTCAGCTTCAACTCTCACTTTAGCTTCTTCTCTAGCTCGAGATTCTTCTTTAGTTTCTACATCGGTGAAGTCTTCAAGATTTTTCATTTATGTATGGAAACTCAATGTCCAATAGATTAACAACACTTGGGCTATCATTGAGAGAATTTTTTGGATGAATAGGAGACCTTGAATTTTTTATTAGCTCTTATCTTCATTGAATTTCTTCAAAAATTAGGTGGTATGTCTACCTTTCCTTTGTGAGCATGTGTACCTTCTATTAGCTAGTTTGAAAATATGAAATGAATTTAGGCCTTCTTTGTGGTGATTGAATATATCTTTCTCTTTCCAATTCAACAACATATTCTTATTCAAGATCCAAAACTCTTGTGGCTATGAAGTATTGTGTAAAACTTTTGTCTATTATGCCAAATAGCTTCTCTTAAATATGAAGCAATATCCTCTTGAATGTGGAATAATAATTCAGGTCTTTCAATAGGAGGATTACCTAGAATGGCCATGGGTATGAGACATAGGCTCTCGTGACTTTTCAAATTCCAAAATTTTTATTTTTGAATTTATTTTGTATTTTCCTATGGTTCTTATTTGGGTGTAGGGGTTGTAAAATATGCCCCATGGTGGGCACAAAAATATTGTTGGTGAGAAATTTTTTCACGTAGATAAATTGGTGGTTATGAAAAATTGGTGGTTATCTTGCCAATGATCTGGGACTCTAGGTCCTCTCTGCTTGGGTGGTGTAGCTCCACTTTATTATGAATGAAAAAAATGAAAATATGTTGTTGGCCAAGAGGTTAGGGATCCAATAGGCACACTCCAATATACCTACTGGAAAATTCTTACAATGAATTGTAATGGAGGAATTTTCTGAAAGATGGGGGAAGGGGAGTGATAAAATAGATAGGATGAATTAACTCTACAAGTAGAAAATCAGATTCTTGCCAAAGTTAATTAGAAGTTTCACATTCACAACTTATAGGAAAGAAACAACAAGTTTAGAACATCAATGACTAGAGGAAACCATGCACACAAATTTACACACATTCATGAGTCATGAAAAGAAGCAATCCATTTCTTTATTGACATCTTAACAAGTTGTACAATGAAAATGGAAAATAGGTAGGGAAAGTGGAAGAATAGCTATCTCCTTTGCCTTTCTCAAAAAAATATCTCTCTTGAGTGCATAAAATTGACAACCCTTAAGAATGAGGGTGTCATTACATTATATAGAACTAGAAATGACTCTTCATCTACCCCCCATGGTGCCCTTTCACTTGCCTTTTCCTAATGTGACTTTTGGTATTCATGGGAAAGAACATTAAGTCCCTTTATAAAATAAGGGTGACTTATTACATTATAAGACTATAGTCACATTAATGAATAAGATGAAAGAAAAAGTACAAACCCTTAATGAAGAATTAGAATGTGAAGGAAGAAGGGGGGGGAGAGAAGAGAGAAGAAGGAAGAAGAGAGAGAGAGCACTATTTTGAAGAAGAACCCACCACTGATGAACCTTTGGAAAGCTCTACAGGATTGATCTCAATGCCCTTAAATTCTTTACTAAATCTTGTATCCGTCAGTGTTACCTTTTGCTCTGAGGGATTTGAATGAAACCAAGTGACTTGATCCAATTATCTACAAGAGAGTTGATGTTTCTACACTTTGAGTACCAATTTTGATGACTCTCATGTAGTGATGGAAATGATTTCCCTGATCTCTACCAAAGATTCCAATGTGTTTTCATTGAAATAAAATGGATATCAACCTCACTTTTGACTCGATCCTCGAATTCCTTCAACATATCATCTATTGAAGTATCAAGTTCATTGTTGACACCCCAAGCTTCTGAACATGAGCATCAACATCATTTTACATTTTCTCAACATCCTCCTCATATGACACAAGATCATCAATGACATGCTTTATCAATTCATACCGAGAAAACAAAGTCTGAGCCCAAACTTGAGACAAGTCTTTTGCTTTGTGAGAACACACCTTTGGTTACCAAAAGAGATGACTTGACTCTACCCATATCCATGACCAATGGATACAACCAGTCCAAGTGGTATTTATGAGCCTCAATTGCCTCCTTTTTGTGAGTATCTTCATGACTATGCCATCCATGTATTTGTAAAATTCATCATTTAGGTAGCAACACTTTTCCTTTCTCCAGGATCATACTCACCCATTTTTCATTGGACTTCCCTTGCATGGTGAACTCTCGAGTCTACCTTATGGACTCGTGGATCAAAGTTGGTTATTAGTGTGACTTAATTGGTTAGAAGAGCATTGGTGACACTCAGATCTAGGAGCAATTGGACATATGAGGTGAGGGTCTGAAAATGTGGTCATCTCTTAGCTTTTCTTTATACTCTTGAATTCTTACGATGAGGTGAGTGGATGACTCTTGGAATAAGTGTAGGTCATCTCCATATGTTATCAGTCCCAAGGTAATTTTGATCATCTCATAATTAACTAGGGCCATTTCTTCAATGGGATTAATGACCTTTGGCTTGACCACCTCAATGTATTGATTCCCTAAGGCATTAATGTAGAATCGAGAAGCCACATGAGCCAATCTACCTTTTTTACGCTTGATAATCAAAGTGATAACCGAAAAGTTAGGATGGTTACTTGCTTTGCACTATGTAGGTTTCTACCTTGATCATCTCCTACACCTAAGGGAATATTTCATTGGTTTCTGGCTCGTAAGTGGGAAACATCCTTGCTTCTTTCTCCACCTTGAGAAGGTGGGTATTGTGCAGGTGGGGGCCAATGCAACAATAGGAAATGAAGGACTTGGAGGTTGTTGTGGTGGCATAGAGTATTCAACCTGGGTCAATCTCTCCTTGCTCAAGGTCCACCACATGTTCTTATTATGTTCTTAATTTGTTGTTCAACCTCTTATAATGATGAGACTCACGTTCTTATTTCCTCTTTGAGATTTATCCCAAATAAGCTAAACTAGGAGCTTTATCCATGTCCTTGGAGGAGGAATAATAGATGTTTACCTCTAGAGAGATGGAAAATTACATGACGAGATGAGATCATCCCTCTTCTTCTTGAACCACTCTTTGCTCCTTTTGATCACCACCTTTGTTCATTATTTGATGTCTTGATTCACGTACACTCCAAGCCACTTGAGGGAGAGGAGAATCCTTTACCATAGGGTATTCAGGATCAAACATATCTGAGCCATATTCTGGTACACCATCCTCATACCAATAAAATATGAATTTCTTCATATGGTCCACCATCATTCTCTTATGGTCATGTTCACTAACCTCATACTCATCAAAAAATTTTCCTTGAAGTCTTCAATTTGAGGGCATGGTGCAAGTCGGGAAGGTGGAATGAGTCTGGATCTTCGCTGATATCAAAGTCTCCCCTGACGGTGTACAAGTGAATATTGATGGGAGATATGGAAGCTTTGACATTAGTGGCATCATGATAACTATTACATGTTAAAATAACCCAATGAGATAGGGAAACAAACTTGCTTATTTTTCCTACCCTTTAGCTTGTTGTTCACGTAATCCAACTATTCTACACAACTCCATTAGCACAATTTTGTCACTTGGATAGTGAGGCAACCTTCACGGCATGAGATCAAATCCTGACACCTTGATATATGAGAATGTTGAGAACTGAATGAAGCATGAACCATGCTTCTTGACCAAGGTAGTGGCTTGAGAAGACATTCTCAAATGTTGATTTCCTAGAAACTTGATCACGAACATTGTGAATGTGTCATTCACCTTGGCATAGTGTTGATTTCTCTCTTTCAAGACCAATTGGGGTACTTCTTGAATGCAGGAGATTTTGGGATATGTTCTGAACAAGTGCTAAGCCCCTAAATGATCTTGTGTTTTCCAAGGTGTAGACAAGATATGAGGTCATGAAGAATTTATTAGAAGTATGAACCTAGAGAAATTGGAAATGTAAGTTGTCAATGATGAGTTATCCCTAATCGATCGATCATTTTCTTACCTTGAGAATAGTGAGAATGAAGAGCGCCATAGAGTCATGAAAATGTTTTGTGCTCTCTTCGCCCATTACCCAAATTAGAAGAATGATAACATTAGAGAAGGCATTGTGAAAATAAATACGGGAAAGGAACTTTGGTGTGTGAGAAGGTTATCTTTCGTGCTTCAACCAAGAGCTGAGGGTAAGGCCTTGAAGGTAAGATTTAGTATTGAACCATTCAAAAAATTTCAAATTCCTTAGTGATCACGACCATATCCTTTTCGGTTGGGATCTCTGCATACCTTGTGCTATGGCCCTTAGATTGAGCACAACCAAAATTGAATTTTCATCTACACTGCGATTGTCCATGTGTCTAGTTAATAGTGTTGGGAAAACACCAACACTAATTCAATGTTTTCAAAAGACATGGGATGGCCACTTACTGCGTCTGACCCACTAGAAAAGATATTTTGTTCACAGGTTCTCTCGGTCCATTGAACATTTTTATGCTTGAGCTCCTCTAGGTCCATGTGAGTAAAATTTATATTTTTAGAAAGTTTCTTTATGGCTTTTTGATTTTTTTTTTTTGGCTTGTGTACCCTAGTTTTTCGTTTTTGTGATTTTTAGTGTTTCTCTTACGGAAGATTTTTTCATTTTAGGAAAATTACTAAAAATGGAAAGTTCAAACTAGTGAAAATTATTATTTTTATATGCTAAATATCCCCATGTTGGTTTGACAAAAAATCACCTTCATTTTTATGGGTTTTCGATTTGGCTTCTCTGTTCAAAATTTCAAGTTAAATCGCTTCATGGATTGATGACAAATTGAGGAAAAGTAATTTAGGGCACAAATTTTCACTTGGATGTTATTAAAAATCAGGGATTTTCTCACTTTTCTATTTTATTCAGCTTGAAGGTGTGTAGGAGAGGAGGATATACCCAAAGTTTTGCTGAGCTTCGATCAACAGTTCAAAAGTTATGAGCGAGATCTTTTTTTTTCCCCACTAGGGTTTGGCGACATCCGAACATGGTTCTGGATTAAAAATCTTCATTTTATTTTTTCAAGAAGTTGGTAAGGATGAAAAATGACTGAGAGTGTAATGGAAAAGTTTTAGAGGTCAATAAAATGGATGAAGGATAAGAAATATAGCAATAGCAATTTTACGTGCGTGCGTGCAAGAAGAACTTGGAAGCAATCGAGAAACATCAATAAAAATGAAAAGTTTGCATATTTATTCAAGTTGGGAAGGAGAGAAATTTCTTGTCACAATTTTCCCACATTTTTGGGATAGTTGGTGCAAAAAAATTTCCCCTTCCTATTAGGCCAAGTGTCGTGATGTGATTTGAAGTTGGGGATGAGAGGGGGCTAAAAATAACACATTAGTAAGAACCTAAGGGGTCACATGGTTGACTAAGGAAAAAATGGGAGGGGGTGCATTTTTGTGTCCCAAAATCCCAAATGTTTGGGAAATTTTGTGAATAAAAGTGCGCCCCTTCCCCATTGGTCCATGTGGTCTTTGCGTGGTTGGATGGAGCTAGGGGCTTGAATTTGGTGCATGGGGGCTTAAGTTGCCAAAAGGAGCTTGAAAACGGTCACATTGAGGTCCAAGGGATTAAATGGGAGGGGAATTTTTTTCACACCAAACATCTCAAATATTTGGGACAGTTGGTGCAAAAAGTGCCACCTTTTGATTGGCTCATATTTGAGGTAGAAATTTGACTAACTCCTTAAGTCATACCTTAGGGAGCAACTTGTCAAAGCGTAACTTGAGTTCCCAAGGAGTTTTTTGATGCTTATTTATATGATTTTCATGAAAATTTCCTTCTAAACACAATGATAATGGTATCATACATTTATTCTTCTGAAACACCCTAAAAAAATAGGATTTTTTTCTAGGATCAAAGATTATGCATCTTTAAAAATAGGTTGTGGGAAACATTTCTCGAGTTTTTTGAAAGAATGGGGACCACCATCCTCTAGGGCTCATAAGTACATGTATGAAAATATATTTTGGATCCTAAATCCTTATGGAGCTCCCAAAATTGCTTCTGAAGCTCGGGGGTTGTTTTCACACTATGCATTGCCTTACCCTCCAGGACCCACTTTTGTTGAAACTACTCCAAAACTTCTGAAACTTCCTAGATTCTTCCAAAAATAATTTCACAATATTATTATCTCTCTGATACACCTCCATGATGAGTTTTATTCCTTTCTACTCGAGGGTGGGGGTGTGCTAGCCTCAAGAAGATTAGAAGAATTTCCTTTTCTTAAGCTTCATAGAGAGCTTGTCTTGAAAGATCGTATCTTGGAGTGACTTGAATAGACTAGATATCCATAAATATTCTATGGTAATGAAGACATGAAACATTACACCACTTAAAAGGATGGGGATAGGATTGACACAAGGGCTAGGGTGATCGGAGGAGGGCTCAATGACCTTTAAGTGAAACATTTGGGTAGGTCATGGTTGTCATGCTTTCAGGTGTGAATTTTACCCTTGCAAAGACTCATGAAAACACAATGAATCAACAAAAAATGATGAATACACATCACCTGTAACCATACAACACCATATTATTTACTACACATTTATGATATACAACAACCAAATAATTAAAAAAATAATAACAAATAATAATAATGCTTCGCTAACGCCGCTACTAGGCCATCTCCATTGGGGAAGACACTTTCCCCTTTACTCCTCCTACTACCATCTCACCCACCGCATCTACAAAAAATAGAAATAATAACACCCTAGATGTGATGCCCACCACTCATGATAGGCCAGGTATACCCCACATCATCAACTTGTTTAAGATCTATGGCCGCATATGCCTCATCTAGACTGGGATGCTCTATTTGTGATCTGTAGGACCTCACCTTGCTCTTGACCACCTCAGTGCTCTAGTAACTCTCACCCATACATATGGCTCGGGGCACATCCTTAGCCATACCTAACTATGTAGATACATACTCTATCTGAAATAACTCTATCACTCCTGAAAATCGGTCCTCCATCCACATGGTGCGCTGAATGCACCACAACTTTACTCCATCCTCCATACATCCACCATAGTATTTATATGGCCTCCATATGATGGCCCTCGGACCCATCGATCTAGCATTAACCGTACATGGTCATGTCCATCCTCTTGGTACTTGTACCCACCTACCTCACTATAAATATCTTGGGCCTCTCCTAATCGCCCATGGCCCACTTAGTGGCCTCAATATCGTAATACATTCATATGCTCATACATGTAACAATGTGATGGCTCCTAATCCATCCCCATGATCCTCTTGTGTGAATATATACAAGTCTTTATACAAGTGGGTGAACATACATTACACCAGGTATATCTCGTCCCATGCTCCTATATATGGTGACATATATTGTGTATTTTATCAATATACCAAATCCACCACCCTCTACTACCACTTGCGAAGTTAGAATCACTACGATGAACTTGCGCAAAAAAACGAAACCTTAGATCTCAATATAACATCTAGAATGATATGGGTGTCTATCCGTACTTGTGTCCTAGTAAAATATCATCTTGTTTCCATCATATGACTACGGGTATCCACTATACTCATGTCTTGCACTCTCCCTCATATGACTGGTAGTTGCAATATCCGATAAACATCGTCCAGTGGTCAATCTCATCTCACTTGTAGGAAACAAAAGGTACACGTATCAACACACCATATCTCACATAATGCAGTAAACATAGGCATATTATGGGGAATCTCCCCCAATCTGGCTTTGTTCTGTAGGCCGACACGGTCTAGTATATCCCACTCGACATCAGGTAACCCCAAAGTAAGTAAAGTTTTCAAATGATGACCCTCACAAAATCTCTTGAGTGTGTATCCCTATGCACACCAAAAAAAAAAGAAAGAAAATTATTTTATTAACATCTCATATATATTGCCAAACTAACTCATCATAACACCAAATTATTGGAATTTACAAATTTTATAGAACAATGCAACAAACCTACTCTGGGACGTGAACACCCAGGAGAAAGTCACGGGTGCCCCGAAACAGGTCACTATCGCCTAGAAATGGGCACTAGTGTCCCCAAATATGGTAACACCTTGACCGAAACAACCAAAAATTTCGCCAAGGTCAAGAACAACCAAAAATACATCAATGTAGTTTTTTCAAAAATTACTAAAAACAAACATATTTGACACAATTTTCTTAAAAAATCCATACTAACTCATCGGTCGTTTACGTAGCCACGACCGCTGCTACTCTCTCGAATATGGTAAAACTCTTTGTTATAACACATGGCATCCTCACCGATTAGAGCTCTAAATCTCAATCAATATTAGTATAAATGAACTACTATTCACTTTTCAATATTACTATGTATAGTAATTCTACTTTTTCCTATACTATAGTTACTATTTACAACCATTTTTACAACTAATACACGTTATATAGTTTTCTCATATCTTGAGCCTCATAACTCCGTTTGTCTCACCATTTGTGCCATACAGATCATAATTACCCCTAACAATGTACCATATAAATTTCAATATCTCTTATTCAACTCGAGCACATGTATCAATCAATATCTACTTATACTTAATACTATCTCATACTATTTTTCAATGACTAGAACACACATCTTATACACTTTACTTTCTCTCAAGTGCTCACTTCTCCACCCTTCAACCTTTCACCGAAAGGGCCATATAGTGGGATCATTCCATAATCCCTCTTAGGATACAATATAGTCAATCAAAAATCCTAACATATAACTATTACAACTTGTTCCGATCTCATTCAAACACAAGTACAATCAATCTATCGACCATCAATATTTTTACAATTTCAAATCTATTCACCTAAATGACCTAATTTGGGGGAAAGACACAAAAACCTCTCGTGATTAATTCTCCGGATATAATTCATTCAGAAACCATTATCACTCAAATCAATCAATCGATACAATAAGCAAGTTTATTATTTCTCCCAAATGACCTAACTTGGGAGCTGCATCATAATTACTATCACTCCCAAATGACCTAACTTGGGAGTCGCCTTACATTTCTACCACTTTTAGATGACCTCACTTTGAAGCCATCTAGCATTATTCAAATATAAACACCGCTACTATAGGATTGGGGGTGTGAGACATAATTTCCTTTCCTATCTTACTCCTATATGGGTTCTTCAATCAGAACAAAACAAAACAAATAACTAAAATTGGTTTTATCCATATGCAACGGTTGGAAATTTTGGGGATGTAGTCATGGATGGAGAGTAAAACTATACCTATCTCCCCAAAACTCTTCCTTTAGCGAGTAGGACACCAAAATCCTCCCATTTTCAAATATACTATATTGGGTTGGGAATTGATCACTCCCTACCTCTTCAATCTCTTTGGAAACAATTTAAAATATACAAAATCTCTAAATAATTTCAACTATTTCTCTAAGTTCTCCTTACAATGGTTCATTATCTCCACTCATGCCACATGAGTCAAAGCATTGATGCATAGTTTTCCACGTTACAAGTTTATACATTCTACATGCACTCGTAACATGGCTTCTCCGGACTATATACATGTTCCTTACCTCCTTTGCACTACTTGAATTTCATTCAAATAACATAAGGGTGAAAATGTAGAAAAAAATCATGCACATATTACTATTTTAATATTCCATCAAGTATGATGCTATAAGTATGGATCTTAAGCGAGAAAAATATTCACTAGTGACATAATCCCTTGTCCATCTACTTGCTTTGTGATTATTTCTACTATATTTCTCTCACATCTATCATTTCTATACCAGGTTCTAGTCGAGTCACAGGATTCCTATCTATTTGTCTTTTCACATCTCTTGTCACTTATCCCAGAGTACCAGTGCCCATTATGGAAACTAGCCCCTACGCACTCTTGTCCATTCTGGGTGCTCATGTCCTCTTTGTTCTTGTTTACATTTTTGACATTTGTAGTCGGCCTTTTTAGTTTTCTTATCCTTATCTCAAGGTCATAGTCGGCATGTCGTGTCACTAGTGTTGAAATTCAAACAAGAGATCCATATATATACACAACATACACTCTATTATATTGGTTGACAATTCTAAGGGGAAATCTCATCTACATACTATCACTACCATCAAAGGGACTACATTTTGGGCTGCATACTCTACATACTCTGCATAAGAAGGGGAAGCGCTGAATTACATCTCACACATTTTTATTTTATCTAGCTATATCTTGCTATCTTGGCATCATCGGGCGCAAGGGAAACCTAGGGACACAATTTCACACACAAGCACACATAACTACATTGATTTTGAAATGTAGTGTAACACTCGGTCATAAGTTCACTCTTTAGGTGACCGTCAGGGTCAGTCTGACTTCACATACTATATATTTCATTCCAATTTGATGTGTTTGTGAGCTTGCGTGTAGGTAGCTAGGATTTGTTTTTTAGGTTACAACTACCCTTAATGATCAAAGTGTGAATAATAGATGATAAAAAATGAATAAGTGTGAAACCATAATAACATAGAAGAAAGTAGATTCGAGCATTCGCAGTCATTTGTGCCCAAAAGTGGTCCCTAGTGCCTAGGTGCCCTTTCTCTAGTCCAAGCTCCCATGTCCAACACATGTCTCGTAAGTTTAAGAATTAATAATGAGAATTTCGACACTCTATCTAATCTATTTATAGTTTTTACGAGCCCATATCTATTCCAAGATAAGCGCAAATCAGCTAAGTCTTCCATCCCTCTAGTTTACTTACAATATTTCATCATTAAAGTGCTTAGAATTTGTAGTCTGTATTTTATCATATTAGTAACTTTGAAATTAGATTTAATCTTATTTTTGTCAAATCACATAAATACAAATACGCAGAGCAACATGGCCAAAACTAACTAGTTGATAAGAATGTGTAACTACACCAATTCATATCTTAAAAACAACTATTCATTATTTATTTACATGTTTTAAAGTGTCTACAACTAAAACTAAGTACAAGTATAACATATGCATCCTTATGTAGAATAAAACTCAACAATATACATCTAATCACAAAAACATAGGAGGTAAGAGAGGGAGATCATCATCAAGGTAATTTTCCTCATAACTTAGAGCCTAAATGTTCCCCTACACACCTCCCAAATTAGAATGGTCTTGCCCTTTAATGAGGGTGGAAGATAAGAGAATCCAATGAGCGAGAGATATTAAGAACCATATGTAACAAACATAAATCGATCATCATACATACATTAGAATAATGTAAAACTAAACACCACAATTAAATTAGTATCCCATATACAGGAAAACCATGATAAAACAAAGAAATATATGCATGCAAATACATATATGTCCCATAAAAGTCCTTGTGTCTCACTAGATGGGGTTATTCTAGTTTGGGATATCAAGGAAAACACACCCAAGATGCACACCTTATATTGTGAGTTGATGTAGGTGTGGAACTAGTAAGGCATTATTCCACACTCTATAAAAGGTATAATGTTCCAAATCCTATACCTAGAATAGAGTTTTGGTGTCTAATTAGATCCGATTGTAAAATGATGATAATAAGTGTGAATGGAGAAAAAATAACTAAACAAAAGATAAGCAAAATGCAATTACAAACCTTCCTATAGATCTTCCTTGCAAACCTCAAATAAGGTTGTATGAAGCCTTTAAACTTGTGTAACCTTGTGAAATTAAGATTGTGGGTGCTCTTGAATGACCTCCAAATATGGATGCAAATTACCACAAACACATATTTTGTTCTTATAAAGATTATAATATGCCGATATTGGAAAGAAAATTTAGTAGATTTTTCTTACAATAATCCAAGAGGATTTGTAAAGGGATAGACATGCTCTTATAGAGGCTAAGTAGTGGTTTGAGTTGGTTTAAAAGTGGTTGAATGCACATGCTAAAAATAACATTTGAGGGAGGTTGAATGGTTCTAGGAAGATAAATGCCATTGAGGGGCAGTAAATGGATTTAATTAGCAGAAGTTGCATCCAGAAAGGTGGTTGTGCGTGTAATTTAATTGCCCCCACATTTCTAGGATTCTAGAAGTGTAGTTGACTAGACTAGTGAAGTGGAGTCCAAGTGGGGTCCAAAGGGAACCTAAGTGGAAGTTGACTAGGAAAATAGGTGTATTTTCCTAATGTTTGTTAGATAAATTGACTAAGTACCAAAATAAGAATAGAGGTATACACGCGGGAACACAAGTGCATAGAAAAAGGGGTAGTATGTAGGAGGGTGTGTGTAGATGTTGGACAAGGTAGCACATGGGACTGCACACACACAAGAAATAGAGTTGGGACAACCTATTTTCTATATCAGGCTAAAAATAGACTTGGTGTGCGGATCAATCAAGTGAGAAAAGAACATGAAGATCACTTTTTTGAAGGCTATTAATAGGATTAAAGAAGAACTTATAGTTATGATTTGTACATTATTAGTATAAATTTTAAACCATGCCAACTTGTATGCATGGCTATTTTTAGGAAAGAATGCAGACAATATTTTTTGTGAGCATGCCTATTTTTAGGAGAGTGCATGGGAAGTGAAGGGAAAGTCCCCACCCCTATAAATATGTGTTATATGCTTGGTTAGTGGTATCGATGAATATGTAAGCGAGGTCATGCTAGGTTTTGTGCTTGCGTGCATAGATTTGTGTAACTCTGTATTGACTGGGTTTGTAATCAACTTCATGTTATGTAATGCTTTTGGTTATAATGGATAATTATGGATGGATTCTAGTTGTGGATATGTCTAAGTATGGAGATCTAATGGTTCAATTAATCTTGGTTATTGTTTAAACTATTATTTCTCTTTATTATATGTGTTTCTAAAGTGAATTGAATGCAATGCTTGTATGCATTTAAATGGTTTGATAATTAAATACAACTATAAACATGTATGCCATCTTCCTGTTAATCATCTCTAAGGAGGGACTTTGGTAGCTACGTGTAGTTTGGGTGAGCGTTCGAGACCAATTTGAATGAGTGTTAACACACATAACCTTTAAAGTAAAACTAAGGAACATATTTTGGTTCCATTGTCGAGACCTCTTTTCTAGTTGTCTACGGGATGTTGTATGTAGATGGCATATCAAATGTCTCTAAAGAGCATTGAGATCTAGTTAGAAGATGACCAAGATAAGTTTGCATAGAGGTATAACACTGGACCCAATTTCAATGCGTGAAAGTGGGTGGAAGATAATCTTTATCATGAGTTATATGATACTTTCTTCAACTTATTTCCAGTAGAATTGTACCAGTGGCTAGTAGCTTTCAAATCTAAAATAATTTATCGTCCTAGGCCGAGGATTTAGACGTAAGAAGATTATCACACTCTCTTTGATGTTGATGAGGAGTTGAATAGAGTTGTAAATCACTGGTGGGCCGGTGTGTTGGGTAATTATATGTTGGAGTACATAATTACCATGTATTGTTGCCTAGAAGAAGCTAAGTTTGAATTTTTGTGTGATCCCAAAGGATCTTATTTACGCGCTATACCCCTGGCTATCAAGATATTGGTAATAGAGTATGGTGTAGAAAGGTTACCTATGACTAGCTAAATCCCCACTTGTGTATAGGGGTAGGAACATGTGTGGAGAAAGATGGCAGCCCTAAAATAAGATAGTAGAGAGAGAGGAAAGATGGCTTAGGTTTAATGAAGCATGAGAGAGGGAAATTGAAGCATCGATGGAGTTAAGGAGAATGATGGCTTGCAAAGCTTTTGAAGATCTTGTAGAAGCTAAGGATCCACAAAATTGTGTCCTCCCAACTTTGGGAAAGCATGGTAGAGAGTCCCCATCAGCTTCAAATGAGAGCACATCAGAGGAGAGAATGAGAACTGTAGGCACGTATCGGCCCCGCCTTGATACCTAACCCTTGCAAGGTATTCCAGATCTAGAGGTAGTTGTTGAAAGGAATTATAGTGAAGGTAAGTAGGAAGATACATGTAGATATCATTTTGTGTTGAATCAAGAAGTAAATCAAACTAGTAACGTGCCCATGAAAACACAAGAGGTGTAAGTGTTTAAGATTACTCTTATAGGATTATTTTTAGGAGTGTCAACAAGGAAGATTATTGGTGCGTAGTCCATTGGAAGCACTTCTATAGGTGTTGTGACAACACAAATAATATGTGTCTAGTTCCGTACTACAACTGAAACACAAGGAAGTTTGTCAACAGACCATACCCCACAGCAGGGGGCAAAAGGATCGAAGGGTTAAGACATCAAATGCTCGGAGGAAGTATTGGTGGAGGATCTGGGTCTAGTCATAATCCAGGCCTAGGTCCACCACCACAAAAACCACCATCAAATCAACATACACCACCTCAATAACTACAACAAACACCTTAACGTCTATTTTGATATGTAAATTCAATTACAAGAGTATAGGGGTATAGAAGATACAAAAGAGCACGTGAAAAGTGTGAATTACCATGACATGCTAAAGGAATTACAACTTCAGATGGGAAGACAAACCAATTTACCACTATCCTTAAAGGTCGCGCGCATAGTTGGTATAAAAGTATGACCCACATCAGATTGTGGTGGACTATAATGCTTTGTGCATTGTGTTTTTGGCTGAGTTTCACATTCCAGAGTTTGAGCAGCAGAGCATCAATGCACTCAAGGATATCAAACAAGGTTTATCTGAAAGCATGAGAGAGTATGACACACATTTTAAGACTCTGTTGTCTAAATTATCTTATGATATTCATCCAAGTCAACATGCACAGTGGTTCATTGGAGGATTGCTTGACTCCATTTCGAAGAGCCCTATCTCATAAGATATATGTGGATCCACGCAAGGCCTTGGAAGTAGCTCGTGTGCTAAACCAGTTGGGAGTGCTTGATATTGGAGTGAGCCCATTCTTTGAGGCACATATAACAACTATGGCTAAGCAGTTGGAGAATATCTCTGCCAATTCAACACATGAGATATGTAGTGGTATATGGTGCACTGATTGTGAGGTTGAAGGACATACCAAGGATAGTTTCCCGTGTAGGACAATGTGTGCATTGTTATAGTCTTGTGAGATTTTCCATAAAGACCATGATGTCTAGAATTTTCCTCTCTTGAAGCATGTAAATATGAAGAATATATCTATTTATAGAAAGATCTGTGATGCACACACTCATGATATGAAGGATTTTAAGATAATAGATCAAATTCATGAGTCCTGTAAGACTATATTACAAAATAATGTGGTGGAAAGATGATCTCAAGCACATGATGTAGAATATTCTGAAGAACATAACACTGGAGTAGGTGGATTTTGTGGAGGATATAAAAGTAGAGGTCATGGTGGAAGAAGTAGATTTCGCATGGGACCTATTGTACTTGTGGGTCCCTAGATCATTACTAGTGTAATTGTCCCCAAAATATAGTATGTGCCTATTATGGAAAAAAACATAAACTTGAGGACTACCCTAAACTTTATGAGTACATGTGTAAGAAAAAGAATAAGGGAAAGGGCATGGGGATGATCAAGGTGTAGCACATGAAGGGTCATCATTGGATGCCGTAAAAGATACCTAATCTTGAGTTACAACCTTTGTTGGTCACTACTCATGCGAAGCAACACACATGTGTGAGCCTCTTAAAGTTAGACCACTCATCCAAGAGAAGAAGTCATGTATGCTAGGTTTCTAGATCCTGCTCATAAAAATGCTTGAAGGAACAAACATGTGAGAGAGAACGTGTGCGAGAATGTGCAAATCCCACAAAAGGATGTGGATGATTTGAAGGAGGTATGTAAGATGTCACATCAAGAGAACATTCCTCTATTAGGGGAATGGACTGGGAGAGAAATTACTGCGCTTTGGAATTGAGTGTGAGTGATAGATAATACATGCAATCCTACCACCAGAAAACCATGAGTATGATAAGGAGATCACCTTGGATGTAGTAATTGATGGATGGGTGATAAGAAATATCCTGATAGATATAAACGATGAGGTAAATGTGCTGACTCGTGATGCATGGAATTAGATTAGGAGACCAACATTACAACCATCTTAAAATTTGATGTATATGGTGAACAAGATGATGGATACACCTATTGGGGTGTTGAACGATGATTCCATCACCATTCAGGGAGCTAAGTTTATAAAATACTTTGAGGTATTAGAGCTTGCTGAAGTAGATAAATTTCTTACACTACTCAGGAAACCTTGGTGTTATGCAAACAATGTAAACCTACACTTTAATAAGTGATATATCATCTTGAGAATACGAGAGGAGCACATGATCATACCTTTGAATGAAGAAAAACCTAAAGCACATGTCGAGCCTTTGAGTGAGGAAGAGTTGAAAAAGGATTCATGCACACATTGTGCAAGACCACGAGAGCTGTGGAACCCTCCAAGGAAGGCATGCTTCAATGGGAAGACACACAATCAATTATCCACACCACAAGTGTTGCTTTTGATAATTAGGCCCATGACACATATGAAATGGTCAGGCATGAGATGAAGGGGAGAGTAACTAGAATGATTAGACCGCACATGGTTAGGCGCATGGGAAAATTTTAGTTACCCTAGTATACTTGTGAAGAAAATCTTGAATATTTCTTGTGCGCCATGGAAGAAAACTAGAAGAATTAATGTGATTAAAGGAAAATGTTTATTTATAGCTTACATGGGATAGAACGCATTGGTGGCGACACATAAAGATAACTTATCGGGCTGGTGAGAACTAAGAATTGCCTTTTCAACAAGGTTCACTTAGAGCATTATGCCTACACATATTTATGAGTATGATGGGAAGAATCCTTCTTTGGTACACATTCATGACTATGAGAGACAATGGATGTAAGTCCCAAAGGCTTTACCACCATCTCTATGGATGCATAAGTTATATTTCACCCTATGTGGCTATACACGGGCATGGTATGTGCACACCGAGATCAAATATTAGACTACAAGTTTGGTGACAAGATATGACTGTAGGTATTGTTCAAACCTTTGATTACTTTTCTAAAAAACCTCTAGTACATGATGCATTACAGATCATGAAGTGCATCACATTGGGGGATAACACGAAAAGTAGAGGAGCTCATACTCGGGTTACTTGGTGAACCTGATTCTGAGGCATGCCAGATTCCGAGGAAACAAAGGAGATACAAATGGGCCACACCTAGAAGGATAAGGAAAAAGTTAAAATGGTGTATCGATTGATGATGAAGTGTTTGAGAACACGGATGTTAGCTACATAGAAGCTACATGCAAAATAATGACACTATGGATGAAAAGGACCGCACATACCATGCACCCATGAATACAAATAAGGTAAATATTGGTACCGAGGATGCACCCAAGGAGGCCATTATTGGTGATTATTGGTCAGAATAAGAGGTATAAGAGATCATTGAGCTTCGTGTGACTTCCAAGACTTATTCTTGTGAGGTTATCATGAGTTGAAGGGAGTGCACCCCTCATTGAAAGAAATGTAAATCAAGCTGAAAGAAGGCACATGTCCGAGTTAGGAAGAGGCCTTATAGGATGAATCCTAACCTGTGCATGAAGGTCAAGGAAGAAATTGATAAGATTCTTAAGTCTTGAATTATTGAACCAATTAAGGAGTTTGAGTGGGTTAGCCTATGGTTATAAGCATCAAGATCTGTGTGGATTATATGGAACTTAATACTTCATGTGTCATAGATCCTTTCCCAATACCTTTCATAGAAAAAATCCTTGAAAGCGTTGCAAGACATGAGATTTATTCATTCACAAATGAGTTCTCAAGATATCATTAGGTGCACATAGCACATAAGGACTAGGAAAAGAATAATTTCACCACCGAATGTGGAAGTTTGTGCATATATTTTTATGACTTTTAGGTTGATTAATGCACCAAAAACATTCTCGCACATTGTTGTGCAAGCTTTTCATGATTTTATTCACAAGTTCTTGTAGGTGTATTTAGATGATTGGATTGTATATGGGTTGATTAAATATCACTATGATAATTTGAGGCTAATGTTTGAGAGGTGTAAGTAGCTAAGCATCTCTCTTAACATTAAGAAATTTATTTTTCTACACCCTTTAGCACTTTTCTTGCACACATAATTTACAAGGAAGGATTGTTGGTATTGATTAACTAAAAATGGGGAATATGAGTAGTTAATCGATCTAAAACGACATGTAAATAAAATAAAAAGATATAGTAAATAAATATAGAAATGACCCAAACAACTAATTTAATGAAAGTAAAAACCTAATATGTAAGAAGAGTGAGTAAGTGACTCAACTAATTAGAGGAACTCGTTGGAATGCGTCACGGGAATGACTAGAGAAATAGAAGCGGGAATAAATGTGTAGAGGTCACGAAAAGGACAGATCTTGGCTATTTTTTGGACTAGAGCACCTAGAAAGGGATCGGGGCACCTACGGGTGCTTTGGTATGTAAAATGGGCACCCTAGTCTATGCAAAAGGTCTAGAATTGAGTTTTATAGGTTCGAAAGGTGGTTTAAAACTCTCACTATGTATCGATGCAACCTAGAATTCACTTGTGAATAACCCAAGTGCACTCGACACATCACTTAGCTTGAGATGAGTGCTCACCCGAAGCATGCAAAGGCACAAGTCCCTCTTTAGAGTTTCTTGTACAAGCTGTTAGCATGATGGCGCATATAGGCATTTAGATTCATTGCCGATAGTAAACAACACACAATGCATAAACCTGATCTAGATATTAGAGTATATGTAAGATGAACTAAACAATGAATATAATAATATTTACCACGCAAGAACTAAATTTAGTCATGTTCAAAACCATTACCTAGCCAATATGAACCATTCTATTAAATATTGTGAAACACAGAAGCTCCATACGCTATAAAGTATTTCCATGAGTCATGCACACAAAAAAACCAACAACATAACTCTACAATAATTCACTCATTCTAAACTATGCAAATCAATACATATATATAGGGGTGGGAAATTTCTCTTCACCACCCATGCACTTCTCAAAATAGGTCACATGCTAATAATAGCCATGCACCTTTACAAAAGGTTGCACAACATGCAAGTGCTCTTAAGAATAGACTTCCTATAGTTAACTCGAGTAGAAATCCTATTATTAGCCTAAACTATGCATGGCACTCAGCTGTTGCTTGTTCCCAAAATACCATTGCATGGATCGTAAGTCTTCATGTCTTTGTTTTCTTAACACGCTATCTCTAAGAATAGCCCTTATCCATAAACTGACTAAGTGCTAAATTTAAAGTGTTATGGTGTGCGCTTATTCTACTATTCTTCCGCGCCCTCAAATGCGCCTTGCTCCAGTGCACACATCCTTTATGTGCCTTCACCTTAGAGCAATATGTTATCTGCTCAACATTACCCCACACTAAAGTACATTTCCACCCCAAAAATGGGTAATTCCTTCTTATTTCCCAACAATAAAGAATAAGGAATGAAATAATGAATGAAGAATTGTACAAAAGAATGAAGTTTACTCTGCAGTACCCTCTTCCTTAGGCAAGACTAACTCTAGATATTCATTTTTGAGTTCGCCTCTAAGGTGCCAGATCACTTAGCGTGCTCCTTTCTTTTGGAATGTTTATCACTATGGCGTCCATTTCATCCCGAGTGATATTTTCCTTTTCATTCTGCAACACTTGGACAACATTTTCCATACTTGAGACCATTCCCTCCATGAATTCCATTTTTTGCGCTATAAGTTTCCCAAGTTCATTGATCCTATCTTTGTGTGGATCTTGGGCTGCTATAAGGGGCTCATGCTTTTGTTTACAAGGGCTAACCTCTCTATGCACCCAAGTGTTTCGTCCTTTTGAACACCCTTTTAAATTAGTGTTCCTCATTTATTGGGTCTACATCTATGTCTAGTGCATTTGTTTCTAATTTTGCCTCCTCTTCTTCTTTTGCTAGGGAGAAGTAATCTCGTGCTCACTTTCCTTAGTGTCGAGGGCTTCCTCTATCTCTTGCATGCTAAACCAATGCTATCCTCCTGTTCATCTTCTTCTTCCTCCAATGGTGAAGTGGGATTTTCATCCACTGGATCCCAAATGTATGTTTGCCCTTTGGCGGGGTTGGTAGCATAAATTCATTTTCAACATACCATTTTCTAGCCTACGCTTAAGCTTGATATAAATTAGCATGGCCCCACTGTCACCAATGGATAAACTGACATGCCTCATGGTTATATCATTTGATATGAACCTCTCAATATAAGTAGACCTACTTGGGTATGTGTAAGTCTTTCTCAAGGTATGGTAGTCACATTCTACCTTTTCTGCATTGTATATTAACATTCGCGCATCAAAAACTTGTGAACTACCACCTAGAAGAATCATGCTATAAAGGCGTAAGGGAGTTTACACAAGGGAATCCATGTCCCATCCTTCATTACAAAGCACACAATGCAAAAGTGTTGGTACACAACAAATTGTATTGACTTCCTAACTACTGATGACAACTCCTTAGGAATTCTCCATTCCTATTTGAAGGCTGCACGAAGTCTATCATACCACATCTCTACCCTTTGCTTGAACGGGCCACTCATAGATACCTCACATAAATACTTCTCAAACCTCTCTACTAGAGACTTATTTTCTATAGGATACTCCCAAATCTTGTTCTTTGGTCCATCGAACACTCCAATTTCAACAAAAAAAGAGAGAAAAATGGCTCTAAAGCTTATCTTCTCACCTTTACACACTTATTTAATGATGGTATCTGCTATGTATCCTGTCAAGTTGTAAATTCCTTGCGGTGACATCTTCTTGGCAATATGTAGTCACATGGTGTTCACTTGTGACCACCTTTCCCTGATCATTCAACTTTGTGAGTAAGTGTGCATTGCATGCACAACATGGTACTTCTTTAGCTTGTAAATGTCCATTACGCACGCATTGACCCTTTGAGTAACCCAACTCCTTGTGGGTGGCCAAAATAACAACATTGTCGGATAAGTCACTAGTAATATTTGTCCCTGTTCCCTTCAAGCACATGGGGCTCATAATGAAGGGCATAGTGATCGCATCATCCGCCATCTAGCAAAATAAAAGAAGTCCTCATGGACTCTGCTCATATTACATTCTATAGTTTCTCGGGTTTTCCAAAGTAAGGGAGTTCATATAGCTACAAGACCCCTACCTTCTTCAACAACTTCACTCTAACATCATCATAGACATGCATATTGTTGACTATGCACTTTTTTTCATTTTGCTTAACAATGCATCTAAATCTTCCTTTTTTTTTCGGTTGTGTGATGATTGGATTTTCTTACCTTGCTCCTGCAGATGTGAGAATCCCAGTCATGTCCCATGATAAAGTCCTCTAGGTCTGCGTTTTTGAAAACTTTCTTTTGGGGACATCCTCGATCTCCACCTCATTTTCTAGCTTCTTCTTCCCCTTTTTTTCTACTCCAAGTGCTCTCCTTGGTACCATTGTAAGACAAGGTTGTGCCTTTTTAATTTTTCAAGCGAAATCCCGTGCCCTAGCTCGAAATCACGTGCCCTAGCTTGAAATGGCATACCCTATCTTCTTCTCAAACCTTATCACTTTATTTCTCCTCTCCACATGCCTCTGCTTCACTCAAACCCTTCTTGAATGGGAACACAAGCCAATTTTATGCACAAATATACTCTCCTCACTGGTTTCTGACTCTCTGCACCTCAACGTGTCTTTCTCTGCTTTCGATCGAAATTAGTTTTCTCAAATACTTGTGATCATAAAGGTAAAAATGAACCCACATCACGTCATTATATAAATTTTGAAAAAGTCATTGCATTTATTTCTCCTCCACCTATCACCCATCCTCTCATTAATTGACCATTTACCAAATTTCAACGTGATACACCTACGTACCACAACCTTCTAGTGCACCTTTCTACCTTTTGGCTACATACCTCCTTTCGTGTGCTTCCATGCACCAAATTACCTTAAGCTTTGTGCCTTCCTTTAAGTAGTTTTTACGGCCATAACTTACCTCACGTTACATTATGCATTTATTGTTTCAAACTATGGTCTTCTTTAGGGAAATTTTCTTTCTAGCAATACCTTTCCATACTATCTGAACTCTCTAATAAGAGAAACCACCTATAGAAGTATTTACTTATGCATACCCATATTTGAATGACAACCACCCCACAGTAAGGGTATGTGCAGTCCTCTACACATAAAAACACTTCAATTGCGATCAGCTTTTGGCGCATAAACACGCTTATTACACAAAACAATGAACTAAATTGACAAAGCATAACGACAAAGAAGGAAACACATTAAGGGAAATCTAATCTAAATGGAAATAATGCCTTATTACAAACACCAAGAAGGATTATTTATAGTAGGGCTTCAACCTACTCCCGTTGAAGTAACTAGGAAAATGTGCTCCATCAATTGCCTCTAACTGACAAGCGCCTAAATCAAGTATATGAGTGATAAAATATGGTCCCAACCAATGCACCTTAAGCTTTCCTAGGTGGCATAGAAAATTTGAATCATAAAGAAGTACCATCTGCCCAACCTCAAGCTTCTTGTCCCACGATGTGCATTTTAGTGTCATGATTTCTACCTAGCTTTTTCTTGCTTTTGATTCCATCATGCTATTGCCTACCTCTCATTTAGTTGTATCAACCTATCAATTCTTTCTTCCAATTCTTACTCATCAAATAGACCTCTTGCATGTGCAATACATAAAGAAAGTACCATGAATTCCACGGGAAGAATTGCTTCTACGCCAACACAACTGAAAGGGTGTTGCCTTATTCAACCTTTTGTAGGTTGTTCTATATACCCAAACACAACAAATTTTTATCATCCCAAAGTATTTCCTTCCAACATCACAAATTTTTGTCAAATTCTAGCTCAATATCTTGTTGAAAGCCTTAATGAGTCCCACTTTCTTGAGGGTGATAAGGTGTTATCTTATGGTGTGCAACCATAAATTCATCCAATAATATCTGATGGTCTCATTAAGGAAATGAGTGTCTCTATCACTTGTCAAACTTAAAGGACATCCATACACAGTAAGAATATTTTCCCACAGAAACTTACTCTTGTACAATCCTTTGTAGGTTTTGATTCTACCCACCTTGTAAGATAATCTATACTAGTGATGATATAGCGCAATTCAGTTCTACGCGTGGCTAGGGAAATAGGACCCACAAAGTCAATTTCCCATTTCTCAAAAGGTTCTGCACTAGTAATAGGCCTTAAAGGAATTTCATCTCTCTGCCTAAGTTTTCCAAGACACTAAAAATGATCACATGCCTTACAATAGTATTTGTAATAATTTTACAAGGTCTCTAACCATAAACTAGCTAGTAGAATCTTGCACGCGGTGGCATCACCTACATAGTGTCCACCTACAATAATTCCATGAGCCTCCTCCATGGTTGTCATGCACTCATGCTCCAAAGTACACCGATGTAATACTTCATCTCAACCTAGTTTTTATAAGTCACCATTGATCAACATGAAAGGTGCGATGTGAATTGGAAGTTGTTTCTTTTCTAATGCCTTCATTCCTTTGGGTGTCATACATGTGCATAAAAAGACAACAACATCCTATAACTCCAAGGGTGTATAGTTCAACCTATATAATTATGCATCGACATTGTATATTCAATACTCTGTGCATCCTCTCTTGATTGAATCCTTGACAAATGATTTGGACCAAAATTTCATTTACCTAGCTTTACTACCTTTGTATAGTCAAACTCCACAAATAATAAGAGAACCCATCAGCGTATGTGCCCCTGTAAGACGATATTGTTCACCAATTATATCAATGCCTTGTGATCTATATAGAAAATGAAGGGGGTTTCAAACAAGTATTGGCTAAACTTATGCAACACATAGATCATTGACAAAGCCTCTCACTCCGTTGTTGTATAATTCTGTTGTGTAGGAGTCAACTTTCTGCTAGCAAAGAAAATAGGATGATCTACAATACCTTTTCTAGGCTGAGCTATAACTATGCCAATGGCTATGAAAAAGGTGTCCACATGTATGTGAAAAGGTATATTCCATGAAGGAAAATGTAGAATAGGTGTCGTAGTAAGCCTTTCCTTCAACTTTTTGTTTGCGCACTTGTTGTGGTTCTTCCCAATAGAAATTGTCTTTACCCTTTAATAACTCCTCTAATGGCATGGAAATCTTAGCATATCCTTTGATAAACTTCCCATAATACCCTATGGGGCCCAAGAATCCAAGAACCTCACTCACTAGACTAGTAGCATCCTTCAAGCCTAAGATGACTACAACCTTATTTGAATCTACTAACAAACCCTCCTTGTAGATGATATGACCTAGCAGAGTTCCAAAAGGTGTAGCAAATAAACACTTCCTCATATTTAAAGAGATGCTTAAGCTATCTCGAATCTCTCAAACAATAACCTCAAATTATCACAATGATCCTTGATAAGCCCATACATGGTCCAATCATCCAAGTAAACCTACAAGAATTTGTGAATAAAATCTGGAATGCTTGAACAACAATGCGTGAAAATACTACAGGTGTGTTCTTTAATCCAAAGGGCATCATAGTCCATGCATAACTTCCCCATTCAGTGGTGAAAGTTGTCTTCTCTTGATATTCTTTAGCAATTCTTACTTGATGATACCTAGAGAACCCATCTATAAAAGAGTAAATTTCACTCCCTGCAATGCCTTCCAATATTTCCTCAGTGAATGGTGTAGGGGAAATGATTAATTACACATGCAACATCTAGCTCCATGTAGTCCACACAAATCCTAATTCTTCCATCTTTCTTTATGTTGATTACCATAGGTATAACCTAATTTGATTCCTTTGTGGGCTCAATAATTCCATATTCCAACATCTTGTCAATTTCTTCTTTAAATTTTACATGCGAGTTAGGGTTCATCCTATAATCTCTCTTCTTAACCAGGTGCACACCTTTCTTTAACTTAATTTTCATCTCACCAAAAGATTCATGAAATCCTTTCAACTCATGTGATCCCCTAAGAAACAAGTCTAGAAATCTCGTAGTAACTTAATTATCTTAGTCACTTGATTCATATATGTAATCTCCAATGATGGATTCCTTAGGTTCAGCATATGTACCAATGTTCACTTTCTTCATCTTCATAGGTTCATGGTAGGCACGCTTTCTCATCCACACTATTTAAGACCTTGTGCGTACCCCCGATCTATCTCCAAATTTTCCGCTTCTTCATCATCCACCATATAGACCATCTTTCCTTTCTCCTTCTCTAGGAAAGAACGCTCAAGCAATTTTGCATCTATCTCATCTACTTCATCAAAACATGTTTCTAGGCCTTACTCACCAAATAAATCCTGAATAAGTTCTTTAGCCTTTACACTATCTCCCATAGTCAAGTGCTTCATAACTTGTAATGCTTCTTTCAGAAGGTTTAGTGGATAGTCAAATTTTTGATCATTCATGAAGTCAAGTCTTGTTAATTTCCGGTCTCTCTATACAACTCCGCATAAACACACCAAGTGCATGCATAACCTTGCAAAGTGAAATAAAGTTTGTGCACCCATAATGAAGGTGGTAAAGCTTTCTACCCCTTTATACAGAGTCTCTCACACTACTAAACATGGTGCTGAACAATATTATTACCATGATATTCAAAAATTTGAGTAGGTGCATTACTTCTGAGAAACCTTGTTGATAGGGCAACTCTCACCTCTCTCCATTCTATGAGGTTATCCCTATGAACCATCCACTAGTGTGTTGCTATCCCCACAGGGTATAAAATAACATATTTCTTCTATCCACCTTATCCTTCCATTGGACTTCCATGGCTCATATGAATACCTCGGGGGTTCCTTCGCCAAAGTACCTGGGTACATGGTTGTATCAAACCGTCTAACACAATGCAACCACGCTTACGCATGCATTTGTGCTTCTTACCTCATGCCCAACCATCTTGTAAGTGTTATGTGCCCAATTTTCATAGGTAATACTTGTAGTATCATTGATGGAATGTGCATCATCTAACTAGAGAATTCCTTGCTTAGATGGCTTAAGTGATTCTAGATCTTGAATGTTGCACACATAAATCCTGTTCAGGTATTCTTCACTTAAGGGCTCAACATAAGGTGTATATTTCCCATTTTTTAAAGGGATAATAACTTGTTCTTCCTTGTTCTCAAAAATGATATATCCCTTGTTGAAATGTAGATTAATATTATTTTCATAGCACCAAGGGCACCCAAGTAGACACTGGGAAGTTGTTCGCCCGCAAGCACTAAAACCTCAAAGTCCCTAGTGAACTTGGCCCCTTGTATAGTAATGGATGCATCTTTACATATTCCAATTGGTGTGGCCGTAGTCCGATTTACCATATATAACACATTTGAAGATGGAATGGATGTATTCCCATCTAAACCCATGCATCTAAGGTAAGTACATTCACTTCCGTGCATGTGTCAATAAAAATATTTCTCAAAATCCATCCATCGACAACAATATTTAGAGTGATCTCCTTATTATAATCCAAACTATGAGGAGGGAGATTAGCATGCAGAATCTACCATCCGTTCTCAATACCATCATGTGGAGTGTTTCCTTTTAACCAACTCCCTAGTAATGGAATAATGTTCTCTGATGCAACATCTTGCATACTTCCTTTAGATCATCAACATCCAACTGGAAAGTCTCAGTTGCCTTCTTCTATTCCAACTTCCACGACTATTCCTTTAAACATTGTATTTCACCCTGTAGATTTCTGAGTACCTCTATGGTTTCTTAATAAAACTCCTTCTGATGTGTAGGTTATAGGTATTTTACATGTAAAACCTCCTCCTTAGTAATGGGAGGCTTCTGTTACAACCTTTCTCTAGACGCACAACCTCAACAAGTGTAGTAATATTCACAGTACCATCTCAATATTTGGTGCTAATTTTGACATCCATTGGTTTTCCACAACACATTTTATTCTAACCATACCTACGCCCTTGTTCTCTTGTTTTTGCTTCTTGCTCAAATGTTCATATAAATTCAAGCACTCTTTATAGTTATGATTCTTTCCACAAAAGAACAAGTAATGTTATGAGGACATTCGTGTCTGTAATAGTTAGGAGATCTGAACATATAACATGTTCCACGAGGGACCTCACCTTGTCCACCACCGCGGACTTGGCCTCTGAATCCACCATGGTATCCTCGACCTCTACGTGGCCTCCGTCTAAGTGCCCTTCATTTTGATCATAGCGCCCTTGAATATGATCATGAACATGTTGCTCACTTTTATCCTTAGAGTTATTTGAAACTCCTATCTATCATACACCAATATATGTGGAATCATGGATCTCGATCAATCAACTTGTAATCTTTAGTATTATGAGTCATGGACCATCAAATCTTACTGATAAGAAGGACATGTTCTTCCTTATTGTGCATTAAAACAATGGGCATTGGCTTGCATAATGGTCTAAATGACATATCTCACATTCCATTAACAAGAAGTGCACCGATTTGTGAGGACAACTATCCTTAGTATGCCCCTCTACTTCACAATTTGTGCACCAAACTCCACTGCGTATCTCATGTGTTGTATTGGCTGATAGTTTCTCTAACTGTTTTTCCATTACCATAATTTGAGCTTCCAAGAATGGGCTCACTCTAGTGTCTATGCTCCCCGACTACCTTAGCCTCCTGCAAAGCTACTTTAAGTGCCTCGTGCGGGTTTGTATAAGTCGTGCCCTCCTAAAAGGCGTGATCGGGCCTCCAAAAACTAGTGTGTGCATGCTGACTTGTATGGATATCATATGATAGTTTAGAAAAGAGTTTTTGAAATGAGAATCATATTCATGGACACTCTCAGTAGTGCCCTAATTAATATCCTTGAGCATGCTTATACTCTTCGCGCTCGAACTCGGGGATATAAAATTCTTTAATTAAAGCATCTCAACACCATGTAATCCACACAAGTTTGATTAGGGTTAAACTTCTTGTACAGGTTGTGCACACGTCCCTACAACGTAGTTGTAAAAGAACCGGCCTTGTACTCTAAAGCTGTAATTACTTTCATGTGCCACAATATCTCACACATAAGGACATGCTAAACATAATCTTCTATTCCCTATACTCGGAGAGGAAGTGACATCTCCATGTAAATATTGCGGGGCTGGTGAAGACCATACCCACCAAATCTAGAACCTCCGTGTTACCTCCACCTCTAGATCCACCAAATCCTGAGCCACCTGTTTTAATTGATTCTCCCCTGTAACATGAATTGGACCGAGGATGTACCGCCTTATGTTCTAATAGCGGTGCTAAACTTAATTCCTACATCACGAAGTTTCACTACTCCCAGAGATGTGATTCCAAAGTTATGCGCACCTATGTTATGTGCCGATGACATGCCCGAAGGTACCTCCAAGCTGGACCTCTAAATAAAAAGGAAGAAACCTTCCCAGCCATAAATGTACTTGTTATCTGATTTACTCTTGATCCTGATGATAAGTTAACTTTACCTCTTGCTACTCTACTGCCCAAACTAGCTTGCTAAATACTTGTAGTACTAAAAACTAGAAAACCAAGCACAAGGGCTAGGTTCTAGGTAGGTAGATTCATTGCGTACATGATGCCTATGTTGTCTTTTTGGAACACTCTCATAATAGGCTGATAAGGGTTCCTTGTCTTACTTTCCCAAATGGGGAGTTCCAGATGCTCTAGCTCCACGTCCTCTGCGTGAGTTCTAAATCCTTCACGAGCCATCTCTCTCCACATCACCATCAATTTGGGAACCTCGTGCTGCTTCTTTAAATCCCTCTCATGTGCCTCATTTAACTTAAGCTACATTTCTTCTCTTTACCTCTCTACTACTAGGTCCACCATCCTTCACCACACTGCTCCTACCCCCACGCATGGTGGGGTTTAGCTAGACATCAGCTTCTCTTCGAATTCAAGGTTACCATCAAGATCTTGCTGCAAGTGGAATTCTGTGCAAATATGATCTCCGGGATAGCATAAAAATTGAAACTCAGCTACCTCCAGATAAGAGCAAGTGAAAATTGAGTACTACAAAATATAGCTATTCGAACACCACGAAACCAAGTATCTACAGTGTACATCCAAATTACATCAGCATCACAGAGATCCTAAAATTCTTCTTACTTCCAGAAAAGTGTGCAAAACCTCAAATTCCTTCTAGATGCATAAGTAACCAACCACTCGTATAGTTCTATGGGAAAGAAAAAAATAATCTCTTATATAGGTAGTCATACAAATTATGCTCAACCCACGTGCGTACATCAAGCTAAGATCCGGTGTTGAATCTCTCGAGTGTATTCTTCTTCTAGATCTAATATCCACTCCTTAACACTTTCTAAGGTCAATTGGTATGTCTTCATCATATATTATCCCGAAAACAATGAAAAAGAGTTCCCAACAATGGAACTAATGATGTAGCCTAGAATTCACTGTGAATAACCTAGGCACACAGGCAAATTACTCTGCTTGAGCTTAATGCTCACTCGAAGCACTCAAAGGTACTAGGTACCTCTTTAGAGTTTCTTGTACAAAATGTTAGCATGATGGTGCATATAGGTATTCAAATTCATTACCAATAGTAAACAACACATAATGCATAAACCAGATCTAGATCTTAGAGTATGTGTAAGATGAAATAAACAACAACTTTAACAAGATTTACCATGCAAGAAGCGGATTCAGATTTATGTTCAACACAAAAGGTTGCACAACATGTAAGTGCTCTTAAGAATATACTTCCTATAGTTAACTCTGAGTAGAAATCCTATTATTAGCCTAAACTATACATGACGCTTAGCTATTGCTTGTTCCCAAAACACCATTGTGTGGACCACAAGTCTTCATGTATTTATGTGCTCAACATGTTATTCCCTAAGAATAACCCTTATCCACAAACCTCGGCTAAGTCCTAAATTCAAAGTGTTTGCAGTGCGTGCTTATTCTACTATTCTTCCGCGCCCTCAAATGTGCCTTTCTCTAGTGCGCGCATCTTTTATATGTCTTCACCTTAAAGGAATATGTTATCTACTCAATAGTATCACATCAGGTTCACCGCACTACGTCGAGGGTCGCTACTAATCCAAGATGATAAAAAGACGCAAGAGACCACAATAAGTATCAAAACCATAAAATAGAAGAATACAAATGAATGGGTTAGACTAACCTTAGCTACCACAATGGTGGGCTTACAAACTAAGTATTGCACTACATTTTAGACCTAAATGTAGTTCTGGTGTGTGTGTGCATCATGTGCCCTAGGTGCTCTTGTGTCAGTCGCACTTTGTGAAATAGTGAGCAATAACTAGATGTAGAAAATGTAATAGAATGTGTGCATGGAATAAAATAGAATCCCTCCCCTATGCATGTGTGATGCAAATGAACCAACCTTTTCCTTATGATGGAGCTAATGGATGCAAATGATCTCCAAATGGATGCAACTCTAGGTGGATGATAGTAGTGACTAGTGCTTGGTCCCTTATTATGGTCTCATAACTTTATATTTATAGGGTTCTCTTGATCTAATTTCATAATTAACCCTGAAATGGCCGACCACCAAAAAGATAAAGACCTCAAATGGCTAGAAAGAGCCCAAAAGTGGTGGGAAATTTCAAAAAGTATAGGGGTTCCCATAGGTGCCCCAATACTACCCTGGGCACTCCAATCAAAGCTAAAATGATAGAAGATAAAAGCTGACTATGCATATGGGTGTAAGAGATCGGAAATGATAAAAGGAAATACAATAATATGAGTAAAAGATGGGGGTTAGTTAGTACTTTCTTCGCTCAAAAATATTATAAATAGTAGTATGAGACCAGGACTAAATAATTTCTAAAGTGCATGATTTTGTTTTTACATTTCCCCCACTTTATGTTGGTGGCGGAAAGCTTGGTAACATAAAGTAGATAGAGATGCATACCTAATGTCCATGAAGATTGAAGTATAAAACATGCGAAGGACTAGACAAAGCATGGAATGACAAAAATATGATGAAGTGTGGAAACTAAAGATAAAAAGCACAAAACAAAGTGATGAGAGTGAACCTAGGGCGAAACGCATGTGTAGTTGCTGATGTGTGTGATGTACCTACATGGTTAGTATGGTGTGTGTTCTTTATGAAGTGTTATTGTTGATGTTTTTATTGTTGTTGTTTCCCCATTTGACGCTTGTTTATGATACGACCGGATCTACAAAGAGAAAATGATCAAGTAGTAAAATATGTATGTATGTATGTGTAAAAACGTAATGTAAAAGACACATGTAAAATTATGTAAGTTTAAAATATGCAAATTAAAAAGTGTAAATGGAACATGTACATCTGATCCATGTCAAGAAAGAGAGTGTAAAAGGATATCTTGCCTTCACGGTTTTTTTTTGGTAATTTGATGAAGAAGTATAGGAGGAATTCCAATGTATCCTTCAACTTGTAACTGCTTCCCTGAATGTGTATGAAGAGATCTCTGTATGTCCTAGTTTTTTTGGCAATCCGATGCCATTGGCCAAAGTAGTGTAGGGAGGTGCACCCACTGTAACCTCCTACCGTGTAATTACTTCCCAAAATGCTAAGGACACCATGTCTTGTTAAATCTGTTATGTACGGGGTTCATAGACTGGTATGAATCCACTCACTGTATGTAACCCACAATGCCAAGGGTGGAAAGTGCACTTGGCCCGAACCGGTGTAGAAGTGATGTGTAGAATGAAAACCCCAAATGATTCCCCCTCTTTGGGGGTGCATGTGACATCGGCCTGATAGGGGAATGCGGCCCAAAAGAGGACTAACCACATGTACTCTATACTTTTCCCTACACGAGGAAGGGAATACGCTTAGTAGAAACCAAGCGTGCACAAAAATAAGGATAGCCAAAAACAAGTATTAGTACGAACAAGCGTGCATGTAGTAAACAATGTAAATGATAATACAATAATGTAAAAGCTTCCAAGAAAAGTAATGTAAACACGCAAGAAGACAACTAAGTCACACAAAGTGGGTTGCAAGCATGGGACATCACTCATGATTTTGTAAGACATGTATGGCTATCATGGCCACTAAAAACAAACACATGTGCACACCAAACAAAGGGCAAGGCCCGCATACAAGAACAAACAATAACAAACAATATAAGAAACAAGTATGGAAAACAATATCCTTGCATAACAAATGCTTCACATGAAGCATCCTTTAGCATGTCAAAAATATAACTAGTATGTAAAAACGTATATAACCAAGTAATGTAAAGTGATAAGTATGAAATGAAACAATAACACCTGGAAGAGACGAATGCGGATGCCCCCAATGACAAGTGTAGGAAGGGTAGAAGACAAACATCCATGCTGTGTGTAAAAGACTTGTATCTGCGATCAAAAGTAGAAAAAACATGAGCACACATGTGTGGAAAATGTCACGTGTATCTGTAAAATGCAGCGGTGCGTCTGGAAAATGCAACCGTTTATAGATAAATGACATACAAATAATATAACTAACATGTGTAATAAAGTTACCATGAACAAGCAAGAGTAAGCAAGAGTAAGAGCAACCATAATATGTAGCATGTTGTTGATGGATGGAATGGAATGCAAAATGGAGTGATAGGGGCCGCATGCCCCCCAAGTAAATGGAAGTGTATGTAGTGAGGTTCATTTAGTTTTCCCCCTCGGTAGTCAAGAATGAACAATAAACGAGAGTGCGTCATTGGGAAGTGATCGAGGTGTGTGTTGTGTCTATCGCCTTGCGTGATAAGTATGCATGCATAGTGATCTTGATGTGCATGAACCTTATAGCCGAATCATATATCATGACAAGATGAAAGTAGGATTGATGATGTAGCCTAAAGCATATATCACTATTAGATGAATAAAAGGGAGTGGTGATGTAGCCTAAAGCGTATACCACTATAAGATGATAGAATAGGTGACCATTTAGCCTATAGCATATGTCACTAACGTAGTAATGTTGCATGATAAAGAGTCTAATGTGTCGGTATGCAAAGGTCCATTTGATTTGTAAACCCTTAATGATCGAGTATGGTTTAAGGAACTAAAGTGCATCATAGGGTAATGAGTGTAGCATGTAGAAGACAATGCAATATGCATGATGATAATAGACGACCATGTGATGAGTAGAATGTGTTATATTTAATGTATAGGATATAATGGAAAAATGCATAGATAGACTAATAATGTGAAGTGTGCGCTATGTGATGTGTATGATAAGTAGTATGTAATGCTAGATGCAAGTGTGACACATGTATGATGAGGACAAGTATGATGTAAATATATGTAAAGATTGAAATGGTATAGACTAAATGTAGAATGTATGATGTGAGATGTGATGTGTGGTGCCTAATGTGTAGTGTGTGGGGTTCATGTGTAGTAATCCCTCAATAGTCAAGTGTGAACCAAAGCACAAGAGTGTGTCATTGGGTAATGAGGATGTTAAGACATATGTATGAATAGGAAAGATGAGATGATGCTAAGATGAAGGGGGAAGTGTGTTAAATGTGATGCCCCCAAGCCATGAAGGAAATGAACTAACCAATGACGGTGAAGGACAAAGTTTAGTCATCCGATGCACGTGATGGTGAAAGCATACGATTATGGTATAATAATGGTAGTATAGAAGAAAAACACTTGTCTTTGGTGAGTGAAGTATATGTGCATGTGATGGATGAATTTATGATGAAGGTAATGGCATCAAAAAATGCATCGGTGATGGAGATCTATGCGATGTCTAGTGTGAAGGTGATGAACATCCATGTGGAATAAACCGAGATGGTGATCATCATCAAGATGTAGTAATGCCATCGAGGGATGGGCCTATATCGGTGTGTAGGACTAGTAGAGTGGTGAGGTCATGTAGATAATGCACGAGTAGGTGAACTAGGAGTAGATTGTGCTTTGAGTAACATAGAGTGTGATGTGGTAGATGAAGTAGATGATGTACTAGCTATTGTGCAAGGAGATGGCGACCATGGAGTAGATGGAGATACACCATCAATAGAAATTACTTGATTGTTATGAATAAATTTAAGTTGTAAATTATTCATAGAAATGATAGATTGGGAGTGATGAATCCAATTGAGATAAATAAGCATGTCGCATGATAGTCAAGCGTGTGTTTCTAACGAGGAAAGGCACAAGTATTGTAAGAGGACCAATCGTGACATCAAGTTTGACAATGCCAAAGGGTTTTTGAAAGGGTATTTGATTTACAATGGAGGATGAATGATAGCCTTGAGAAGGAAATAGAGCATGCATTAATGGGCCATGATGGGCCAACCTTAGTGTTGTTAATGGAGGTTGAGCCAACATAAGCATTAATATGTAAATGCTTAGATTGAAAAGTGGTATTGTAATATCCTCATTTTTATACATTAGAACAAGTAAAATTTTTTTTTGACAAATGCTTCCTGGTTCTAAATACATAATTTAGAACTCACAAATCAAAAACAACCATTCTCATAACAGATAACCATATGCGGCTGTAATGACTGGAGTACCTCCGATCTATTCATTCCATGACTCGGTAATCTACCGATCTATTCATGAGTATTAAGAGTTGGCGTTTTATTTAACACATCACTCTTGCGGATCTCCTCCCTAATGGGATTGAATGCTCTCATGTCAAGGAACTTATCGAATAATTGTTACCATTATTCATCGGCATCTCATCCCTTAGACTAGGTGACTTAGGACAACGCAATCAGCAACTTGTGATACTTTGGCCAAATATTTGAAACATCTTTGCTTATGTCTCGTATTCCTTGACGGCATACTCGTCAATCTGGAATACGTCCTTCACCCCATTCCTATGTTATGTAGAATGTCTTATACTGACTTCGTCAGACTCTCTTGTCCCAAGTTATTCACTCAAGGAACGGATTAGTAAGATGACAACGTTATAGGGATGCTCCCGAGGACTAGGGATACGCTGACATACTGGGTCAACCCTAGTTAATCCAGTGTGTCAAGATACCCCGAGTCTCCTAGGGCAGCCTTATAATGTGACCACATTCCTAATCAGTCCCAGAGTAACTTGTTCGAGTTTAAGGTGTAAATATTAATGATCAATGCAAAGGGTGTCGTCATAAGTCACCTACATTGTTGTATCTTCGAGAAGATCCTAATCTTCTCGAAGGTACAACCCTGCAGTTGACTTGTGCCGTCAACCTTTAAATCTGCCTCGAAAAGATCTACTTATTAATAAGTGTTACACACGTTGAGTTAAAATTATACTAAAAGATGCTCACTTAAGGTTAGTCTTTCCCAATCCCTAGGTTCCTCACCTTAGAATGACCTTTCATAGTAAAACCCATTACACAAGAGAAGTTATTAAGACTTGAGGTCCCTTCAAGGAGTTCATAGAATATACATAATTCTAAATCAACGAAATTGGACAATAACCATCAACCTTCACATGAGATTGCTAACCAAACCCTTTTTAGGTTTATATCAGTTCTCATAACTGAATTTATATCTTACTTATTAGTATCGAGATATAGTGATTAAGAATCTAATTAAATGTTGTCTTGATTTAGATCAAGACTAGGAAGTAATAATTTATTCAGCTCGTTTAGCTTCCTGCTCAGGTTTATTTTAACCCTAGCTTCCAGAAAGACAGTGATCTAAATTCCAATTTAGCTTTAGATAGAACATACTAGAACTACTAAACAATCATAAGTATTCAGTCACAAATTCTTGCAAGCTTACTTAGATAATCACAAAAGTCTCCACTTTATACAATAATAATAATACTCTCAAGATCATTCGAACCGAAGAAGGTCAAACCATCAAGATACGAATACAAACACATAAGTAACAAATATCTCTTTTCATTCCTTTCAAGCTAATCAAATACATTTTATGCATTCAGCATACTTGATACAATACTCAACAGCAAAAGAACATCTTTCTTCTAGTAGTACATTCAGAGAATCAAGCTGTAATTCATCATAAAACCAAATTAAACAATCTGAACATCCTATCAGATCTGCGTGCTTTTACCACTTACGGCAACCATCTGCAAAAATTGTCAACATGGGTCAGTTCGATGAACTGAGCATGATAAGCACTAACTCTTAAAACAAATGCAATCCACCAATTGTTTTCATTAAACAACCTGTTTAAATGAAATCATTTCACCAAACATGTAAACATATTTCAGACTATACTCTTGTAATACAAACATGACTATAAACGCGTAACTCATATTATAGTTACTAAATAGTCCTAGATACTTTTCAGATATTTCATCATAAATATTAGTGACCAAGAAGAACAAATGTATCCAAAACAACTATCCATCTGAATCCCAAGGACAACAACATCCAACAGGCCATTATATTCAACAAAATGAATATCCTAACAATTCATGAATCCATCAGTATGTTTTACAAATCCAATAATTAAATATAAATTTATCAACATATACTTTACAACAGAAGAGAAAGAAACCGAGACATTCAGATGTCCCTTCCAAACATGCTCATGACTGTACCGTCCACTTAAGAGTAATGCAATCACATTATACACCTGCGACTAAGCCAGTCGAGACCACAGGAAGAACTACAGTTCGTCAAAATACACATATAAAAATTGCCTGTAACTTACTGAACAACACAGTAGCTCTCGTGACAAGGCAGTGATGAATAATCCATCAAATAGACTCCACATAACCTTCCATATTATTCAACAACGAGAAAATATCCAACGCCATCACTTGTCAAGGTACAATTAATAGCTCTTTACTTCAGTCAAGCACACGACTAGATATTCACGCTAACAGAAGACGTAATCATGCTCAAACACAAGAACAATCCCACTGAGTCGAAACTCTCATCAACATACAGTTCAATCTAATCCCTACTAAAACACAGCAAGGACAAAAATCGAGAATCGAGCCAACACACAACATATCATGGGCTCCAACAGTGCCAAATTCAACCACTACTTATATTAAAGGTTTAAATTGAAGTTGAATTCATATGACAACAAATCAAGGATTCCAATTGATTCCATAACAACAGTATTCACAACTGAGATTATTCAGAAGAGAAAACATAATATACGCCTCCAGGATTAAAAAGGAGTCTTACCCATGTGGTATTCTTCAAATAAACTTCTACAGAAGTAGAAAGATACAAGATACATATCAAATTCAAGAATTCCAACCAAAACAATAACATACCGTATTCACATCTGAACTCCTTCAGAAGTAGAACGTATGGCATTCACGACTAACTTCTACAGAAGCCAAAATACAAGATATATATATATATATATATATATATATATATATTAAGGATTCCAATAGAGCCAATAATAATAAGTATTCACAACCAGGCTTATACAGAAGCAGAGACACTGGTTTCATATCAAGGACTTCAACTGAATCCATAACAACAGTATTCGCTCTAAGCTTAAGCAGAAGACGAAACATAAAAAGAACTCCAACTGAGTCTGTACAACGAAATTCATTGCTAAGCGAAAGTATTCATAACAAGGCAACAGAAGTCGTATTACCAGTTACCCCTCAAGGACTCCAACTGAATCAAACTAATAGTATTCACATTTATGACTTCTACAGAAGTCCAAAATATACGAAACATTCCAAGGACTCCACAGAGTCATTTCGTATATATATAAATATATTGCAAACTATCAACGGATTAAATCCCATAATTGCAACACAAGGGGGGAAACTTCTACAAAGTCGCATTCAAATACTATAAACACAGCAAGTTATCCAATCAGAAGTAACTTAAATATTATAGCAAGATCCAACAAGATTCAACAACCATAACATATATTACTCACGAAAAAACTTTTAAAGAAGTCGTATATACTGTACATTCAAGAAATCCAACAGTATCATTTTCAACAAGTGGAAACAACAAGGTATCGACTGAAGTCTGAATCAAACAAGAAAACAATTCATGGACTCCTACAGAGCCGAATTCATATATTTTCCTTGCAACATTTCTACAAAATCTATCCGGAATGCAAAACACAGCAAGATAATACATCCGTTCGAAACAAAATGCACACCCATCAAGGGTTCACTTGAAAAATCGAGCCAGTAAGAAGATACAACAACTAATTCACACAAAGCTACCATAAAAACCAACTGATCCCAAAAATCATCTGAACAGAGTTGTTCTAATGAAATCATTTGAAAGAAAGCAAGATTTTTAAAGGTTAGGGCCTAACATGCCTGGTAATGTTGCTTAAAAATCCGAAGAAGACCACTGAAAGAGCTCGAGCCTTCTTCTCTTTTTCCACGTTAGATTCAACAACAATAATTTGTTATTTCCATGCCTTATAAAATTTCCTTGACAGAGAAAAGAGCTAGTTACTCTCATATTTTCCATGCAACACCAAGTAGGATCAAAAGTGCGAAGAACCAGTGATCAAACAGAGAGAAAACCGGAGCGCATGAAAAACCAAACAAACTACCAGTTTTCCATTTTGCATGTCTTCCCGAGAAATCCGAGCTCGAAGACCGAGTTCATTAATTGTATTAACTCCAAAATTCCCGCTCAATCTCCATTGCCACCGACCGCCATAGTTGGCGATGGATAAAAACAAATCAAAGACCATTTCTAGACTTGGCGACTCTGCCACGTCGGCTTTCACTAGCCAGTTGAAACCTCCGCTAATTCCTTGTCCTTCATACTTATCCATCCCATTTAATGCCATAGAAACTACCGCCCATGGCTCACACCCCTTCATAGGTCCCCTTCCTCCACTAACATTTGTTAGGTTAGAAGCATAGGTTAGGATTTAAGATGATACTTAGTCTAACCTCCTTAGCGCTAGGTTGCTAACTTAGAACATTTAGCTTATAGCTTAGGCCTAGGTTAGATTAACACTAATCTAACCCATAGGTTATAGTTTAGGTTTAGGTTATTAACCTTAATAAATCCAGCTTAGGTCTAACATTTAGAATGTTCAGAATAAGAACCTACAGATATACATTCACGAAAAGGATTCACTCCAGCACTGCCAATAAGCTAGTTGAATAAATGTATCTGAATTTATTACCTGGCCCACGATCAAGACCTTCCTGATATTACGATATCGGGAACTAATTCATTTAACACAATCAGCCTGAGTTAGACTCGGAATAGCTTATTCAACGCATTCAGACCTTGCAACCTGCGTAAGGTCTATAATTTTTGTTCATCCCGAATAAACTTAAAGCATCTCTTGGATCAATGCCACTGATCCAAGGCTGGGTCTTATAGATGGATAAATCCACAATTCATTCCGAGATCAGATTAAACTCAGGTGCAAAATGAAAGAAATAAAAGAGTCCAATCATATTCCGACTCAGTCAAAGATCTTTAATTGCAAAGAAGATATAGTACATATCAAGCATGACTTCACAATCAAAGGAACACATCCTTTTATAGAAGAAATCATATATCAACACTTGAATGCTCAGGAGGAAGTAACAACAGTTCAGAGTGTTACAGGTATGATAATCAACATCGAGAAAGAAATGATTGTTGGCAAAAGCGTTAGTGTTTGCAACTAAGAAATCCAGAGCTCTTGATGTAGGAGGAGGTACTGTGTGATATGTATGATTGAAAAAATATTTAGATGTCTTCTTGTCACTTTGTTGAGATTCGTTGTTAAAGAGCTTGAGTTTACCCTTTTTGTTGGTCAGGGGTAGAGTTAGTAGACTCTAGAAACTCTAGTTTGTTGTCATCAATTAGATCTTGGATGATTGTACGGAGTTTGAAACATCTATTTGTAGAATGTCCCACACATCGATGATAATCACAATGGAAGTTATCATTTTAGTTCCTACCTTTTGGTCGTGATGGGTCTAACTCGAGTGGTGGGGGAAGAGTAATAAGATTAATTTTGAGAAGTTGTTTCAATATGAGATGTGGATCCATTGGAAAGTTACTAAATGTGTCGTTGAGGTTGTTGTGACTAAACCTATTTAGTAGGAGTGACTGTGTTGATAGTGATTTTAGCATCGGTTGGCTTAGTGGTAGATGATTTGAATGACGTCTTGTTTGGAGAGTGACTAAAGGAAGAAGCTTGTTCGATACTTAAGCTTTCGTATGGATAGGCGTTTGGTCTCACAAAGCTTAAGCATATGATAAATCCGATCAAATGAAGGAGATGTTTCAAATAGAAAAGCTGTCTTGGAGAGGTGGTAAAAGACTTTGAATGAAAATTCTTGAAGCTCGAGTCTGCAAGCACATTTTCATCTTAGCAAGATTGTTCTTATACCTAAAAACGTAGTTAGCGAGGTGTTCATTTGATCCTGTTTAAGTTGTGCTAGTTGAGCTTAAGAGATCTTAGAGCCTATATTAATGGAGAAATTAGTGAGAAAGGTAGTGGGTAGATGTGTGAATGAAGTTACCGAGTGAACAGTAAGTCATAAAACCAACGCATCGCATAATCATGGAGACTACGAGGAAATATTTTAGCTAAAAGAATATGATCATCGAAAAATCTAGACAAGCTACATGAAATGCTCTAAGATGCTCCTACGGGTCACCATGCCCATTGAAAATGGGAAGCTTAGGGGTGAAAAAACTAGGAGGAAGCAGATAAGTAGAGATGGAAAGTGTGAATGGAGTATGCAACAATAAGGTAGAATCTAAATATGGTGATGCATGCAAAGTAGCTTGCCGCACTTACGAATTTGAGCTTGGAGGTCGTGATAAAGAGAAATTAAGTCTTGATTTCCAATGGATGGAATAAAATGATTGGTAGGAGTAGTAACTGAAACATGAACAATAGAGATAGGTGGAAGAGTGGAAATAGAGGTTGGTCTAACCATGAAAGGGTTGAGTTCGCCAAATTAGTAGCTTCCTCATGAGCCACATGTAAAAGAAATTCGAGAGCTTGAGCGTGCACAAAAATATGATCATTAATGGCCTTAAGATTCTCTTTAGTAATATCATTATGAGAGTGAATCGTGGAAAAAGGAGAATAAAATATAGAATGATTAGGTATGAAGGAAGAACCTAGAAGCGTGAATGATCAAGTCGGGTTCACCAAAATGATCAACTAAAAATAGGGAATATAGGTAGTTAATCGATCTAGAATGACATGTAAATACAATAAATAGATGTAGTAAATAAATATGGAAATGACCCAAGAAACTAATCTAATGAAAGTAAAAACCCTAATATGTAAGAAGAGTGAGGAATTGATTCAGTTGATTAGAAGAACCCACCTGGGTACCGTGTCGCGAGAAATGACTAGAGAAACAAGAAGCAAGAACATCATGCGAGAGGTCCCAAAAAGGATGGATCTCGGGATAATTACTTGAACCAGAGTTTGGAAAGGCACTAGGGTGCTTATGGGTGCTTTGTTCTACAAAATGGTCTCCCAGTCGTGGAGCAGGTCCAGAACTACTTTTCACTAGTTTTTAGGTGGTCTCGAAACCCTCATTATCTATCACATCAGATTTTTACGCACTACGTCAAAGTGTCGTTGCTAATCTAAGATGATAGAAAATCCTGCAAGTGACCACAAAAAGTATCAAAACCCTAAAAAGTAATAATGAAAATAAATGGGTCATATTGATTTTATTTGCGACAATGGTGGGATTACTAACTAAGAAGCGCACTACATTTCAAACCCAACTCGTAGTTCCGGTGTGTGTGTGTGTGTGTGTGTGTGTGTGTGTGTGTGTGTGTGTGTGTGTGTGTGTGTGTGTGTGTGAATCATGTGCCCTAGGTGCTTTTGTAGCAATCACACTTTTTGAAATAGCGAGCAATAACTAGATGTAGAAAATATAATAGAATGTGTGCATGGAATAGAATATAATCCCTTCCCTATGCATATGTGATGTAGATGAACCAACCTTGTTCTTGTGATGGAGCTAATGGATGTAAATGATCTCCAAATGGATGAAACTCTAGGTGGATGATAGTAGTGACTAGCGCTTGGTCCCTCATTATGGTCTCATCAATTTATATTTATAGGGTTCTCTTGATATAATTTCATAATTAACCACTGAAATGACCAACCACTAAAAAGATAAAGACTCAAACGGCTAGAAAGAGCCCACAAAGTTGGGAAAGTTATAAAAGGATCGGGGTTCCCCCTGGTGGGACTAGGGCACCCATGGGTGGCAAGACTACCCTAGGCACCCCGATTAAAGCTAAAATGAAAAATATGATAAAAACGACCGGGCATGTGGGTGCAAGAGGTTGATAATGACAAACGAAAATACACTAAGAAGGCCAAAAGATGGGGGTTAATTAATACTTTATTCATTCAAAAGCTTCTAAATAGTAGTATGAGACTAAGACTAAATAATGTCTAAAGTGCATGATTTGTGTCTACAAGTAGGCCTAACCAAGATAGATGTGATTTTGGGATTAGAAGAGCTTACCAATCAAAGTGAAGTACATGGATCTTTGGGGCATACAAGCTATTATAGAAATTTTATCAAAGGATATGTGTAGATTATCTGCGCCACTAGAGGAATTTCTCAAGGCTAAAGGAAACTTTCATTAGGGTGACGTGCAACAACATGAATTTGAGACCTTAAAGGAAATATTGAATACCGACCCTATTTTGTAGTTTCCCTCCCGACACAAATGTTTCCATGTACATGTTGATGCCCCGTATGGCCATTGGCACAATCTTGACACAACTTGGAGAGGGAAATGTGGATCACCCCATATGGTTTGAAGGTGAATTTGACACCAATAGAGAAAAATTATACTATAACCGAGTGCAAGGCATTGTCTATGATCTATGTGCTTCATAAATTTCAATAATACTTGTTGGCTACACCATTTATTTTCTATATGATTATATGTATTTGAAATATGTAGTAAAAAAATCCTATTTTGTAAGGGCACATCTATAGGTGGATACTTATTTTTCAAGAGTTTGATTTCATAGTTGTTGTAAAGCTAGGAAGAGAAATTTAGGGCCTGATCACTTATCAAGAATCCATTCTAGTGAGGATGTACAAAGTATTGAGGACACTATGTTTGATGCACAATTGTTTAGGTTGAACCGTGCCCATGGATTTGGAGGATATAATAGTATTCTTGTGCACCGGACTAGCGCAAAGGGGATGAAAACATTGGAGAAGAAACAACTTGTTGTACGCACATCACCCTATTAGCTTATTGGTGGAGACTTGTACAAGATGGGCCATGATGAAGTATTGTGCAAGTGTGTTTCGGAACATGAGCATGAAGTTATTATGGAGGTATTGTAAGAGGACATTATGCATCGATGAAATTGTGCACAAGATTCTCATGGCTTGAATTTGGTGGGAGACCTTGTATAATGATACAAAAGTGTTTGTGAAATCATGTGATCATTGTCGGTGAATTGGTAACCCTAAGAGTAGGGATGAGATGCCCCTGAGACCTATTACAAGTGCAGTAACCTTTTAAGAAGTGGGACGTTTTTTTGTAGAACCTATTGCACCACCCATGCGCAGGACTTGGGTGCACTACATGATTACATGCACAAAATATATTAATCGGCGGGTAGAGGCTACACCTACTAAGGATTGTACTACGAGACACAATAAGCAAGGTTCCTTTGGGAAAACATTATTAAGTAGCTATGGTTGTCCATTAATTTTGAATAATGATAGAGGAATTAATGGTGTGCAATTGCGCATTGGATCCGTAAGACCGAGAAGGCGCGACATAAGGCTTGGCATGATAGGAAAATTAAGAAAATCTATTTTATATTGGGAAGATGGTACTTCTCTATAAATCCAAGTTTTGCACCACCCAAGGAAGTTGAAGGTGCATTGATGGGACCTTTTGTAGTAACTAAGATACTTAAATCAGGAACATGTCAATTGCAGTGCTAGATGGAACTATGTTTCTGGTTACTTTAATGGGAGTAGGTTGAATCCCTACTATAAATAAGCTTCTTGGTGTTTGTAATAAGGTAGTATTGCCACTTAGATTAGGTTTCCATTTCATGTATTATGTTTTAATATTTCAGTTTTTTTCTTTTTCTTTTATTGTTATAAGTGTGCTTCGCATGTAGGAAGTTGATTACTATCTATTGAGTTCATGCATAGAGGACCACATATACTTTTAGTATGGGTTGAATCAGGTGTGAGGATATAAAAAGTTGAAGCAAATGTACGCATGATAGTTGAAAGGTGGAATGTTATTGGAAAGGTGCATGTAAGCATATGAAGAAGGTTTCATATGTGCTAAGAATGATGGAAGAATTGTTTGGATTAGAAACCACACGAGGAAGAGGTTGGGAGTGTAACAAAAGGTAGGCGGTAGAAAGATGGAATACTTGGTATAAATCATAGAGGGAAGATGTGTTATGGTACATGTAAACACACGTAATGATATTTGTGGCTTAGAAGTAGTAAGCGCTCCATAAGGTTACGACCGAGCATGTACAAGAAAGAAGAGAAAAGCACGTAAAAGGAAAAACATAATTAAAACTATTGTACGGTGGTAGGTGAGGAGAAATTAATGTGATAAAATTTGGAAAATTCTAAAAAGGGAAATGAATAGGTTCATTCTTTACCTTGCCTTGTGAAGAATTAGAGTATTGAAGAGTGTGAAGCTATATGACTTTGTGCAAGTTTGCAACCAAGTGTGAAAAATCAAACAACCTAGATTGAGAAATCACACGACCTATTTTTAGAGATCCTTTGTGTGGAAGTTTGAAGCTTAAAGGCATGGAGGTTTGGATTTGCGAGAAGGGGTTGTGAACTAGGGTTTGTAGAAGCATGAGTTCAATTAAGGGCACCGAGTTCAAGTGAGGGCACAAAGTTGTTTAATAGTGACAAATTTGTTTAAACAAAGTGAAGTGTTTAGCACGAATGCTTGGATAGAGGGTGATTAAGCACCTAGGGCATGAGATAATCCTCATTGTGAAGGAAACACTATAAAAATAAGGAATGCCACCCAAAAGAGCATCTACAAAGTGGTAAAAAGGGCAAAGGAAAGAAAAAAGAACCTGGAAGCCGAGGTGGAAGAAGTACTAGGAAGAATGATTTTCAGAGATGCAAGTATCCTAGGAGGTTATCATGGGACATATATGCGAGTTCCATATCAAAAAGTTTAAGGTGAGCGACTATAATAATCACTCTAATCAAGGTTCATTTTAAGAGGCCTTTGGGAAATGGAGGTGGAAAATCCACAGTGAATATACGTGGAACCACTTTCACCGTAAAGGTGAATTTTCCGGGTTTTAGAGTCAAATTTTTCACTGTCACTTTCTTAAGGGGGAGATTCTTTTCCTAGAAATTTTTATCACATGAAAACATTTCTAGTAAATCGAATGTTGTATGACAAAAATATCGTTATCGCGTGATAATAAGGATTGGTGTTGCATGATAACAAACCTTTTTGTCACGTGACAACAAGGTTTGTTGTCTCTGTGACAACAAACCTTACTATCACATGACACTAATAAGGTTGCAACCCCATTGTCAACTATCTCGTAACCCCATTTACTCGTCATCAACACTCTTTTGTCACCCATCTCGTAACCTCTCCTTGTCGTGCATCAACAACCATCTTGTTGCGTGTCAAAAAACTATATTTTCACCCATCCTGGAAATGAAAAGATTCCTTGTCACATGTCGGTGGCACTTTCTTATCGCAAGTATGCAATAACCCCGAGACCGTGATCTACACTTCGTCTACTTGTAATTCACAAGTAATTCAGATGGTGCCTTGGTAAGTTAGTAGTAAGTTACTAGTATACTACGGGAGAATTACCTAGGTTTATATAGGAGTATTTTTCATTGGTAGGTGAAGCCAACACACTTAATTATTTATTAATTACCTTATAATTAATAAATCCACATCTCCAACCCTGCCACCTCACCTCGCCACCTCACCATGACCTAGCCCTAACCCTAAACTAACCTAATTAAGACCTATAACTTGGTCCAGACCCACACCCATGACTCATCACCCCTCACCCGCACCAAAATGAACCTAATAATGACTTGACCAAGCCCACAACTGACCCCTCGAGAGAAAAGGAGGGAAAGTTGGCTATTTTACTAAAAATAGCCAACTTTGACCTAACCGACATCGGTCCCTACGCGACTGGCGTTGGTTAGGTAACCACCATCTGCCTGTAAATGACCTCCCCAACCAAAACAAAAGGATCCAAATTCATTTTGCAAGAGAGGGACAAAGTGAGAGAGAGAGAGAAGAGGTTGCAGAGAGGAGTATTGAGCCCAAGACTGATAACTGAGCAACTAGATCATGGTCACACTCATCCAAACATTGGGAGAGTCAGAGGATAGTTTCATCAGCCTCACTTTCGATCACACGGATCATCCCAACCGAGCCTTGCCTTCGCCACCGCATTCCTCGACTCGCATCCGCATCAAAACTAGTAAGTAGTCTCTTTTATTACCTCAGTATGCTTCTAGACACTACTTTGTGAACTTTTGATTCATAGTGATTATAAGCTCACTCCTGGATCTACCACCCAGCAGCACCCTGCACCTAACCTTCATTCATCCATCTCTATATTGCCCCAAAGACAACTTTCTCACTCTCTGAGTCTTCTCTATCACCCTACTACTCCCCTCAACCATCTACCAACCTTCTAAACCCCATAACCACCTTACAACCAACCTCCATTTAAAAGCCCCTAAATCACTGCCCCTACCGATATCGGTTATCCCCTACCGTACAGTACGGTTTTATAATCGTGTTTCGGGTTATCCAGTTGATCGCATCGGCCACCGTGACTTATACCAAAACCAACCTTTCACCTATTTACCTCCAAACAATCTCATATCCAGCCTCTTGTCTATCCTCAGAACTTGATTCGAACGTATCAATAACCAGTGACCAAACAAACAACATGACATTTTATTATTGGTAGTTTAGTCTCTATTGCTTTTAGTAACGAGGTACCTAAATCGTGATTTCGCAATAGCTTCTTTATTATCATTTGCATTAATTTGTATTAAAAGGGAACTGACCACCTTCGAAAGGAAGTCTAATATTTCCTGGGCCCAAGGCAGTTCCCTCACTTATTGTTTAACGAAAATCTGGTGGTCTTGCATTCTTATTTACAGGTAGTCCTTCCTAGAAAAAAAGGAGCTCTTCACAATCGGTCTGATCTCTCTACGGTACGCGCACACCTTCCCAACACTCAACATGTATTCCTCCTAGCCCTAACCCTTATCTGTTTCTCAAGAGAATGAAAAGATAGAAATAACTCTATTCTGGAACAAAATTTGTGTGAAACATTTTGGCACGCTGTGGGACCCTTCTCGGTTTCTTTCTTTCTTGCTTGTTTTCATATAGGGAGCACACTTGCTGTTTCTTTCTTCTAAATATTCACAAAATATTTTGTCATTTTGGTAAAAGAACTTGTCTTTCTTTCACATCTTTGCATTAGTGAAAGTCATCTTCTTAACCTCTTCTCTTTCTTTGCTTCATCGAATATCATTTTTGATTTGGGTTTAAAACACGTGCATCACATTCTTGCTTGTTGTTTTTAATTCTAGTGAACGTAGATTAAGTAATATGTCATACACGTGGGGGTGATATCCATGGTATTGATGAGAAATTAATCTTACTCTCACTGCACAACACATACCAAATCACATCATAATCTACACAACATCTCAAACATCCCCCCTTCCCGCGGTATTCCTCCACCCGATTGAGGTAGCCTTACAAGCCAAAACAAACTTGACATCTCCCTTAGGTCTTTTGTTTAGGATTGACATCATCTTGCATCTAAGGCATAAGCCCAAAGTGATTAAAACTAATCCTAGGGTTAGTCTCTTGATTTGCTTGTGTATCTTGCTTGTTTTTTTTTTTTTTTTTCTTTTTTCTTCTTCTCTATTATACCCTGTCTAGTTGATCACTTGCATAGTTTGGTGGGTATACTAAGCCTTGTTATCCCCAAACCAAGCAGCCTCTTACATTCTCTCTTTGCCTTCACAAGTGACCGACACCGGTCCTCTTCTACCGACATCGTTACACCGACCGACGCCGCTACCATCTCGACCGACACATCGCTACTGATCGATATCACTATCGTGTTTCACAGCTTCCTCGACAAACCAACAACCTACCAATTCCAACATTTTGTTGTTGTTTCTATTCCCGATTGACTAATTCCTCTCAGTATCCTCTTGTCCATGGTTGTTATCACCTGGCAAAAAGCCGCACCATGGTTTCACATGCTTGTTCCGTGTCTTTCCCGAGTCACCCTTCGCATCCTATGGGAATCCTACTGACACCAAGTTGCTTTTCCCAAGATCCCTGTAGGAGATCCAGACTTTGCCAAATTTTTGGATGCTAATCCTAGCACCGTACAATATTATTTGTCTCATACCCCTGACCGTACACCCGACGGTCAGCTCCTCTTTGGTATGCCTATTAGTATAGCCGCTCACTTAGCCCCTTCCCCACCTAATAACTCGCCTCACCGTCTTCATCCTTAGCCCCGCTCTCCCAGCTCAAAGGGCTTTGGTGGTTCATACTGCACCAATTGGCCTTCCTTTGGTTAATCTTGGGCCCCACATATCACTACCATCCACTGCCCCTACCTCATCTCTCCCGCAGATTGCCTCTTTCATAACTCGCTCTCTACCATCTATCCACACGAGCTTTCCCTCTCAGGCTCCGCCCACCTTTTCATTTCCGCAGACTCATCCGGTGGCCTCAACATCTTATATAGGACACCCTTATTCGGCCGCCCCAACACATTCATCATCGTTACCTTATCAACATTCAACCCCACCATTGTCTAGTAGCGGCTCTTGGCCCAATCCTCCTCCATTTATACGATGACAACACCATCATCTAACCCAACCAATGATTTAATCAAATGATGATGGACAAGATGCAAAATCTTGAGGCTTCTATTTCAGGAAGCCGTAACACCCTGACATATGAGCAAGTTTTTCGGGAGCCTATTCATCCTTCTGTCCCCCTTCATACATATCCTCCTCAATGGGAATTACCAAAATTTACTCGCTTTAGTAGTAAGGAGGACCCTCAACAACACTTGCGATCGTTTAGACATGCCTGCTATCTCGATTGCTCATGACGATGCCTTACTACTCCGTACCTTCCCAAGTCCTTATCAGGACCTGCCTTGGAGTGGTATAGTGCTTTAGCCCAGCACTCAATATTCTCCTTTAACCAGTTAGCCCAATCTTTCTTGGATCACTTCTCCATCAATATTGCCAAGAAAGTATCCATTTACCGACCTCTATGCCATCCGACAATTTAAGACGAGTCTATCGCAGATTTCGTTGGACGATGGTGGGGCCTCATCAACCAACTTACTTATGCCTTACCTCAGGCCGAGCTCATCAAACTCTTTACGCGGGCCTGCGCTAAACACATTTCTCCCACCCTCCAAATTCAAACTTTCCGCACCTTTGATGAGGCCTTTACTATGGCTCAGAAACTAGAGATTCGAGCCTTAGAGGAGGAGAAATTGAAGTTGCACAACAAAAACTCAAATTTCGAACCCAAGACTCCACCAACAAACCCAACACCACCAACTCTCACGCATCGGCTGCTTCGAAATCAAAAGGAGCCGTACACGTGGTGACGGTCAAATCTCAAGCACCGTCTAATACCCAGCCCAAATCCACCTATAAGTATAAAGCCGAGCCCATCAAGTACACTCCCTTGGGAGAAACTTATGATGTGATCTTGGACAAATTGCTTAAAGCAGGAGCTATCACCTTGCCTCCTGTTAAACCTCACTCCGGGTTTGATTCCGCCCACGCTATACCTTCTTGGTATAAAGAAAATGACTTCTGTAACTTCCATCGCGTGAAGGGACACAACCACGAAAACTGCAAGATGTTGAAAAACATAGTGCAGGAAATGGTTGATGTAGGGGATATAACCCTCGATAATCCTAATGCCCCTGCTAATCAAAATTTAAAAATCTTCAACAAACCATTTCCAAACCATTCATCTAACAGTAACACAAACCAAGAAACCTCAACCGAGGAGAAGAGTGTGCATGAGATCCATGTGGTTTTCAACTCCCAACCAAGGGCTTCCATCGAGGAAATTCTGAATCGAGCCTCTTCACCAACGCAGGGTCCTCGCCCCCTTCTCCTTCATCAGGACAAGAGGACAGCCCCGCTATTCCTTTACCCATAAAGGAATCAACCGCCCAGAGTTCTCTTCTCACATAAGAGCCTTCTTACACCACATCCCTGCAAGATTGTGAGCGGATGTTATCCAACCTATCTATTTCCCAAACATCTCCTTCCACCACTCTTGCTGCAAAAGAAGAAGGATCGCCACTTTTTCTGTCATCCTTAGAGGAGAAACCCCTCGAGCCTACATCACCAAACTCCTTAACCATGACGGATCCTCTAGAACATGCCCTCCTCCCTATCAGTTCTTCATCGCCTAAATCTTTCAAAGACCGGTTGACCTCTTAACACCCATTGATACAACGCCTCATTCACCCCCTGTATCACACCCACAGTGGACCGGAATCACAGCCCACTTCTCTTCCATACCAAAATTCCCATCCACACGTGAAGATTGTCATCCCCCAAAAGATAGACGAGTCTTATGGGAATGTTTGAGTACACCATGCTCTACTCAAATGCAGATGACTAATCCAGACACCTCTACCATATGCCCGAAGTTTTTACAAAAGCTCAAAATGCCTATGTCCTCACCTTCACCCCCCTCATCTCTACCGAATACCTCATCCACCTCTATCAACCTAACCAAACCTTCCCCTACGCTTGGGACTTCACCAATACCCAACCTGACGCACCCACCTAAATGGTTAGATTTATCCAAAAATAAAGCCGTCAATCCACCTAGGAGACTGACCCAATCTCCTCGAGTCCAATCTATGCCTCCGCCACAACTAAAACCTCCCCCGATCACACCAAGATACAGCAGGCATGGTTTCAACCTCCTCATCACACCTACCTTCTATATGGGGCCTCACCCTCCACCTGCCTCAATACACCATGCCTCCCACGTCTTCTTTAACATGACCTCGCACCTTCTCGCACCCATACAAAAATCCACGGGCATCTCAACACCGTCACCCCAAGTATCCTGCCTACCTACCAACCCTAAGCAAACTCGATCATCGAAGGACTTGTTTGTCTGTCACTCCTCTTTCCCCGTGGTTGTTTCCTGCCACCACGTCATCTGTGGCCTCATCATCTAACAGCTAAACATGACTTGCGCAGAAGAAGCCATGCCTAGTTAAACCCAATCATCAAAATCCCTTGCCTAAACCACCACCCATACGAACCACTCATACCCAACCATTACCAAAACAATCAATAATCTCACCCACTCAATCAATAGCCTCATCTTCATCTGAATTTGACCCGCTCAAAGGATCTTACGCCAAGATCCTTGATATGTTGGTAGGGGATGCGACCATTTCCCTACCCCCACTCAGACCCTATGATCCATCTAAACCTCGACCTATAGGTTATGATGAATCTAAAATCTGTGCCTACCACCGCACACCAGGACACAATGTAGAAGGATGCAAAGCTTTGAAAGCCATCTTTCGCCAGTTGCCTATCTCAGATAGAAAATCTAAGAAAGACAACTTACGGAGGGAAAATCCCTTAGCTTCGATCCCTTCTCCTATACCACCTGTCCCCGCCTCGCCAAAATCTATCATCATTGCAACCCCGCCTCTCGAGAACAATGACTTATCCCTGCCATCTTCCTCATCTCGTATTCACGAGATCAACATGATTAGCATTGCTACTCGAGGTCAGAAAAACAATGGAAAAGCTAAAGAGAGCACACCTGTGGCCTCTCTTTCTCCTTCCGCCATCCCGATCGCACCACCACCTAAAGTGGTTATTCGTGGACCTGCCTATCTAGTCTCTGATGGAGTTTCCCATCGCACCATGATCAAACAACTTCACCAATCTCCTGTAAAAATGACACTCTATGATCTCATTCAAACATCTAAATCTCATCGCAAGCTCTAATTGAGATCCTCCAAGGGATAGAGGTCCTACCTAATGAAACCCTACCCGTCACCTCCATCTTAACACCCAACCACGTCGCTTCTCTCACCAAACAACCTACCTCCACAACCACCTCTGTCCCTGTACAACAAGCCGCTGCTGTCAGTTTTTCCAAAGAAGAAATTGTCGTCTTTGGTGTAGAAGATCCTGACCCCGCTCTTTTCATCTCGGCTTACGTCCAGACATCCGGGTACATCGTGTTATGATCGACGGGCGCTAGCCTAAACATCATCTCTTCCAAAGCCTTCCAACAGATGAATATCCCTCCTAGCTGCATGTGTGCCAACCCCACCATGTTGCATTCATTCAACGATGCTATTACTTCTACCCTAGGCACCGTGATCCTTAACATTCGTGTAGGGCCACATACCTTGCCCGAACTCTTCTATGTCCTTGAGGGAGAGTTCCAATACAACATGTTGTTAGGCCGCCCTCGATCCGGCTATGGGATGATGCTTCCTCCACCTTACATAGATGCATAAAATTGAGTATGAGGGGAAGTCATACACCGTCACAGCTGACGCTTCCCCTTCAAAACCTGCAATATGTTATACCACCCTAATGATGTGCTTGTACTAGTCAAGGCACCCATTGATCCGACCCAACCATCTACTTCAACCACGCCTCAACCATCCACCTTAGCCGCACCCACACCTTCGACCAATGAAACCACCGACGCAAATACCTCTTCCTTCCCCGTGGACAACATCCCAACCTCGGATCCCTTGGTAGGTGTTTTTCAATGCCTTACGCTGGGGGAGTACCGCCTATACAACGTTAGCACCTTCCATACCCCACAAGAGTATGGACAGTTACATGCGCATCCTACCTATGACCGTCATGTGGGGGAGGTGATCTCCTACGGACCACCTAATTGCCGCACCAACCTAACATATGGGGGTGTCGACGCATCCTCTGTCACCCCTGAACCTCCCTTGGTGTGGTTCCCTTCCAATCTGATTTTCAATATCTAACCAACCATCATTTCACCCTCACCTTCCTGACTCACTGTGCTTGGAAAGGTTTTGGTTTCGGTCTTTATGAACAAGGCCGACATACGATCATTCCCATGACTACACGTAAACACAAAGATCGTAGTGGTCTTGGATTTTCTAAACCACCTACACCGAAGAAACCTCGTGTCAATCAGATCAGAAGATGATGAACGAAGTCACCCATCTTTCCCTTCCAACCATCACGCCCATTTTTCCATCATCTTTCACCATAATGAGACCCTAATCTATCCCTCCTAATGCAACACCATTCTCTTTGGTGTATGGAGAAATGTCTCTTCCTCGAAATCAAATCCCTTCCTCGAATACTCCAGGATATTCTCACCAATGATGACTTCCGCCAAGAGCGGTTCACCCAATTTCTTGACGAGCGTCGTCTTACTCTTGACCACCTTCAAATTTATCAAAAGCGCATCAAGCGTGCTTATGATAAGTGAATTCATGAGCGTACCTTTAAGATTGGTGATCTTGTCCTCAAAGAGAATCAACATGTAACCAAACTAGAAAAGAGCAAACGTGGAAAATTTTCTCCTAATTCGATTGGGCCTTACATTATCACTCACACTTACGGATCGTGTACTTATCATTTAGCTTCGCTTAATGGTAAACCCGAGCCTCGAACCCTTAATGCCTCTTGCATCTCCGACCATTCATTCTACGTTGAATTTAGTGTTACATCACTTCTTATCTACCTCGCTCATCCCTCGAGCTCATTTACCACCTCATACACCTTGTTTCGTGCATCTCAAAGTAGAATCAAACTCACGTGGTTTGATCATCACCTCCTCTTAAAGATGCCTTCCCTTTTTAGTCCGGTCCATGACTTAAAAGTATCAAAATAACAAGTTCTCAATTATACAATTCTGGGATATTCTTGAGTCAAACTTCCCGCAAAACTAGATGCTTCATGCCAAATGGACATCTAGACCTCTAAGCTATAAACTAGACTCAAGGCTCCTCGAAGGAAAGCTATGTGCAAAGCCGCATCTCGCTACTATAAGTAGACTCGCTCCTCAAGGACACTATACAAAGTCAGCCTCTATCAGAAGCTTCTCACATTGATCAGCTTCGTGAAGACCTCAAGAACAACAAAATGCATATCCCATATAGACTTCCCGCATCGATCAGTCTATATCCAGAAAAATAAAAGCAAATATTCAAAAGCACTTTTGAGTCATGGACTTGTCTATTTAGGTTTGGTTCTCTTTCATCAGAATAATCACCTTATAACAAGTTCTCTGCGCCCTAGCTATACCATCCACCTCACCTCACCATTCTTCAAAACAACAAAACTCAAGGGACGTGACGTATATCCGATATATTGTGATTATACAACTCTTTTCACCTATCGACTTCTCACCTATGCAAGGTACCTAGGGATTCAAGCTCATCCTACGATAATACGTGGTTTGTTTAGCTCTTTCCAACTATGGGACACTTTTGCCTCTTTTACCCGAATCTAGGATTATGTGTTGACCTTAATCAGGACATGGTTTCCTATGCTTGGGTAAGCTAACCCTCGCTTCACCTATACCCACACCAACACCGCCAATACCTTACCAACACCAACAACATTACCCTACCAACATCAAACTTTTACCAACCAACAAATTGCCTAACCACAACCAAATTTCCTGAATTCACCTCTCCCTGGTCCTAAGGGAGAACTACATCGGTCTGAGGCCCCTCCTTGCTTTGTGCAATGGGCTATGTAGGCAACACTTAGGAGACATGGGGTCTCCCAAGGTTAGCTCGACCATCCCCTACCATAACCTATCATGTGTTGTGTTTTCCTTAAAAATATAAATTTTCACGTATTTATATTGATAACACTCACTTTTCCTTTATCAACTCACCAATCGGGCCCTAAGGCCTCAACCACCAAGGCTTATTTGTGTCAATTAGCTCCAACCAATCAAACCAATCAATCGCCCGACCCAAGGCCACAAATCAATCGCACCACCTAAGGCCAAGGCTCCAACCAACGGCCGCCCGACCCAATTAACCACTCCAAAAATCGCCAATCCTCCGACCTAAGGCCGAATCCAACCAATCAATCGCCCGGACCAAGGCCGCAACCAACCAAATCCCAACCCAAGGCCACAACCAATCAATCGCCCGACCCAAGGCCGCAACCAACCAATCACTCGACCAAGGCCCAACCAAGCCCGACCAAGGCCGCAACCAACCAATCGGCCGACCTAAGGTCACAACCAACCAATCGCCCACCCAAGGTCGCAACTAAACCAATCGGCCCGACCCAATCAAAGGCCGCAACCAACCAATCGCCCGACCCAATAACCAACCAATCGCCCGACCCCAACCAACCAATCGGCCCGACCCAGGCACCCAACCAATCGGCCCAACCCAAGACCGCACTAATTAAGTACCTCGACCGAGGCCCACAAATTATGATTCTATCCACCCATCATGTAGTTTTTTGTTCAATCGAGCTCACCTGTTTCGTGTTTTAGCATGACTAGGATACTTGAATTGATCAGCTGACCAACTTTGCCTAGACCGAGACCGTGACATTTATCTCAACCAAACCAACCATTTGGTACTACCGAACATGCCTAAATGTTCGGTACCTTACCCATTATATCCCCTGGAGCTACTTCCTATGCCTTGGATACCAGGATTATATCAACCTTGTTTGGATAAACTATCGACCTTTGCCTATGAATTGCTTGTTTGCTCTTCAAATCATGTACCCTGGTCGCACTATTGCATTTCAACGTGCGTCTGCTTCCTTGAACTTACCCCACCATCTTACCATCATCTCATCATCATTCACCCTTTATCAACCCTATCCCTGATTTCACGTCGCCTCAATCTGTGATAGATTTGAGGGGGATTACCTATACCCTTAACTGGGGCAACCACTTCTTATTATTGTCAGTGCAGCTTTACAAGACAAGCTACACGACAACAAGGGGCAAATGTAGACACCAAATTTGGGTCTTACGACGCCCTGTGCCCCGCATCTCATCTCGCAACCTAACCCTACCTCACCACCTAAACCTTACACACTTAATTATTTATTAATTACCTTATAATTAATAAATCCACATCTCCAACCCTGCCACCTCACCTCGCCACCTCACCATGACCTAGCCCTAACCCTAAACTAACCTAATTAAGACCTATAACTTGGTCCAGACCCACACCCATGACTCATCACCCCTCACCCGCACCAAAACGAACCTAATAATGACTTGACCAAGCCCACAACTGACCCCTTGGGAGAAAAGGAGGGAAAGTTGGCTATTTTACTAAAAATAGCCAACTTTGACCTAACCGACATCGGTCCCTACTACGACCGACGGCTGCGGTTAGGTAACCACCATCGTTCCTCGTAAATGACCTCCCCAACCAAAAAACAAAGGGATCCTGCAAGAATTCATTTTGCAAGAGAGACAAGTGAGAGAGAGAGAAGAGGTTGCAGAGAGAGGAGTATTGAGCCCAAGATCTAGAATCGAGCAACTAGATCATGGTCACACTCATCCAAACATTGGGAGAGTCTGAGGATAGCTTCATCACTCACTTCGATCGCTCGGATCATCCCAACCGAGCCTTGCCTTCGCCACCGCATTCCTCGACTCGCATCCGCATCAAAACTAGTAAGTAGTCTCTTTTATTACCTCAGTATGCTTCTAGACACTACTTTGTGAACTTTTGATTCATAATAGTGATTATAAGCTCACTCCTGATCTACCACCCGGCAGCACCCGCACCTAACCTTCATTCATCCATCTCTATATTGCCCCAAAGACAACTTTCTCTCTCTCGAGTCTCTCTATCACCCTACTACTCCCCTCAACCATCTACCAACCTTCTAAACCCCATAACCACCTTACAACCAACCTCCATTTAAAAGCCCCTAAATCACTTCCCCCTACCGATATCGGTTATCCTACCATGGTATCGGTTTTATTATAATCATGTCGGTTATCCAGTTGACCGCATCCCACATCGTGACTTATACCAAAACCAACCTTTCACCTATTTACCTCCAAACAATCTCATATCCAGCCTTGTCTATCCTTGTAACTTGATCTGAACGTATCAATAACCAGTGACCAAACAAACAACATGACATTTTATTATTGGTAGTTTAGTCTCTATTGCTTTTAGTAACGAGGTACCTAAATCATGATTTCGCAATAGCTTCTTTATTATCATTTGCATTAATTTGTATTAAAAGGAACTCACCACCTTCAAAGGAAGTCTAATATTTCCGGGCCCAAGGTAGTTCCTCACTTATTGTTTAACGAAAATCTGGTGGTCTTGCATTCTTATTTACAGTAGTCCTTCCAAACATAAAAAGGAGCTCTTCACAATGGTCTGATCTCTCTACGTGCATGCGCACACCTTCCCAACACTCAATGTATTCCTCCTAGCCCTAACCCTTATCTATTTCTCAAGAGAATGAAAAGATTTGTCCCTATCGACGCCGATTAGCTAACTTACGTCGGTCATTCTCGCATAACATACATCTGTCATCTATCCGACATCTACATTATGTCTAGCAATATACCTCAGACCAACGAGCTAATACCCACTTCCCAACAACCCAAAACCATTTCTAATATTTACCAGACCTTACCTAGAGCAAAACCACATCTTAGACCTGCAATGCAACACCAACCAATCACTTGACCCATTTTGACCTCAATCACCTTTTACCTAACCTTTCTTATTGTTTTGTATGAGATACCTAAATCATTTCAATTCCAATAGGATCGTTATTTCATGTATATTTTAAATAGCATTAATACTGTTATATAAAAAGTGGATTGACAACTGTTTAAGAAGCATCACGCTTCCTGGATCTAGCTTCCGCTAGGCAGTCCACTCATTTTTTGTTTAACTCTATCTGGTGGTATTGTTTTACATTTACAGGTAGTTCCTCCTAGCCAAAAGGGAGATCTCGCAGTCAACTTGGATTAGGAAATCAGAACACGCACACAACCTTCAACCGACATTACAAACATGTATTCCTCCTTGGCCTACTACCCTTATCTATTTCATTAATTTACTAAGAATTCGGTGAAACATTTTGGCACGCCTGGTGGGACCCATCCGGGGTTCCTTGCATTTTTTCATTCTTAGGGAACCATTGTATGTTTGTTTATTTTCAAAAGGAAGTTAACATTAAATTCTCTCCTTGGGAATCTTCTCTTTCTTCTACTTATCTCAGTGACATTTGTATTTCGGGACTAAAATGAATCCTTATTTCTTTTCTTGCATTTACATTAGTGAAATTCATATCCTTTCCTATTCACTCTTTTTTTACATTGAATATCACATTTCGATTTGGGTTCTAAAATACTTGCATTTCATATTTCTATGTTTGCATTTCTAGCTCACATTAAAACTGAGGGAAACCTATATGCTGGAAGTCATGCCCACTAATGGTTGACATAATTGAATCATAGAGCACATTCTCTTCTCTCTTTTCCAAACTGCAAAAAAATAAATTCACACATCTTCTTAAACAACACCTTACCTGGAAGAAGTTTTCAACGATCACACGATCAGAGGATTGATAGTGGGCACCCAACTAGTTTCTTTGTCTATTCATTAACTCAGAGAAAGGACTGCCCCCGCCAAAACATAACCTAAAACCATCCTTAGATCTTTCCTCTTCATAGGATACCCTCTTTCCAACCAAAAAATCTGTTCTATTCACAAGTCAGTCTAAAATAGCATAAGCTAAAACATAAAATTCACTCATAGGATTTCGTGTTTTATTAGCTTTTTCTTGAGTTGTGTTTTGAGTTGTGAGGTCACGTTCTTCATTTTATTTTCTTCCTTTCACACCCCACAATTATAGGTTGTCTATTCCAAAAATTTTGGGTGTGTTAAGGTCCATTACTATCATACTGGTTTTGGGTTGATAGTTTATTTGATCTAAGTCACAAAAATCAAATTCTTCCATCTTTTCAAATTTCATAGTGATTGCATTTGGTAACATGAACTATGTTATTTTCTCCTGAGCATTCAAGTGTTGATATATGATTTCTCCTATTTAAGGACATGTTCCTTTGGTTTTGGGAAGTCATGCTTGATTTGGATTATGTCTTTTCTGCTCTTAAGATCTTTGATTGAACCAGAATATGCTTGGACTCTTTTGTTTCTTTCATCCTTCACATTTGAGTACAATCTGATTTCTGGAAGATTGTGGATTTATCCACCTTTATGACTCAACCTTGGATCAGTTGCATTGATCCAAGGAATGTTTTAATTTTATTCAGGATGAACAATTTGTATTAACATTTCGTGAGTTATTAAGTCTGACTGAACTTTGAATGTTCAAGTTCTTTTAAAACTCCTATATATATATATATATATATATGTATGTATGTATGTATGACCGTAGAGGATAGTTTTGTTGGATTCCGGAGGTTAACTCTGGCTGATCATTGTAATCAGAATCTGGTTTCGGTCATCATAGCATCAGAAAGGACCTGGACCTTAAGCCAGGTAAGATGTGTAAGTTTTCTATCTAAAGCTTAATTACTTAATGCAAATCGGAATCGATCGGGAATGTTTTATTCTGTTTGAATTCTATTACTGATTAATCCTATCTAGGGGACCTAGACTAGAATCAGTAAGGTTATTAGTTTTAACCTAAACTATAACCTAATGTTGCAAGGTTAGTTAATCTAACCTAGTCCTAAACTATGTGCTTGATACTCCTAAGGGTTAACTAAACCTATCACTAAGGAGGGTGACTAATGTTATATCCTATGGCATTAAGACTAAGTCTACCTATGATCTAACCTAAGTCACTAACCTATCCTAAACTAATGCTATGAAGGGGGACCTAAGGAGGGTCGCAAGTCTTGGGTGGTGGTTTCCATGGCATTTAAGGAAAGGATAAGGATGAAGGACAGGGAGTGCTGCCAGGGTTAGCGGAGGTTAAATTTGTTAAAAAGGGTCTTACGTGGCAGCATCTCTAAGAATGGGAACTTTTGTTTATTTTGTTTTAGCATTCACCAACTTTGGCAGTGGTGGCAATGGAGAATAGGTGGGAGAATGAAATTTAATGCAATTAATTTGCATAGGGTCTCGAGCGTGGATTGCTTGGGAAGGCATGCAAGTGGAATTTTGCTTGGTTGTCTTGTTTTTCATGCATTCCATTTTTCGCTCTGCATGAGCACTGGTACTTCGAACCAGCCATCTACTCTTCGTTGCATGGCAATTTTGAAAGTTTCAAATTTACTTCTCTATCATGGGGAGTATATAAGGCATGGAGGTAACAATATTTTGTTGTTTAATCTTTCGTGGAAGAAGAAGAGAAGGGGCGAGCGCATTCAGAGGTCTTCTTCGACTTTTTAGTGACACTATCAGGCATGATAGGCCCTAACTATTAAAAATCTTGCTTTCCTTTAAATGTTTTCATTAGAACAACTCTGTTCAGATAATGTATGCACATTTCGGCTTGGTTGGTAACAATGATTTGGGTTTTATGTTGATTTGGGGATTTGGGTTGTATTTGGATCCTGGATGAAACCTGCTTCATTATTCTTGTTTCCATGTTGTGAATCAAATATGGAGTTTTGCTATCTATTTGGAGGTGTTGTAAGTTTTCTTTATCTGACTGGGGTATTTGATTAAGAACTAGCTCCATGAAAGGATGTGTGCTTAATGATTACGTGTTTGAAAACACCATGGTAATTATTTGTTGTTTTGAGTAGGATTGGATTAACTGATTGTTTTCTTCACCGTAAGAACTCTAACTATTACCGGTCCATGTTCAGGGAAGTAAGTAATTGATTTTGTGGTTGGAATGTTAGTTTATTCAAGTGGAACTCGACTGTTTTAGTTGCGTGAGTTGGAAATGTTGTTTGAAGTCTAAGCCTGTACTTTTTATTTCAAAGGGGTTTGAATGTTCTTATGATTACAGGTTCTGTGAGTAAGGAAGTATATGGTTTAACTATTGTTTTTGTGATTTAACATGGATATTAGGAACATAGATATGTTCAAGAGGAAACATACTTGGATGAACTCTGTTTCCTTGGAAATTCGTGGTTGATCCTAGATCTGCATGAATGGAAATTATGTTTAATGTTTGGTTAAGATAGGACTGTGTTTGATGTTACCCAGAGGTGATTTTGAAATATGTTCTTTTGGCCATGATACACGATGTTGGAAATTCCTTTTGTTTTGTTAAAAAAAAATACTTCAATGTCGACAAGCTTTATCAACGTTCAGCTAATGCATGTCCTTCTGAAGGTGAAATTAGGGTTGAAATGCTTTCAACACAACTGAATGATCCATTTATTTTGATAGATAGAGCATTATTCACTACTATGGTATGAATAGGGTGACTTTGGGGAATTGCTGAATCTGTATTTAGAATTCAATTATTAACTCTGTACATGCATTTTTGGTTTGGTATCTTGGAACGATATAACAACCTAACAGTGCAACGGTTGGAATAATTTAGTTTCGATCCATTGGTAATTAATGGTAATGGGAAAGTTACCCTAACTCTTAGACTAAAATGGTTCGAGTAATGGATGAAATGTAGACTGTTTACTTTAGAGCAGGATTGTGGTATGAGATTTGATCGTTTATAACATTTTATGTAAAGAAAATGTTATTGACTTTTTGTTTAATGTATAGTTGTAAAACCGTAGGGATCCATTGGCAAATTCTTAAGGTGGCTCTACCTGACCTGAGCTATTGGTTAAACTTAAGTGTTGTATTACTTGTCTTCTTCTTCCTGATTGGACTAGAGAATGTATATTACTTCTTGGAAGTTAGTATAGTTCTGAACTTGATTAAAATAGAGTTCTGATTTTCTCTATTTCCTTCCTCTAAGTTATGAAGGAAAGTTGTTATAGGATTTTGAAATACGAAGGTATTTATACTCTCTCTTGGAATAATAGTGAGCTCTTCTATAGAATTCTATAAGGAACTCTACAGTATGGTTATGAGATGACAGGACTGTTAAAATTAAGTGGAAAGAATGGTAAGTGGTGAGATCTTAACTTAGAAGACTCCTTTCCTTTATTAGCAGTATTATTATCCTGATTTAGAACTCAGTTTGTTATCTTCTTGTATAAAGGTAGCCCTGTAGTTAATGTTTTGCATACTTATCAATGATTAAAAATTTGATATAATAGAGTTAAAGGAAATTTGCTAGATGAACTTGCATGAGGCAGTAATCTATTCTTTGCTCAAATTGCTTTTATATACAAACTGTTGGATGCATACCTTAAAAAGGTTTCATTCTTTTAATAGGAGTGATTAAAACATGATTGACACTATTCTTGGTTTTGCGGATGGTTAGGTACTTAAGATACAGAATGTCCTTTCTTCTTTTCTTGTATTAAACAAATCATCTGAAATAGACTAAGTTGAAATTATGCCTGTGATTTGAGTTACGATATAAAGTCATTGGAAAAAGGAAAACTAGTGTGAATCATGATTTTGGATTTGATGGAATTGATGTCATTTAAACAGGATTGTTTAATGAAAACAATTGGTGGAATGCAATTGTTTTAAGGATTAGTGCTTATCATGCTCAGTTCATTGAACTGACCCGTGCTAGCAATTTTTGCAGATGGTCATCGTAAGTGGTAAAGGTAGACAAAATATGATATGATGCAATGACTATTTTAATCTGGTTCTTATGAAGAATTTCAACTTGTTTTTCAAATTATATTATGGAAGAAAGTTACTTCTTTTGTTGAAGGCTATTGTCTTAAAGTATGCCAAAGTGCATAGATTGTAATTGTATAGATTTGGAAATAAACGAAATGGAGAGATATTACTTATGTGGATTGTGTTACTTATTTGTTGGATTGATCTTCCTATTACCTGTATGAATGAGTGTGCATTCTTATTGTTCTATGCAATGGAGTCCAGATGGATTCCCTAAGTAAGCCTTATTTAATTATGTGGCTGAATACTACATATTTCTGGTTAGTAATTCTTATATCTTATGATTGTGGTTAAATTGTAAATTAGACCATTGCATTATTAGGGAAAGTTGAGAGTGAACTATGCCCTAAAATGTAACTATAACTGGAAGAAAATCCTAATACTCTCTTAATGTTCTAATTCAAAAGCAATATATTGATGGTTATAAATCACCATGACTTAATGGTATTAAGTCTGATATGTTTCAGTCTTTAAGGTTGTTACATACCCTTGTTGGATTAGTTATTTTCCTAATGGGGAAAACTTAAAGGGTTATTGTCCTATTTTGTGGATACAAGGTTGTTAGGTACCAACCGTGAAACTTAGAAACAATCTTAAATCTAATTAAAACCCTTTTGTGAAACTGAACCTAATTACAAAAGGTAACTCAAGGAGTGTTGGACTCAGGGTTAGGGAAGGCTACCTAATAAGGTGGGCCTGTAATCCAAATATAACTTAACATAAGTAAATTCTTGGAGGTATGTACATCTTTCCGAGGCTGTTCCAGTAGGATGTTGACACATGTCAACTACAAGGTTGTACCTTGAGAAGATTAGGATCTTCTCGAGGATACAACAATGCAGATGACATATGGCAACACCCTTCTGCATTGATCGTTAAGATTTACACACCGAGACTTGATAAAGATTTCCCTCCGGGACTGGTTAGGATCATAGATAGGTTATGAGGCAGCCCTTTGAGACTCTGGGTATCTTGACACATGGGGTTAACATCGGTTGACCCAGTATGTCAACTTACCCCTAGTCTTCAAGAGCATCTTTATAACGTGAATTATGATATTAACCCGATCCAGAGTGAAAACTGAGGACAAGGGGGACTGACTTAGGTCAGTATAAGATGTTCTATATAACATTAGAGTGGGGTGAAGGACATATTCCAGATTGACGAGTATGTCATCAAGGAATAAGTAATATGAACAGTATGTTTCAAACCTTTGGCCAAAGTATCGCAAGCTATTGATTGCGTTGTCCTATGTCACCTAGTCTAAGGATCGTGATGCCGATGAATAATAGTAACAATTATTCAGATAGGTTCCTTGGATAGAGCACTCAGAACCCAGAATAGGGAAGAGAACCATGAGAATGAAGTGTTCAGATTGAAAATTCAATCTCAAAGTTACGCATGAATAGATCGGTAGTTCACCGAGTCATGGAATGAATAGATCGGTGGTATACCGAGTCATTACATACTGCATATGGTTATCTGTTATAAGAATGATTGTTATGATATGTGTGTTCTAAATTATGTATTTAGAACAAGAGAACATTAATAAATAAATAAATAAATCTTGTTCTAAGGTATTAAAATGAGGATGTTTGAGACCATCATTAGGAGTTCTCAAGACTCCTTGACTACAACCCCACTACCTTACAACATTATCTCGCACATTCCTCTATTCATGATTCATCAGGACGGTTCATATACGACATGCCTGTGTCCATTCCTCCTGCCCTTACCCCCACTTTTGTGTCAGCTACCACTAGCTCGGCGTTACCTTCTTCCACCTTACCACCCATAGTATCCCAACTTGACCCCACATCATCAATATTTGTGGCACCTACAACATTGGTCGCACTTTTGATGTCAGTTGCTCCCATGGTGTCAACCATTCCTTCATCAGCCACCTTAAGCATAACCCCATCTGCACCTACCACCTCGTATATACCTATTGCATCACAGCCACCCATGGTTTCGGTAACCCATACCCCATTCAAAAACATCATCCTCTCCATCCCACAGTCTTTACCTCTAATCACTACAAAGATCACTACATCTACCCCACCTACTTACACATATCACCAAAAACCCCCAATCTCGTCTATCGCCTATTCAGGATATTTTCCACCTGCATCTATTCCCCCTACGCAGTTCTCATACTCAACACCACCATATACTGGGATGTCATCCACATCATACATTCATCATCAACCTCCTTATATTGCAGGGGGTGCTCAATCATCACAACCTACCAATGAACTTATTTCAATGATGATGGAAAAGATGTAATCATTGGAAGCATCAGCCGGTTCTCGCAACTCCTTAACCTATGATAAAATCTATAATGAGCCCATTCATCTATCTATTCCCATTTTTCCATACCATATGCATTGGGAAATGCCCAAATTCAACTGGTTCAATAGTAAAGAAGACCCGCAACAACACTTGTGGTCTTTCAAACATGGGTGTTATCTAATCACCCACGACGATGCTTTACTCCTACGAACATTCTCAATGTCCTTGACAGGACCTGTGTTAGATTGGTACAGTGGTTTACCCAGACATTCCATTTACTCATTTAATCAAGTGGCTCAAGCCTTCTGGACCATTTTTTATCAATATCGTCAAGAAGGTCACCATGACCGACTTGTACTCAACATGGCAATATGACGATGAATCTATCGCAGATTTTGTCACTTGTTGGCAAAGCCTCATCAACTAGCTAACATTCCAGTTACCTCAAACCAAGCTTATAGAGTTGTTCACTAAATCTTGGGCCAGGCACATCTCACCAACTCTCTAAGTACAAACATTCCGTACCTTTGAAAAGTATTTACCATGGCGTGAAAAGTGGAAATTTGTGTCATTGAAGAGAAGAAAATTCAATTACGAAATAAAAACGCCACCTTTAAATCAAATATTACCTCCTCATCTTCAAAACCCCCAAAAATTATTCAAAATCCAAAGGATCTGCCAATGTGGTAGTTTTAAAGGGTGAACCATCTCACCCTCTAATCAAGCAGAACCTAACTCCAACCTTTCTCTCGTTCAAGCTTTTCAGTTCAGACGAGAGCAACGAAAATACACTCCAATCGGGGAGCCTTATTCTTCAGTATTAGAAAAATTCTTAAGGCTAGAGCCATTGCTCTTCCACCCATAAAACCACATACTAGTTTTGACCCCACTTGTCCTATGCCTGCATGGTACAAGGAACATGACTATTGTAACTATCATCGCATAAAAGGCCATAGCGATGGTAATTGTATAACCTTCAAGAACATTGTCCAGGAAATGTTAGATAATGGAGATCTTGTCCTAGACAACCCGAATGCACCCGCAAATAAAAACTTACATATCTTCAAGAAACCATTCCCTAATCATACCCCATCATCTAACCAAAGTGGTGAACTTTCAACCAATGACAATAATGTTTGTGAAGTCCATGTTGTTTTCAAAGTTGTACCAACCATTCCTCAATTTCCTCCTATCCCCTCTATCAAGGAGATTCTAGTACAAGATCCTTTATCCAAAGAAGCCTACCTCATCTACTCCTTCACCCACAGAGGAGTCTCCTTCATCTCCCCTTCACTGTGGAGGAGTCCACAATTTCTACCAATGCAGTTTCACCACCCACCTCACAACCTAATGAACAACCTATGGTGTTAACTCTCCTACCCATGGGAGAGTCATCCTCGCCTTCCTCTCCACCGAAAGAGGAACCTACCTCATCCCACCTGCCATATCCCCTACCCATAGGGGATCCTTTAGACGTGCCACTACTTGTTGGTGACAATTCCCCATTAGCCTTCTAGGATCCTGTTGATTTTCTCTCGGCTCTCTTACCTATAGAGTCTAAAGCCAACTAGTTCCCTATCTCACAGACATATTTTACAAGGATTGCTACTAAGCCAATGTCATCTCCTCTTACAACAATGTCATTTTCATGCCTCACTTTGAATGCTTGTATTATGTTGATAATTACATGCTTTGGGGATTTCTTGGCTACCATTTTCAACTAAAATGCAAATGTCCTTGCAGATACCTCAATGATATATCTTTAGGTATTTCAAGCAACCCAATCAACCATGACCATGCTTGTTGAAACAACCTCTTATTCATCACCCTCACCTACACTTAAACCTTTACCAAATGACAAACCCATTCATACGCCTAAGAACCTACCTACACCTACACCTCCCCCCACATCTAGACCCATTACCACATTGGGTGTCATGCCGACATCAAGTCTAGTTCATCCTCCTATCAAATTGGATTTAGCCACATCTTCCCAAACCCACGAAAAACCATTCCTCCACCTAAAAGGAAGACCCAACCTTCTAGGCTACATACACCAATTTCACCCACTTGTAACACCACGAATGTGATTTCTCCTAAGCATACAAGTGTTGATATGTAAAAGGATGTGTTCCTCGATTCAGAAATCATGCTTGATATATCTTGAATTTCTTAGATTGCAGATCTTGACTGAGTCAGAATATGATTAGACTCTTTTATTTATTTCATTTTGTGTCTGAATATTAATCTGATCACGGAATGAATTATAGAGATATTCATCTATAATATCTAGACTTGGATCAGTGGAATTGATCCAAGTAATGCTTTAAATCTGTTTGTGATAAATTAGATCACAGACCTTGAACAGGTTGCAAGGTATGGAAGCATTTATTAAGCTGGTCAGGAGTATGACTCAGGCTGATCTTGAGAAATGAATTGGTTCCCGATATGGAGGTATATCTGGAAGGTCTCGGACGTGGACCAAGTAATAATTCTGTCATGTATATTCCTGTAGCCTAACGGCTGTATAGGAGTAAATCCTGTTCGGAGATGCATGATTTTAGGTCTTTTCTTGGCATATAAAATGTTATACCTAACTGGAATTATTAATGGTTAGTAACCTAAAACTAAAACCTAACCTAGGGGTTAGATTATTGTTAATCTAACCTAGACCTAGGCTATGTGTTAATATCCTAAGTTAGTATCTATGTGTAAATTGGTTAGTATGGGTATTACCCTAAATTCTAACCTAAGATACTAACCTAACTAATAAGGAGAATGAAAAGGGGCCTATGGAAGGGAGTGCGAACCATGGGCGGCGTTTTCTATGGCAATTAATGCTGGGGATAAGGATGAGGGACAGGTCATGGCGGAGGTTTAGGCGACGGCTAACCTGTGCAGACGTGGCAGGTCGCTAAGTTTGGAAATGAGCATGAGTTGTAGTTGGGTATCGCTTGGTCGGCGGTCGGTGGAAGTTGAGTTTAAGCGGGAAAGTTGGTTTAATGACATTCAATGTTCTAGGGAGATGAGCTCGGAACTCGCGAGAAGGCATGCAAACGGGAAGTTGAAGGTTTGTTTGGTTTGTCGCGATTTTCGGTCTTCTCTCTCTCTCTGCTTGTTTACTGGTTCTTCGCACCAGTTCTCCTTGAGTTGCATGGCAAGAATGAATTTCTCTGGCTCTTTTCTCTGTCTTGGAAGATATATATGTGATGGAGACAGTGAAATTTTGTTGGTCGCTTTATCGAGGAAAAGAAAAGGAAGTTTGAGCTCTTCCTGTGGTCTGCTTCGGAAATTTGATCAAAATACAGGCATGTTAGGCCCTAACCTTTAAATATCTTGTTGTCTTTCAAGTGCTTTCATTAGAACAACTCTGTTCAAATGTTTTGTGAAAATTAGATGAATTTTCTATGGAGATCTTGTTTGATTTTTGCACTTGTATCTCTTAAGTTCGATATTTCAATTTCCTCTTGATGGGTGTTTATTGAAATCAAATTTGGCTCTATTTGCTTTGTGTATTCTTTTCTGGTTTATACATGAGGTATTTATTATAAAAGTTTGAGTGTTCGGCCTGTTTGGCGTGAGCCAAAGAATATACTTGTGTAGTATAAGACCACTTTGTATGTTTTTGATTAGTGGTCATTGTTTCTTGTTATGGAAACTCGTATGGAATGATTTTGATGAATCTTTGTAAGATTGATCGAGTATTATTGCTTCTTTGGGAACTCTGTCGGGATTTGTTGACAGTGACTAATGATACTTTTTGGGTTTCATTTGTCTTCTAATTTTTGCTTGGAGCAGTAAGCTGTTGTGTTACCGTAGTCTTCTGACCTAGCGGAAGTGTTTTCCTTGTTATTATGGAAGCGGGATTATTGTTATTTGTGTATAATATTGTTACATCTATACCTTATTTTAACGACTCAGTGGAGTCCTTGATTGAATCATATATAGCTATCTATTGTTGTGGATGTAGATTCATCCTTGTGTTTTGTTATTTGATTTCGTGGAAGCTTATAGAGAAGAAATAGGTCTTTTGATCACCGTTATTTGAAGAATAAAGGATATAGACTTCCTAGGTATGCATTTGCATTTCTTTGTGTAAAAGCTTTGTTGAAAGTTTGAAAGCGGCTCGAGTTGATTTGCTTGAAATGGGTATTCGATTTGCTTACACTTGTTTTTATACGAATTTGCCATGAATGGCATAGAATGGATTTATCACCAATTTCATGATAATTTGTTCTTTGTAGGGTTCAGCGGTTATAGGTATAAACCCGTTAACGGTCGATATCTGCGTGTTGCATATATATGTATATATTTCAATCGTTTAATCGAACTATGGAGTCGATTGTATGTTTTATATTTGAATCAGTTGAATATATTTAAATAGTTGGTGATTGTTGAACTGCGACTTGATGGAATAACACGTAATCAGACCAATTGTTATTTTGGGAATTACTCTTTGTTGCATAGGGGTTTTGTGAGTGATGAATCTTAGGTGAACATTTACGTCTTCGACCTGTACAAATTTGTGTAAAAAGATTGGCAGAGTTCAGTCGGGTTCTTGGTGTGAAATCAGAGATTAATTTGTTTGTCTGATTCTTATTATGCTTCGTTGATGAATATCAGTATGAATTCATATGCATTTGCTTGAATTGTTACCTCCGTTTGAATCATTTGGAATTCTGGAAAGGTAGCTGGTACTTCTGTCTCTTTCTGAACTTGACATTGGACCCTGTTTTTTTTTGTCACTGTTTGAGATCCTTGAGTATGGATGACTGTTTCGTGTTCTGACCTTGTTTGGGTAAGTCGCGAATACCACACTAAGACTTGCATGCGCCAAGGTAAGGATCGATTGGTTGTATTCATTTCTTTTACTTCAGTCCGATTTTGACTGAGCAAGAATAAGTATGCTATGTTCCTTTCCATTTATTCAGTCGATTTGGTAGAGCATGATTTGGAAATATTGTGTGGTCAACATAGCATAGTCTCCAGGAAACCTCAAATTGCTTGATGCAATAAGGTTGTTGTTTACAGCGATACGCTTGTAGTTTCTTGTTTCAACTTGTGTCAAAGCCTTCTTGTGTAAAAGGAACTAGCATTGGGCTTAGGGTTGATACATGAATTGTTGATGTGTTAGTTGCTGTACAGGAGTTTTGTTGTGTTTCTATTTCTTGATTTAGAACAACGATCTTGCTTGCGGCTTGTCTAACTTGTTCATTTATATACTGGTTGAATGTTTTCATATCTAAGGCAGTGCAGTGATGAATTTATGTGAAAGGAAGTATGAATGGATTGGTTCTTTCTCTTCCTTTATTTCATATTTGTTGATATTTGTCTAACAGTGGGAAATTGTTTTGTAGCATTTTGGTAGAATCCCGAATTGTTATGTTATTTCCCTTTTGGAAGAATGAAACAATCTGACCAATGTTGTGATTTGGATTCAATGATTGTTTGTATACATTCGTTCCTTGATTTTTAATATTTGATGAAATATTAGAAAGTGATTAAGACTATTTTGTAACAATGATAGAGTTACATATTTGTAATCATTTTGTATTACAAGGACATAGTCTGAATATGTTTACTTATTTGGATATTTGATCTCATTTAAACAGGGTGTTTAATGAAAACAATTGATGGATTGCAATTGTTTTAAAAGTTAGTGCTTATCATGCTCAGTTCATTGAACTGACTCATGTTGACTATTTTTGCAGATGGTTGCCGTAAGAGGTAAAAGCAATGCAGATCTGACAGGCTGATCAGATTGTTTATTTGATTTATAATGAATTACAGCTTGATTTTATAGATGTACTATATGAGAAAAGATGTTTCTTTTCCGTTAAGCATTATATCAAGTATGCTGTTGCATAAAATGTAATTGTATAGTTTTGAAAGGAATGGAAATAAGTGTTTGATACTTATGTGTTGTATTCTAATTTACGAAAGTTGACCTTCTTCGGTTTATGTAACGAAGAGGCATTGTTATCATTGTATAATATGGATGCTTTTGTGATTGACAATGAAAGCTTGCAAGAAAATGAGATTGAATTCTTATGAGTATTTAGAAGTTCTAATCTGTTCTAGCAAAGCAATATTGGAATTAAATATTTGTCTTTCTAGAAGATAGGTTAAAAGTGAGCCTAAAAGAGAGAACGATAAACAAAGCTGGATTAAATTACTAATCCCTAGTCCTAAGTATGATAGGACAATATTAAATTGGATTCTTAATCATTTATATCTTTATACTAAAAGTATGATATAAATTGATTAAGAGAAGCGATATACAACAAATGGAGTTGAGAAGGCAATCTCAAGCAAAGGTTATGAGATATTGTCCGATTCTGTTGCTTTAGAATCAAGTGTATTCTAATGACTCCTTGATGAGAAGCCGGTAGTAATACCTCTACCATGTAATGGGTTTTATAGAGGAGGGTCGTCTTAAGGCGAAGAATCCGAGGGGATTTGGAAAGGCTAACCTTAGGGAAAAGTCTTTAAAAGTAATTTAAACTCTAGTGCGTGCGCATTCTTGAGTAGATCTTTTCGAGGCGGATTTAAGGTTGACGACATAAGTCATTTGCAGAGTTGTACCTCAGAGAAGATTAGGATCTTCTCGAAGTTACAATAATGCGTAGATGACTTATGGCGACACCCTTTGCATTGATCGCTAAGATTTACACTTGATTTCGCACGAGTTACCACAGGACCGATTAAGAACGTGGTCATGTTATAAGGCTGCCTAGGAGATTTGGGGTATCATGACACCTTTGGTTGAAGCTGCAAGGTTGAACCGGTATGTCATCATATCCCTAATCCTCGTGGGCATCCATATAACATTATCACCTTGTTAATACGCCTCGAGTGATTCGATTGTGAAAGGAAGGGTGACGGAGTCGGTATAAGACATTCTATATAACATATGAATGGGGTGAAGGGCGATTTCAGTTGGCGAGTATGCGTTAAGGAATACGAGACATGAAAAGATATGTTTCAAATCTTTGGCCAAAGTATCATGCAAGCTGCTGATTGCGTTGTCCTAATTCACCTAGTCTAAGGGATGAGATGCCGATGAATAATGGTAACAATTATTCGAGTTAGATTCCTTAGATGAGCATTACGAATCCCAGATTAGGGAAGAGAACTACAAGAGTAATGTGTTAAATAAAAACACCGACTCTTATTACTCATGAATAGATCGGTAGATTACCGAGTCATGGAATGAATAGATCGGAGGTACTTGAGTCATTACTGTTTGCATATGGTTGTCTGCATTATATAAATGGTTATTTGAATTGTGAGTTCTAAATTATGTATTTAGAACCGGTATGTGCAATTATCAAAAAAAAAAAAAAAAAAAAAAAAATTGACTTGTTCTAAAGTATAAAATGAGGATGTTACATCTTGGTATCGAGTGAAGGTTGCGGCTCTTGGACCTATTGAGTCCATAATCGATAAAAACCTGAATTTTCTTGTAATGAGAAAATGGTTAGAACAAGGGGAGCGTTGCGAGTAATGCTCCACTGAAGGAGGAGCGGTGCAACAACCCAAAAACTTGATGAGATCTTGCTGCCTGTTGGACACAAGAGATCGCTTAGCATTTGTACTTGAACAAGTAGGTGATGGGAAATGAGGAGGATGAAGAAGGTGATAATAATAATCGGCAACCTCACGAGGACAACCCCGAAATGGGTGTTGATGTTAATCTTTGAAATGCACTGTCGACCGAGAAAACAAAAGGCAGTTAGCGTGAGAACTCACTAATGATATAAAAGGATAAGTCCACCTAAGTATGATGGCACCACATTAGGAGATGGGTGAGAATTGGCTCGTGCGAAATGGAGAAGTACTTTGCTATAAGGAACTTCTCGGAGAAACCAAAGCTATTTGGGGAGCCTATCGGCTTTCTCACGAAGCGTCTTCGTGGTGGGATAGCCGAAAATTTGAGCTAAACATTGATGAGACCAATATTACTTGGGATCAATTTAAAGGCTATTTTAGGCAACGGTGGCTGCCACTGACTTTTCTATGATCGAGAAAATGACGAGAATTCTAGAACTTAGTTCAAGGAAGCTAACATGGCCGAATTACGGGAGCGGTTTACAAAACTCCTCAAGTATGTACTGCATGATATCAAGCGCGAAAAGTTCGAGGATACGGAAATTCATCATGGGATTGAATCCTGTGATAGGGGGAGAGGTCGATGTTCACAGTCCAACCACTATGGAAGGAGTTGTTGAAAAGGCCATAAGGCAAGAACAGAAATTAAAGGCTATTTACGCTCATAAGGAGGAAGTGCGGAAGAAGGCAAACCCTTCTTGACCTCTCTTGCACCGAGAAAAGGACCGTGGAAAAAGTTTGGAAACAAGAGTAAGTTTCCAGGAGATAACAATAAGAAAGCAGCAGTAAATAAGACTGCTGGAAATATAAGGGATAATTTTGTTAAAAATTATAATAATGGACAGAAGTCTATGGACAAGCGTGACAATTTACAAGGTGGAGGTAATCTTTGAGCCTAAGAAGGGACTGTAGGAGGCTGCTACACTTGTGGTAAAGATCATTACGCAAATCAATGTCCTTTGAAGAAGGATGATCGTGTCAATGACATAAGATACATCTGCGATGAGTGCAGACAAGCAAGCTGAAAAGCAAGCAACACCTATAGAAGTTCCGGGTAAGTTATTCGGCATACCTGTCACTATTCTTTTTGATACAGGAGCTACTGAATGTTTTATTTCTAATAAACTTGCTTCTAAACTTAAAAGAAAAGCTGGGAAAATGGATAAATCTTGGACTGTAGAGTATGGTAATAATTTTGTTCATACAGTGAGTATGTGTCTCTTTGGAGCAGTCCTTGATTTACCTAATTTCTCCACGGAAGTTGATCTCTATGTTACACCTTTGGGATCGTATGACATTATTATTGGTGTCAATTGGTTAGCTGACCATAAAGCAAAGGTAGATTGCTATGAAAAGAACATAAAATGTTTAGATGATCAGCTGGAATCAGAGAGATTCAAGGTGTGAAAGCAGAAATTTCAGTTAGAAAAGCTGTCGACTATGCGACTTAAAAAGGCTAAGAATAAAGGATGTACTCTTTATGCGGTAAAGATATCGAATCTTGAGAGAAGAAGATGGTGATTACATGAAGCAAATTCCCTTTGCATTACAAAGTTTGGGGATGTTTTCTGAGGAATTACCGAGGTTACCACCCAAGAGAGAATTTGATTTTACCATTGAAATCAAGCCAGAACCGAACCTATTTCAGGCGCCTTATAGGATGACTACTCTTGAGTTAGTCGAGCTTAAGGCACAATTAAGAGCTTTTGTCTAAAGGATTGATTAGACCAAGTGTTTCACCTTGGGGAGCACTGTGATATTTGTGAAAAGAAGGATGGAACACTAAAAAATTTGTGTATTGATTATCGGATGTTGAACAAAGCAACAATCAAGAACCGATATCCACTTCCTAGGATCGATGATCTGTTTGATCAGATGCGTGGAGCAGCGGTTTATTCTAAGATAGACCTTCGATCTGGTTATCATCAGTTAAGGATTAAAGAGGAAGATATTCATAAAACAACTTTCCGAACAAGGTACGGACATTATGAATTCACAGTTCTACCCTTTGGGTTAACTAATGCACCATGACCTTTATGAATTTAATGAACAATATTTTCAAGAATACGGACAAGTTTGTACTTGTATTCTTGGGACGATATTCTCATTTATTCTAAAAGTGTTGAAGAGCACAATGAGCATTTGAAGATAGTTTTGGGAATTTTGAGAAAGAGAAAGTTGTATGGTAAGTTATCCAAATGTTCTTTCTTTGATTCAGAAGTTCACTATTTGGGTCATGTCATAAGTAAAGAAGGAATGTTTGTAGATCCTTCAAAAATAGTGGCAATAAGCGAGTGGCTGCACCAAAGAATGTGCATGAAGTAAGAAGCTTCATGGGTCTTGCTTTGGTTACTATAGAAAATTTGTAAAGGATTTTCTAAGGTATTTGCACAATAACTTCATTGCGACTGGAAGAAGGATAAGAAATTCATGTGGAATGACAAGTGCGAGCGGCTTTCAAAAGTCGAAAGACCGGTTGACTTCTGCACCTATATTGGGCTATACCAGGACCTAATGGGAATTTTACTGTTGTAACGGATGCTTCTGGGGAAGGCCTTGGAGGTGTTTTGTTACAAAATGATCAGGTCATAGCTTATGAAAGTAGAAAACTTAAGTTACATGAGCTGAATTATGCCCCTCATGATTTGGAACTTGCTTTGCCATTGTTCATGCGCTTCAAGTCTGGAGACACTATTTACTTGGGAAACCTTTTGAGTTGGCCGATCACTTGGGACTGAAATATATTTTTACTCATTGCCCAATCGAATGCAGGACAAAGAAGGTGGTTAGAATTTTTATCACAATATGACTTTGATATTAGCTATATCAAAGGGAAGGAGAATAGAGTAGCTGATGCTCTAAGTCGTAGGAGGCACATTTCTGCTCTTATAACATTGAGAACTCAGTTTAAAGACGAGGTAAAAAGTGCCTCAGAATCAGATGCATACTTCCAGCAAGTAAAAGCAGCGCTTGCTGCAGAACCTAAGGATAAAAGGTATGAAGGTTTTCATTTTGATAATGAAGGAATCTTGCGTTATGAAAATAGGGTATATGTACCTGTGCTGAATGATTTGAGAAAGAAGTTGTTAGTTGAATTTCATAATTCACCTTTCTCTGGACACCCAGGTATCACAAAAATGCTAGCTGATTTGAAACAGCAATACTTCTGGAAAGGTATGAAAAAGGATGTGATAAATTTTGTGACTCATTGCCTGGAATGTCAGCGGGTGAAGGCAGAGCATATGCACCTATTTGGTATTTATTATATCCTCATAGCATACCACGAGTACAAATGGCAAGTAATAACCATGGATTTTGTACAAGGACTACCTATGTCCGAGGAATAAGCATGATGTTATCACGGTAGTTGTGGATAAGCCCTGACTAAGGTAGCTCATTTCATCATTTGGAAATCTAAAGGATGATTCACCGGTCTTTGGCCAAGAGGTTCGTACGAAATTTTCAGATTGCATGGTGTACGAATTGATTATATCGAGCGGGGATCCTAGAATGGCGTCAAGAGTTTTGGAAAGCGCTTAACGCAGCCCTAGGAACAAAGCTAAACTTCAGATTACGCATATCATCCAGAAGCGGATGGACAAGGCGAGAGGGTAAATCAAGTGTTGGAGGACATGTTGCGAATGTATTGCATGGATCAACAGTATAAATGGGAAGAATATCTTCCATTAGTTGAGTTCGCATACAACAACACTTATCACTCATCTCTAAAGATGGCACCATTTGAAGCACTTTATGGAAGAAAGTGCGAGAACCCCCTGTAAGTTGGGACAGGTGTTGAGGATAGAGTGGTAATTGGACCGAGAGATTCTCACGAGAAATGGAGACAAGTTAAGGCTGATTCATGAGCGATTAAAGGAAGCGGCGGATAGACGAGAAGAGCTATCTTTGACCTTAAGCGGGTTGATAGAAAGTTTGAGCTTGGTGATAAGGTTTTCTGCGTGTTAAACCGAGAAAGAGTTCTATAACTTTTGGCAAGGCTGCCGAGTTGTCACCACGATTTGTGGGACCTTTCGAAATTGTCGAAATAATCAATCCTGTAGCTTATCGTTTAGCATTGCCACTGCTTTATCTCGCATGCATGATGTTTTCCATATTTCTTTGCTTAAGAAATACGTTTCAGATCTGTCACATGTTTTAAATTGGAATTCCTTGCAGAGTCAAGACCTAGGAATAATCATGGTTAAACCCACACGAGTCTTTGAAACTCGCCAATTGCATTTAAGAAATCGTGATATCAGCAATGTAAGGTCAGTGGGACCGAGTTTAGCGAAGAAAGTGCAACTTGGGAAAAACTGGAAGAGATGAAAATTGCTTTTCCTTCTCTTTTTGCAACAGAATGAAAACTGTTGACAAAGATATACTTTTATGAAGTGATTGTTTTTAAGTATTTATGAAAGCTGATTAAGGAAGACTTTATTCAGGTTGAATAAATGTGTTGTGACATTGATTTCTGAAACTATTTAATATGGAAGTAGTCACATTGTTTGTGTACTAATAAATTGATTGACCTGAAGGTTAATTTAATATGTAATTCATCGGGATGATGAATCTTTTTAGGAGGGAAGCATGTAACACCCTGAACTGTTGTTACTTTCTCCTAAGCATTCAAGTGTTGATATGTGATTTCTTGTAAAAGGATGTGTTCCTCGATTCAGAAATCATGCTTGATATATCTTGAATTTCTTAGATTGCGAGATCTTGGTAGTCGAGAATATGATTAGACTCTTTTATTTATTTCATTTTGTGTACGAATATTAATCGATCACGGAATGAATTATAGAGATATTTAGTATGAAGAAAGGAAGTGTTTAATCGAGGCCCAAATTGACTAAGTATAGAAGGACCGTGGAAGGTACCACATGTCTCTTTGGCACACTTTTGGTATGGTGCACAAAAGTGGAGACTCCAAATGTGTGCAAGCCCTCCATGTGGTTATATTCCAAAAAAAATCCATCCTTTTAATCGAGCTAAGTATAAGAGATCCGGCGGAAGTCTCCATGCGTCCCAATGGCACACCTCCAAAGGCCAAGTTCAAAGCGGGAGCCTATGTGAGTGCGAGACTTGTCATGTGCCTCATAAACAAAACTTCAAAAGTGAGACCCAAATGAGCACTATCTCTCCACGTTTTCGAGCCTCAAAAATTTAAATTGATCGCTAAAAGGTCTAAGGCCAGTGGAAAGAACCACGTGTCAGCTCGGTGTAACTTTAGAGGTGAAATACAAAGCAAGTCCCCAAACAAGCACGAAGCTTCCACATGTCCAGAACCCAACATAGTCACTCCTAAATAAGCATAAGGAACCAGCAAAAAATGGAGAAAGAGGAGTCAGCCCAAATCGAGTTAAGTACAAAAGGATTGGTGGACGCCCGCCACTTGTCTCAAGTGCACCTTCAAGGTTGAAGGAAAGGTGGTTCCCTAAACATGTGTCGGCTCCCCACATTCCTCATTGTTGGTTGGATATTTTTCAAGAAAAATATGAGGTTTAACCACAGAGTACATGGGATCAAATCCTCTTCAAAGACGGTGAGGCAGCATGTTTATTGCGATCTAAAACATAGGTGAGGTAGCCTATTTATTATCGATCTAAAAAAGACAAAGGTGAGGCAACATGTTTATTACTCGAGGTTCACAATTCTGTGAAAATTCATCATCCATTTTGTCACCATCCTTCTTTATCTCCTCCAAGGATTTATAAACCTCCACCATGTCATCAATGACATTTCTTCCTTATAGGAGTAGCCTGCGAATCCATTCATCAACTGTTCTCCCCTTCTTGTTGATATTTTCAATCATGGTGCGATGATAAATTGAACTCTGATAGGAGTAGGGGTAGAGGATATGATGGTGTTGACTAAGAAGTATTTGAGAGCTTGAGTAATACCTCCATCAATTGTTCAACTTTCTCCTTTAGCTCATCTTTTCTCACCTTTGTTCCTTCCTTTGACACAAGACAAGCACATTCATGGCATCTTGTACATCTGTTGTGCTCCTTCTATTATTACCTTTCCCGAGATCAACCCTTGTAATCGATAATCAGTTACCATTATATCCTTCTTTGTTTTGTTGGCCATGAGAGTGGAAATCTCTACAAACTTATGCCCTGAGGCATCCACTAAAACCCTTGAAACCATTTTGGGTTTCTTAGTAGATTTGGCGGGAGAGAGACCTTGAGGGAACTGAAGTCGAAGGCTGGTAGAGGAACTACCACCTTCCTCTTCCTTGGGGTCTGATCAACTAACCATTGAGGTACAGTGGAAGAATTTTCTCCTATTAGAGGTGTTATGATTGCAGATCTGCAGGTGGGGAAGGTTTACTTGTGGAGTAGTGATGATTGCAAGTGTGGTGTCTATGGGAATAGACTCGGTGAATGAAGGTGCAGAAGGAGGAGGCATATCTATGGCCATCTTAGGTCTAGCAGAGAGAGGTGAGAGGTTGGAGAAGATGCTAGCCATGGCTGATGAAAGTGGCAAAGAAATATGAGATGAGGAAGATTGGGAGGGAGGAGGTAAAGATTCTAAAGTCAAAGCTTGAGAAGCAAGAGAGAGACTTACCTCTAATGAGCAATCAACAAAAGGAGAAATGAGAGGTTGACTAACCTTGTCTTCTAAAGGAAGTTTTCCTTTTTCTAGTGGAGGAGGTGAATCTAGTACCTCAACTATCTGTGAAGAAGTGGCAGATGATGTGGCCCCTTACTTTTCTCCTTTTCCACGACAAACTTATATTTTATCTACCTCTTGGTAGGGATTTTATCCTCTTCCCTCTCTCCCTTGGAGGGTCCTCGCCTCTAAAGTGGCTATTTCTGAAAAATATCTTTCCTTATAACTCGTTCCCAAGAAATGAGCCACGCCTTGGTCCGGATAAGAGTCTACGAGTAGCTCTTCGACGATAGAATATTTTAGTAATAGACCAATCAATGGTGGGAATCTGTGTTGGTCTCCATTATTGTTCATACATAGTGTCTAGGAAACTTTCATTGTCCACGGTGACTTTGGGGATATCACTAGATCTAACATCTTAATTTCAAGTGTCGGTCTATTGTTTTCCTTTCTTTGGATGGCAACTTCATCCCCAAGATCAACCCAAATGTCTTCCACATTAGGCACATGTAGATACAAGGTTCCATATGACTTGAGGACTCCTCTGAAGTCGAATCCCTCCTCGAGCTTCATATTTTTCTTCAATTTTTTCAAGTTCATGCACCACGTTTTGGCCTTAACTACTGTGGAGCATGTATACCTGTTATCTCAGTTTTGAGTTTACGCCAAAACTATCAGATAACCCTATGAAAAATTTTAAGCTGGTTTTGCAAAATTGCCTTTATGAGAGATAATTAGGTTTTCGGGTTTCACCGATGACAACATGTGTTTTAGATGTTTCATGTCTGGTGTTCCCCGAAACCCAAAACCCGCATCGACTAAGGCGAGTCGGGTTTGTGGACCTTTCGAACATCGGGCATGCCTTCATCTAAGCATCATGCTTTATGTCGATTGTTTCCCACAACCCAAAACCCGAATTGCCTAAGTCCTTCATGTTAGGTTTTCGGAACTTTGAAGCATCTAAGCATCATGCTTCATGTCGATTGTTTTCTACAACCCGAAACCCGAATTGCTCTAAACACCTTTGTGTCGGGTTTTCAGATCTCGAGCATGCTGACATGGCGTTAATGTCGAGTTGTCAGGTGGGTTGGCACATGCCAGCTGAAGTGTATTAATTGCAAATTTTCATATATATATGCAGATTTCCATGTCATTTTTATTGGACATATTTTTACCTCGTGGATTTTCACGCATGCTTCTCCAACCTCGAAACCCGAAACTCGCCTGTGCCTGATTGCGTTAATCATTTTTGATCTTTCCTTGCCCTGGTTGAAGGTATTTTTCTCTTCATTCTTTGTTCTTGGTTTTTGTGAATTAATTATGTATGGAATTCTTCCCATTTTCTTACCAGGTTTGTGGGGTTTTTATCTTTTTCCTTTTGGGGTTGTTTTCTAAACCGGGTTTATGTTTTAGGGTTCATCTCTTTGGAATTATCACTTCGTGTTATTTCCCGGAATGTTGTTGTGATTAAAATATGTTTGGGATATAAATGATGAAGAAAGAACTTGCATGTTTTAAAATCAACAAAAACCCTATTCCCTTTTCTCGGGTTTCGCAGGGTGCTGTGCAGTATCAAAAACCCGCAGTATATCAGAAAATTTGACGTGTCGGGCTTTCCAAAATCTCGACATCTTCAAAGTGCGAGCTTTCCAAAATCTCGACATCTTCAAAGTGTCGGGCTTTCCAAAATCTCTGACATCTTCAAAGTGCCGGGCTTTCCAAAATCTCGACATTTTCAAAGTGTCGGGTTTTCTCAAGTCTCCGACATCCTCAGTGTGTCGGGTTTTCTGGACTCCCCGACATCCTCCTCAGTGTGTCGGGCCTTTCCACCCTTCGGCATCTCCAGTAGGTCGGGGTTTTCACAGTGTGCAACATCTCCTGATCTCGAAACTCTCCTCCTTCGAAATCCCTCATGTCGGACCCTGGTCCATCGCAAGAAAAGACTGAAAAGTCAGGAAGGATGAAATACAAGTTCAGAAAGGTGGAGTCTCCATCCTATATCGATTGCAATTATGACATCGAGATACAGAGCTCGGAAATATAGATATGGAGGATTTCTGGAGTAGGGTAAAGAGCTCCTCCCAAACTCCATGGATGAAATCGATAGCCGATAGTGGTTTACCTCTTGTAGCGGGTTTCCTATGTCCGCTCAGTGCCCTGAATTCATCTTATCCTACACTTGAGTTATGACTCTGCTTCTCGTTCTGTGAGAAACCAGGTGGGAGAAGTTGTGATCAAGTTGGACGGAGGTTACTTGATGACCTCCTCAAGCTGCCCAATTTTGAAGAATATGGAGAGTTAGATATCAAGTCAGCTCAGAAAGCTTGGGATAATGATCAGGAAGATTGTATCAAGCACGTAAATAAGAAGTTCCTGATCAAAGCCAAACCGGCTATCTCCAGATTCCCAAGACTTGTCCCCAGAAGTGATTTCATTCAGGAAATCAATGACATCATCACTTTGTTGAGTCGGGTTTTGGTTTACCGAATCAAATGTTTTCCAAGGGTGGATGTATCAATTCATGATCACCATTAAGAAAAATCAACAAGGAATTGATTGGGGCACTCTCATTAGTAATGAGATAGATTCCCAAATGACAACAGTCTTGTCTACGGGAAGGTTTTATATGTCCTCATATGTTACCTATGCAGCGGCCGGTATGAGGAACTATCCGGGTTGGATACCAAGGGAAACAGGATGGTGGACCATGTCTATCAGTATTTTCCTCAGCTGACAAGAAAAGGGTCTCAAGACCAATTCAGAAGGGTGAATGACGCCTTCTTTTACGAAAACATCTGCAGGTTAAATCCTGAACTGAGGAAAACAAGAGTATCTGATGAAGCATGGGCTGAGGTTTCAAAGTGGGGTTATGTCTTCTTGTAGTTCAAGAAGTTCACATATCTATGGGTAGTCATGTACCCAGGGGATCCTTTCCGTCTGCCCGATATCCAGGGGACAAACTGATCTTGATGGAATTGGTTAGGCAATTGTTGGATTTCCACAAGTTCCAACAAAGTAAACATAAGGCTGTTGTATCTTTCCCAATTTCTATTGGAAGATACACTTGTTCGACAGTGGTGAAAGCTAAGAATGTTGTCCATGAGCTTCAGGACAAGTTGAAGAAGCACATGAAGCCCCGAGATGGGTTTGACATTCGAGGAGTCCTCAGGGCGTATGGAACTCTGCACCTGCACAGACCAAGCATAGAAGACATCTGGATTGATCTACGTGATGAGGTTGTTGTTCGCAGAAAGGATCATAGCAGATTGACACTTGCTGAGATTCAAACACTTGAGCTTGCTAACTTACCAGAAGGTACTAGTGACAATGAAAGTGTTCTGGATCTTTCCTATGATGGACTAAATGAAGATCAATATGTTTTCCCACCTATTGATTGGTCAATCAGTGAAAAATCCTCCATTACAGATAGGTCAGCTCTGATTCTTGCACGCACCAAAGCATGGCTCTCCTCTTGGGGAATGAGTTTTAAAGATGATAAGTTTTCAAAGTTGGCTGCTTCAGAGGTGGGGCCCTCCAAAAAGGAAAGGACAAAAAATCTTCTAAGGGGCCTATAAAGGTCAAGTTTGTCAAAAAGAGAAAAGAAAGAGAAATCTCTTCAATTATTTCTCCAGTTGAAACGGTGGATGTGCCAGAATCACCAACACCACCAGAAATAGGAGAAATTACTTTGGAAGGAGAAGGAAGCTAGCCTCTGGTTTCATCATTTGTTGATTGCCCAACTGAAGAGACCTTATCTCTTGCATCCTAGGCTTTGGAGTCTGAATCTATGCCTCCCCCCTCACAACCACTCCTACCTCCTCATTCTCCATCAACTTCTTCAATCATGGCAGTATTTTCTCTGGACTCTCACCCCTCTCTAGCTGGGACCCAAGTAATCACCAACATGCCCCCTCCTGTGCCTCTTTTTATTGAATCTACTACCACATTGGTAACTATTCCCCCTCCACTAGTAGAACCTTCTCCCCTTGAGAGTATGATACCAGCTTCTACAACAGTGGCAACTCCCTCTGATACGCCGCAATGGCTACTCGAGAAAACTCGAGGAAGAGGAAGGTGATTGTACCCATACCAGCCTTTGATTTTAGCTCACTCAAGGCTCCTACTGCAAATCGGCCAAGAAACCCAAAACAGTTTCAAGGGTTTTGGTGGACGCTTCAGGGCATAAGTTCGCAGAGATCGCCACTCCCGTGACTGACAAAACTAAAGAGGACGTAATGTGACCTCGATTATCGGATAACCGAGGGTGGCTCTAGGAAGAGTGATGACAATAAGGGCACAACAAGATGCGCGGGATGCCACAAAAGCGTGTTGTGCGGAAGTTGAAAGAAATAAAAGACAAAGCGAGAGATGAGCTTAAAGGAAAAGTGGATCGAGTTGACCTGAGGTTTTGCTTAAGCTCTCAAAACCCTCGAATCCATACCATCTTCTTCCTGTCCCTGCCGGATTCGATTTCTCATCGACCTACGATTGGAAGATTAATAAAAAAGGAAGGGTGGTCGATGAATGGATCCAAAGGCTGCTCCAACAGGGGAAGGAAGTGATTCAAGACATTGTGAAAGTCTATCAATCTTTGGGGACATTCGTGAGTGATGGAGAGAAGATGGACGATGATTTCTCTCAAGAAATTGGACATCTTGATTTGAATTTTGAAGCTCTCCAGGTATTAAAGCAAATACCATCACATCTCTTGGTAGAAGAAGGCATCATCCCACATACGGATAAGCATTTCCAGCTGACCAAAGCCATCAGGTTCAGAGTAAAGATTCTCAACGAAGCCTGTGGTAAGTTGAGAGAATCAAGGGATAAATTGATTGATGGAAAAAGTGATCTGGAAGAAGAGTTGCTGAAGATTTGTCCAAAGGTGTCAGTTGGAAACTCAGGTATCCTATCAGCTAATGATATTTTCAAACAAGTCCAAGAGTCTGTTCAGCATGAACCAACGCACGGATTTGGTATTGAGATCATTGATCGGTTTGTAAGAATTGAACATTCTTTGGAGGCCTTGAGAAGGCTCAGCAAAAGATTGAAAAAGCTTCCCGGCAGTGCTCAGTGATACCCATGAAACCTGTGAAATTTTGAATGATCATTCCACTGCGCCTGATGAAAATGAAATGCAAGGCATAATTCGAAAGTTCCAAGAATTTCAGAACAAACAGGCTCAGCTGGAGGAAGAGAAAGATGAAGGAGTGAAAGATGATGATTCAGATTAAGTCTTGATGTTTCATGTCATTTCAATCTTGAAATCGACATGTCTTTTTCATTTCTGTTTCGTCACATAGGAAGCAAATTTTGACTTGGTCTCCTGCGTGAGAGTCAAGCAAAATAGAACTCTTTTTAAAGAACACTATTTTCTAGGATTTATCCTATTTTCTCTCGATTCCTTTTATTATAAATAAGGGATGCTTATGCATTCCAAAGGGTCGAGATTTTTGGAATATTCGGAGCTATTGGAAAGAAGAAAAACTTTGTGTTTTCTTTTAATCATTTTGAAGAATAGGAGTTGATATTATTTTGCAAACTTTGTGTTGTGGGATATATCTTTCTTAAGACATTGTTCTTACGTTCATGATCTTAAGCTATTCTTTGTGTAGCATCTTAGTGTTTCTAATCATTTCAGACATTATATTTATGATCTAAAGCCCGTATGATTATTTCGTGCTCTGTGTTTACTCGAAAGAAAATATGTTTCTCTCATTTCCTTTCCATTGTGTTTTTCTCATTGTAATAGTTTCCGACCCAGTTCATTTACGAAAGCAACCCCTTTGAATCGTGTGAATGTGGATTTCGGGATTCTATCCCAACCCCAATGGTTAGATTAGTGTGAATACTATATATATTGTTTTTTGTTGTGTTTTAGATTAGTAATAAGCAGGCAGCCTCACCTGTCTTTGAGGAGGGATTTAATCCTACATGCAGTGGTTGAACCTCATATTTTGGATTGACAAAATATCTAACCAACAATGCCTTCCAATGGAAATAGGGAAGGAGATGGCAGCTTTGTGCTCGCTTTGTTGGAATTTATGAAAATCCAACAATTGTCCGACTAACTCGATAAGGATTAGTTTGTCACCTAGGAACCTTGGTAAATGGAAAGGGTTACCATGGAACCTTACCACCCAAATATAGGTGAAATTCTTGAATTACAAGAAGATGGAACCCCATTTTCACACTTCATCACATGCTTCATCAGAAACCCTTCTTTTCCTCATATCAGGATTCAACCTACAAATGTTTTCATAGAAGAAGGTGTCTTTCACTCTTCTATATTGATCTTTAGAACCTTTTATTGTCAATCGAGGGAAGTATCGATATATGTGTTCCATTTCCCAATTTCCCTTTGCATCTAGCCCCCAGGTAGTTTCTCATGCATGCAATGCATATGTGACATATGACATCATATAGAACTTGTCGATAGACAAAACGCATTTTCATTTGGGAGTCTATCTTGTCACTTATTGGGCTGCCCTAATCAATCCCTTGGTCATTCTTATTTATGATGACCATGAACTGGTACATCCACCCTTGGAAATCTCTTGACTCTGGGAGTCCAAACAATTGACTCAGCAAGGTGATGATATCACTGATTTCGAGAATGAAATCACTTCTAGGGACCATCTTGGGAAACCTAGAAATAATTGGCTTAGCATTGATCAAGAACTTCTTGTTTACATGCTTAATGTAGTCTTTCGATCTCTGCCTTAGGACTTTTATACTGATTGAAGCTTTAAATCTATAGATTCCTCAAAGTTGGGCAATCTTAGGAGTTTATCAAAGTAACCTCTGTCCAATTTCACTATAGACTCTCTTGCTTGATTTCTTATTGAGTGGGAGGCTAAGTCATAGTTGGAAGTGCAGGCTAGGATGAATTTAGGGCATTGAGCTGATATTGGAAATCCTGCTACAAGAGGGAGACCACTGTTGACTATTGATTTCATCCAAGAATTCTAAGAAGAATCCTCAATTCTGTTCCATAAGTCCTCCATATCTATATTACTCGAGCTCGTGTCCCAAATGTCATAATTGTAGCTTATATAAGAAGGAGCCTCCATCTTCGATACTTATACTTCATTTTCTGTCCTATCCGAATTATCCTTAGATTGGATAGAGCCCGACATGAGGAGTCTCAAAGAAGAAATGCCTTAATGATTTTTGGAAAAGCAATCAGACTTGAAAGTTTGTCGACAATCGCATGCACTCCACCACACTTCGCTCGGATTTTGATATTTGCAAAACACCCTTGGAAACCTGACACAATGGAGTGTATGTCGGAAGTTAGGACATGTTGAGCATCAATGATAACCTAACACACCAACTATGAAGTGAGGAAGTGTTGGACAAAAGTGGGAAAACATGACATACATGGTGGAACCTGGAGGATGTCGAGTAGGTAGAAAATCCTAACACACTGTGGATCTTGATGGATGTTGAGCACTTGGAAAAACTTGAAACAAGGCGTAGAAGAAGTGAGATGTTAAACACCCTGTAAAACCCGAAACAAATATATTGGGTTTCTGACATGTCAGGATATGAGAAATTCCTACCTCATGATCACTTAGGAATTTCAGAATTTTTGAAAACTACATGGTACAACCTATGAAAAATAAGTAAATAACCTAGGGGTGAATTTCAAACAAGAACCCACATGGGAATAAGACAAGAATCAAGGAAAATGACCCAAAAACCCTAAACCAAAATGGGGGAGGAAATGAAATGGAAACCCCAAACAAACACCTCATAAATAACCCAAAAAGCTTCAAAATAGAAAAAAACAAGAGTACCTTCAACTAGTTTGAAAAATGATCAAATATGGATGGTGAAATCGATCAGAAGCTCAATCGGGTTTGGAGGTAGAAGAAGCATAAATGGAAATCCAATGCAGCAAAAATGATAAGGTAACAAATGACATGGAAAACAAACTATTTATAACAACCTAACATTAATTACACCTCACTTGACATGTGTGCCAACTACCAGACAACTGGACATTAATGACATGTCATCATTCTTGGAGCATCCGAAAACTTGATACAAAGGATTTGATTCAATTCAGTTTTGGGTTTGGAAATAAATGACATGAAACATGCATTTGGAAAAGCATGTTCCGATGCTTGGAAGTTCAAAACCTGACACAATGGACTTAGGCAATCGGGTTTCAAGTTTCGGGAACATGAGACATGTTGCATGCAAGGAACATGTTTTCATGCAATGAAAACCCGACAACCCGAAAATCTCTTTCAAAGGGAATTTTAAGAGATTTTTCCAAAATTTTCCTATGGTTATCTCAATTTTAGCTGAAATCACTAAAACGAGATAACACTCATCATTACAACTTCAAATGCAAGACCCAAAAGAGAGTCCTCGAACAAAGACTTTTGACCCTCCATGTGTCTAGTGGTCCGATAGAAGTGAAATGGGTAGCAGGCCTAAATCGAATAAGTATAAAAGAATTGGTGGGAAGTCTCCATGTGTCTCAATGGCGCACCTTCAAGAATCAAAGCCAAGGGCAATCCCCAAATGAGCACCACTTTCCACATGTCCCGAGGTTTGAAAAGGGAATAGAGTTGGCCATTCAATTGGCTAAGTATGAAGGGCTTTGCAGAAGCCTCCACGTGTCTTTTTTGGTGATCTTTCAAGAGGCAAATATAAAGCGAGACTCCAAATGAGTAATAAGCCTCCACGTGTCCCAAGTTAGACATAAAGCCTTTGCCAAATGAAGGGAAAAAGTCAAATGTTAAGCCTGCATCGAAAGTCAAAGCGGGAAGGCGGTGGGTGGAGAACTTTGAGATTTTGAGCCTTGTTTCCATAAAAGGTGTAAAGTGAAAAAAGTGAACTACGGCCCCACTCATGCCAAGGGAAAAATTCAAATATCGAGCCCGCATGAAGAGTCAAAGCAGGGAGGCAGATCATCAAAGCCTTTTCAGATTTTGAGACTTGTTTCTAAGAGGGAAAAATTCAAATATTGAGCCCGCATCAAAATTCAAAGCAGAGAGGTGGGTCGGCGAAGAACTTTGAGATTTTGAGCCTCGTTTCTAAAAGAAGTAAAATTATTAAGTGAGTCAGAACTCTATTACCACTCAGGTAACACCACGTGTTAGACCCAAATGAAAAATGTGAAGTTGCTGGCTTGTAGGGCTGTGGGGAACTTTTGCATCTTTTGCGCTTTTTCACTTTTGCATCTTTTGCGCTAAAGGCACAATTTTGATTTCGGGCCCACGAATCCATTTTTGCATTTTTGTCATTTTTGTATGAATTTGATTCAAATATTCAAATGGGCATAACTTTCACTCCGAGCACTCAAAATTTGACAAATTTTATATTCTTGAAAGGTCTTGGTCTCTATATGCCATGGAAGCATAAAATATCGTTTTCAATAGGATTTGATGGTTAGAAATCTAGAAAATGTATTTCAAGCCATTAATTCAAGATTTTATTGCTTTAAATAGATCATATTTGATCCAATTTCCATCCTTTCTTCTCCA